>JAJOZX010000638.1:57500-272500 GCA_023014485.1 Bathynomus jamesi | reverse complement strand
TGAAAGGAAAAAGCTTGGGAAATTTTGTAACAAAAAACACAAAATCATTGATCACGAAGCTCAACCTCCCAGATGAATTCTTGGAGGAAACTGCTGAGCAATGGGAAGAGGATACCCATTACCAGACTGCGAAAGGGACTGTAAAAACTCTAACTGTAACACATGACTTCGCTGAACGTGGAGTTGCTCTCATCCAGGATTTAGATAGCTAGATAGATAGAATAACCTTTATTAATAATAATAAAATAAATAAATTTTTTCAATTTACAATGACATGAATAATTGTGAAGCTCGACTATTTATTTAATTTAATTTGGCCCTTAATCTTTAGGCTTTACTGGGCTCTTATTAAAAATAAGCAGCTAATTGTTATAAATTTATAATAATAAATACATAAGTAAATAAGTATTATTAATAGTTAAAACATGTATTACAATATTAAACAATATTAATGGACAATATTAAACAATATTAGTGGACATTAATCCTAGATTTTTGTTAGTATGCCATTAATAATCGGGATTTCAACTTGGTTTTAAACAAATTTACATTCACAATATTTTTTATATCGGCATGCAAGTCATTCCATAGTTTCAATCCAATGAAAATGGGTAGTTTTTGAGATGAAGACAATCTAAATTGAGGTATAACAAGCTTTGATCTATTTCTGGTCTGATACGAGTGGATTTCTTGATGAGTTACAAAATATCTATTTACCCATTGCAAATTAATGATTTTGTTCTTACACTTGTAAATAAAAATAAAATGTGCCAGTTTGGTTATATCGTTGAGCTTTAGTAGGTTTAGCTCTTTAAATAATGCACTAGAGTGATCAAGGAAATCAGCATCAGATAATAACCTTATTGCTCGTTTTTGGATGACAAAGATACCATTTAATGCGTTGTTAGCGGAGTTTCCCCAAACAAGGGTGCATTATGTTATATAAGGAAGAACAAGAGTATGATAAAGAGTCAATAAAACTTGTTTAGGGACTACATTTCTAAGTTTAAACATTATAGCAACGCTCCTTGAAATCTTTTTGGCGATATAATTTACATGATCACTCCATTGCAAATTCTTATCTAGCATTATACTAAGAAATTTTGTTACAGTACACTCCTTTATGGCGATTTCATTAACATTAAGTTCATCAAGATATACATTTCTTTTATTTTTCTGGATACCTAACCAAAGATGAAGAACAACTCCAGTTTCTTCTCCAGGTTGTTGAAGACCATCGCAAGCATTGGACATGGGGACAAAAGCATACCTTGAGTGGAAATATTCGGCTCGATTTTTTAGTCCATTCAGAATAAAAATTAAAGGACTTATAAGGACAAATTTGCTTGAATTTTTTGTTTGTTCACAACAAAAATTAAATGACATAATGACAAACTAATCATCAATATAATTCCCTTCTTTTTCTATAACCTCCTCCCACCTGTAGAAAAGTTTTTTATGCCACGTTCGAAGAAATCCCTTGGTTTCGAGTAAAAAAAAGCGATCACTTTGTTTTCGATAGCTTCCCTGGATTGCAACTTTTGTCCATCTAGGTGGTGTTGCAGACTTCTGAATAAATGGTAGTCTGAAGGTGCGATGTCCAGAGAATAAGGTGGATGAGGCATTTTTTCCCAACCAGATGCCTCCAATTGGGCAGTGGTGATTCGAGCAGTGTGAGGGCGCGCGCGCGTTATTCTGGTGGAATAGAACACCTCTGCGATTAATTAATGCAGGACGTTTTTCTTGTAATGCCATCTTCAATCGTTGGAGTTGTTGGCAGTAGACTTCAGCTGTGATTGTTTGGTTATCTGGAAGAAGCTCAAAATGAATAATTCCTTGCATATCCCACCAAACGCATAGCAAACTTTTCTTTGGATGGGGTCCATTCCTTGGCTGAGGTTCAGGCTTTGTTTCACGGCTAAGCCACTGATATCGACGCTTAATATTGTTATAGAGGACCCATTTTTCATCCCCAGTGACGATCCGATTCAAAAACGGTGCCTGCTGTTGCTGAGAATTCAGTGATATGCAAATATCGAATCGATGTTGAAGATTCGCTTGTGACAAATCATGCGGAACCCATTTTCCAACCTTCACTACTTTTCCTAACAGCTTCAAATGACGATGAATGGTCATATGGCTAACGCCGAGTTGCAGGCGAAGTTCTCTTACAGTTACCGTTGGGTTTTCCTCCACTGTTACTTTCAGCAACTCTTCATCTAACTCATTTGGTTGTCCTGTTCATTGATAACACTGGGCAACACGTATTTTACTGAATGATATCTGACACTTGATTCTAGGTAATTTGGGTGCGCTGAATACGAATTTCAACTCGGTTTGGCTCTATCAGGTCCTGATTCTTGTCGACAGCCTATGTGCCATTTTCCAGATTTTTCAAATTAGGACTAAAAAATTAAGTCATGTGTTAAATTTTTTTTTCAAGTTTCATGAATACAAGCAGTTCAAACTACAGTAAAATTACATTATAACGATAGAAATGACTTAAAATAAAAAACAAACAGATATGAAGCTTTCACTGTGGCAAAATTTTCTTTTGTAAGACTTTCTAGCGTATTTGCTTGTTGATGGCAGGTCTCTTTTCAAGCACCAGCAGTAATCAGCCATCATGTGGGAATCCCAGCGGCCTTGGTACCGTTCCTCCATAATTTTGATATCTTGGTGGAATCTCTCCCCTTGTTCGTCACTTACATCACCTAAATTACTTGGAAATTGGTCAAGATGGCTATTCAAAAAATGCATTTTTATGCTCATATTGCAACCTAACTCTTTGTAGTCCCTTAAAAGTTTTTTTACGATTTCTTCGTAGTTATCTGCCCTATAATTGCCTAAAAAGTTTTCTATCAAGTCCACGAATGAGAACCAGCCATTTTTTTCGCGTTCATTCATGACATTAGGAAAATTGCTGTCTTTAATCATTGTTCTTATTTGTGGACCGTCGAAAATTCCCGCCTTGATTTTTTCATAACTTAAACTTGGAAATTTTGAAGTTATGTATTTGAAACACTCGCCGTTCGTATCTAAAGCTTTTACATATTGTTTAATGAGGCCTAGTTTTATATGCAGAGGAGGAAATATGATTTTATCTCTGCTCACTAAAGGTGGATTAATTACGTTTTTTTTTCTCCGACAGTAAGTGATGTTCGTGCTGGCCAGATTTGTTTGAAATAATGTTCTTCCTTGGCTCTGCTGTCCCATAAGCAAAGGAAGCAGGGATATTTAGTATACCCTCCTTGTTGTCCTAGCAGAAAATTAACCATTTTTAAGTCAACACATATGATCCACTCGTGCTCCCTATATTTGATAAGATTTAAAACCTTTTCTATATGTTCATACTTTTCTTTTAATTTTGTTGAGTGCCCAATCGGTATCGAGCCGTATAGATTGCCATTATGCAACAACACACACTTAAGACTTCTTTTCGAACTGTCTAAAAACAAGCGCCAATCATTTGCATCGTAAGACTCAACCCCCATCTTCTTTAACAAACCAACTATGTCGCAGCAATATACTAAACTATCCTCTGTTCTAAAATATTTAACAAGTTCTTCTTCTCTTTTTCTGTAAAATGAAATGTATGTGTTTGAAGTAAGCAAGTTTTTCTCTTTAAGTCTTGAAGCTAAAATTTCCGCAGCCTTTTTTGGCAAATTTAGATCCCTTACAAGATCATTCAACTCGGCCTGGTTAAACTTTTGCGGATCGTTTTGACTTTCAAATACGCTGGGGTCAAAATCGGTGTCTGACTCCTCAAAGTGCATAACAATATTTTCAGGAACATCTTCAACTAATTCTTGAGTTGGCAGACCCTTAAATTTTGGAATGGGGATCTCATTTGAATGTAGCACAGGTCGTATCGCGGTGTCGAAATTTGGGTACTCGATACAATGTTTATTTTTCTTAGTGAAGCCCGAAGTCTTGACAAAGCAAAGGTAGCAATCGGTCTCGCGGTTAGTAGGCTCTCGCCACACCTGATATGGAAAAAAAATTGTAAAGCGTTAACAAAAGCGACGAGAGACTTGTTTTTATGAATTTTATCAAAAGTTATCACCCAAACATTTAACATTTCTATGTGTTTCAACCTTATGCAATATTTGAGATTCTTATAAACATTTTCTGTAAATTTTTGTTTATGTACCTAAGTTACAATTACATTTAGGTAAGTTACAGTATACTAGTGATTAAATTACGTAGTTTTATGAAATCATAAACTTACCATCGGAACTCCAAAAGGTATTTTTGAATCCGAACCCTTCGTCCAATGTCGCAGTCTTTCAATGCATATAGTGCAGGCTTTATGTGGAGCCCACGATTTATCTTGGTCCCCCAGTTTTATGCCAAAATAAGCTAAGTAAGCTCTTTTTACGAAGTCAGTTATATTTGCTCGTTGATGTGGAAGTGTAAAATTTCCACATATATAACAGAAGGAATCAGGGTTGTTTTTGCATTTGAACTTTCTAGTGCTTGATGACATATTGCTTGATTGTTCTGCCAATTTGTAAAGGTATTTAAAGCCCTTAATTCATATAAATTTAAGAAAATCTGAAATATAAACACAAAAATTAGTTTAAATAGGTACTTATTATGAAATAGGTACTTACAATCTATGAAATTAAACTAGAAACACGGATGAGTAGGTACAATATAAATTACGTCTAATTAAATCAACTATATTAAATCACGATGACAAAATTACTCACTAAATCATATGCCAATTCAAAATTATGTTAATGCCCAAACTTAATTAACTAACTCGACTGACTGACTGACTGACTGACTGACTGATTGAATTGACTGATTAACTCTGGAAACGAGTCGCTTTTATATATTTTAGTTGTCCCTCTAGAATACTCTACAGAGAACAGGAACGCTCGAGAAAATTTTAGAATTCTATGATATTTTTAGCTAATTTACTAATATTAAAATGGGTTAGAAATGACAAAATTAAAAATATTTTTAGGGTGTTACATATAAAAATATACATAATACAACAATACCATAACAATAGGTACAAATACCTAGATAAAAACCTAGTTGCATAATGTGTAACTGCAAAAAGACAGCGAGTATTGAGAAAAAAACCTTTTTATGAATACGACGAAAGAGGAGGGGTGTTGAGCAAAATCAGGACCTGATAGAGCAAAACCGAGTAAACATTCGTGCTCAGCGCACCCAAATTACCTAGAAGTAACTGTCAAATCTAATTCAATAGACAAAAATTTGAAATTTGTTCCCCAGTGTAATCTTTCAGACTGAACTCTCCATTTCTGAACTTCTCAAACCATCTCCTACACATCAATTCGCTCACAACATCATTTCCATAAACTCTTTGAATGTTTTTTGCGGATTTACTAGCCTTAGATCCTTTATGGAACTCATACAGCATCACATGTCGAATATGCTCTTTCGTGGGCTCCATGTTTTTTCAATTACTGTAATATCGTAGGGGTGGCGTTGTAACTGTATGAAAAACACAAGAGAAAATATTCATTAGCCTAAGCTTACACTAGCCTAAGTCATTCTGTATCGTGATAAAACCTGTGCGAACCTGTCGCCGCGTGTATTTTGCAACATTTCTAAAACTATTTCACATTATCTTGAGGTTATTCTATTATCTCTCGTCCGTTTTCTAATGGAGCAGAATTTATGTTACAACCTGATACTTTATCTTAATATTATGATAATGTCTTGTGCACTTCCTGCTAATGTAGGAACATAATAAATTGTTTAAATACATTTGGAAATTGTTTATATTCACATTTTCTAAGAATCTCGTATCCAATACTTCGAAGCCGTTGAGCGACCTCTAAATATTAAAATATCTCAATAAAACTTTGTACACGGTGTTTCTACATCATATGGCATACTTTGATGGGGTCAGAGCACGGAAGTAACACGTGAAAAATATTTATGATGAAAAAATAAAATTTTGTTTCCTTTCCTTCGTGGTTTTATTCATCATATATATATATATATATTACAGTAAGATTGTGAAACTAGTGATTTCACGAAATTCCTGAAATAAGTTACCAGGGATTTCATAAAATTGGGTTAGGTTAGGTTCAGGGATTTCGTGAAATTCCTATATATTTCAATCACATCCTGAAGTCCGTGAGTGAAACAGTAATTACGTGAGAGTATGAAAATTTCAGGGATTCATGAAATCACAAGTTTCACAATATTACTGTAAGTCTGTAACGGTGCTGGTTAAGTATGCGGTCTACCTACGATTCTGCGGTCTACCTTTTAATTATAGCTTCCTATCTTGTTTACTAATTGTTTGTTTACATCCCATTGTCAATCGCCCTTGACAATTGGTTAGGTTTAGTCATGATATTTTCGTTAGTTTTAACGAAAATATCATGATTAAACCTAACCAATCGTAGGTAGACCGCACAATTAACCAGCACAGTCTGTAACATATAACAGGCGAGCGACCAGACCCCGATTTAAACAATTTTAATTCCCCCTTGTACAAAAAGTTGTAATGTTTTTTATTAGTCCTTAGTGTTCAGAGAACACATTTTTAAGTGTTGTCCTCAGTTTTTGATGTGCGGTTGCCATGGAAACCCCAATATAAACAAACACCTAAAAAATACCTGAAACTTTATCCAGATGATAATTTGTTTTAGTTTCGAACTGAAATACTGTTAACTAATCAACCTATACTGTTTATTATAAGTGTTTACTATCTAGATACACAATTGAATTATCACCTTATAGTAAAACGTAATACAATCATGTATTGTTATATGTTAGGCCAGTTTTAAGTTTACTTCATCCCTTTATTATCACAATATTAGAATAAGAAAAATGTGTGCTGTGACAAATATTGTGCAAATGCGTGGTATTGTTGAAAACCACAGTTTAATTATTGTTATTTTTATTTCAGACGATCATCAATATCAAGCATGGCAGAATCTGACTCAAGTCCATTAAAATATTTGACAGGCGAAGAAACAGAGGCTGTCAACAAATTGGGAGAAATGCGTTATGTCAGCAGAGTCACAAAGAAAAACTGGTTGTACCCACAAAAGTGGGTATTGAAACATTACTGTCAACATCATTGTTACGGCAGGATGACCTTTTACAAAGACTTGAATCTGAGTTTGATGACCTTACAGTATTACATAGCATGTCTGTTACATATCGTAGCTGTTATCAATCATTTAGAAGTAAGAAAACCATTTCTCATGTTAGTACAAAATGTAGCACGCATGATTCTGCATCACATGGTACTGAAGAACAAAGTGTTCGCACACGAGCTCAAACATCCAAGCTTACAGATTTTTCAATGTGTTTAATATGCAGACATAAGGCATACATAAGGTACAAACAACTACGTGTCATTGTAATCTCTATCAAGCAGCACAAGCTCGGAAGGACATTTCTATGCTTGCCAAAATTGAAGAAGACCTCATTGTAGCTGATGCGGCTTACCACAAATCCTGCATGGCAAGCTATACAAGCAAGCATAACATCAGTGCTTCAAGGAAAATGGAAGAAGGAGAGAACATATACGAGAAGGCATTTATGGCACTAGTAGGAGAAATAGATGTTAATCTACAAAAAGGAAAATCTTATTAGTTGTAAACCCTGCTAGACAAATTCCAACAGCTGTTACCTGACCACATTGGTACCCAAGCATACCGGGCAGAAAAACTTCAGCGCCGTCTCACGAAGCATTATGGTGATAACATTGTTATTCTTGCCCAGCGAGGACAGTCCAAGTCAAGCAGTGTTGTCAGTAGAAGTGTCAGCTTAGGAGATGCTATCAGAGTCTGCTCAACTGAAGGAAGATTTCAACTCTAATGAGATGACTCTTGGTTCTACTGAAGAACAATCAAATATTCCAGTGAATTCGGAAAGCCTACTTCGTTCTGCCATTGGTATGCTTGGACAAGAAATAGCACAAATTGAAAAGCCAACTGAGTACTACGCAGCTGCTGAAATCGGTCTGAAAACATCTGAAGAATTTGTTCCAGCACTTTTACAGAAAGCGTTTCTCTGGTTGCTGAGCAAAGAGGCATTTGACTCGTGTGATTCAAATTACCAGGCAGCAGAAAAATTACAACGTAGAGTCTTAGCTCTTGCAGAAAGTGTATTCATATCAGTGACAGCAATATTATAACCCCTCCTTCATCTAGGGCTTGCAGCGCAACTCCATCATGATCATGGAAAACGAGATCTACAGATCTACAGAAGCTAAGGCTAACAAAGACCCTAAGATCCACTCTAAGGCTAGCCCGAGAGAAAGGAAAGAGTAGGGGGTTAAGAGAAGAGAAGAGGATAAGGGGTTAAGTAAGGAGCAACACCTATCATTCGTGGGTTAACATTCATTCAGAAAAAGGGGAAAAAAGTCTCACCATCATCATCATCCGCCGACCACTGCCAACAAGTCAGAAAAATAGTCGGAGAAAATAGGAGAGGGGTGAAAGATGAAAAGAAGTAAAATAAGAACGCTTACAATCCATGCAAACAGTCTTAACTCACTGTCATACCATGCAAACTACTACAAACTTGCAAGGAAAGAGTGTTACAGCTAAAAAAAAAAAAAAAAAAAAAAAAAGTAGGTAAAGTTAAACAAAGTGGGTTAGTTTACTCTACGAGCTACATCTACGTTCGTGTTAGTCTAATTTTAAAAAAAAATTTTTTTTTTAATAATTTTATTGCTGGCATCACACGCTGGCATGTCACAAGCTGGCATTCATCGTCAACAGACTCATCCTCGAGCACCACCACCAGAGCTCCTGTTGTTAACTTTGTTTTTTAATTTTAAACAACGTTAATACTTTTAAAATGTCTGTCAAGACGGTTCTTAAACATATTAACGCTGGTAGAATGAACGACTGACGCGGGAAGGTTATTCCATTTATCAATTACTTTAAACGTAAAGAAGTTTTTAGCGATGTTAGTAATGAAACGTCTGCCACGCAACTTAAATCCGTTATTGCGAGTATTACTATTATCGAAAGTGAACAATTTGTCAAAATTTACGTTATCGATGTTATTAACGATTTTGAAAACTTCAATAAGCTCCCCTCTTAATCTCCTAGTTTTGAGTGAATACAGGTCTAACACTTTAATCCTATCTTCATAAGGCTTGTTGCGCAATGACGGAATAAGTTTCGTGGCACGACGCTGAACCCTTTCTAACCTATCAATATCGTCACGCAAGTACGGGCACCAAAACTGAACGGCATATTCTAAATGAGGCCTGACTAGGGACTTGTAAAGGGGCAATATAATATCCTTCGATTTAAATTCGAAATTACGCGCTATGAAGCCTAACATCCTATTAGTTTTTTCCCAAGACTCCAGGCACTGGTTCCTAACCTTTAAATCTTTAGTTACGCGTACGCCTAAATCTACTTCCTCGTCAATGCTCGCTAACTCCCTATCATCCATCGTGTACGCGTAATTATTGTTGCGAGAACCTATATGCAAAACTTTACATTTATCTACGTTAAATTGCATCTGCCACTTATCCGTCCACTCCATAATCCTATCTACATCGTCTTGGATCCTATTTCTATCGTCCTCGTTAACAACCTTACCGCCTATTTTAGTATCGTCCGCGAATTTTGACACGTTACTAGTCAATCCTACATCTATGTCGTTAATGTAAATTACGAATAGCAATGGGTCTAACACTGAACCCTGTGGGACACCGCTACCTACATCTAACCACCCAGATTCACTACCATTAACTACGACCCTCTGTCTCCTAGCACGAAGCCATTCTTCTAACCAGTTAGCTACCTGACCGCGTACACCGTGCGCTTTAACCTTCGCAATTAGTCTCCTATGCGGAACTGTATCGAACGCCTTTTTAAAATCTAAATAAATAACGTCAGCTGCTCTATGCCTATCGTATTCGCGCACTATTTCGTTATAAAATTCTAGTATTCTAGTAGTTGCTGACTACTATTAATCAAATCCCTACTTTCTAAGTGATCGATAATACGATCCCTAACTACGGATTCCAAAAGTTTACCGACAGTTGACGTTAAGCTAATGGGCCTATAATTGCTAGCTACTGCGCGGTCGCCTTTTCTAAAAATAGGCGTGACGTTAGCTAATTTGAAGTCTTAGGAATAATCGCCGTTTCGAGTGACTGATTAAAAATCTTCGTTAAGGGGCCTACGATAACGTCTTTCAAATCTTTCAAATGTCTAGGATAAAAAGCGTCAGGGCCTGGAGCCTTGCTAACTTTTAGCCTATCGATATAATGCGCAATCTCAGCCTCGTAAACAGTTATTTCATCTAAAATAGTCTCGCTATTAAATGCAACGATATCGTCCACGTCGGGGACATTATTTACGTCTTCTACGGTAAAAACTGTCGCAAAAAAGTTATTAAAAATACCCGCCATCGCCTGAGGGTCAGAAGCCAAAGCGCCATTAACATCCACTAGAGGGCCTATGTTATCTTTTACCGGCTTACGATTATTTACGTATTCAAAAAACTTTTTTGGATTATGTTTACTATCCGCAGCTATAAGTATCTCTAAATTACGCTTGGCATTCCTAACTGATCTTTTAACCTGACGCCTAAGCTCGATATATCTATTAAAGTTAGCTGCCGTGCCATTGCGCTTATTAAGTCTATACGCTCTATTACGCTCGTTTATGAACTCGCCTATTTCCCTATTCCACCACTTCGGCCTACCACGATTTCTAGCGCGCTTGGGCCTACGAGGAATAAACTCCCTTTCAATATTCCTAAAACTTTCTTTAAACGCCACCCAACGCAAATTTGTGTCATTACCCATAAATAAGTTACCCCAGTCCACTACTCTCATCCTATCAGCAAAACTATCAAAATTAGCCATACGAAAATCAGGGACTTCCATTACATTACTATCCTGGTGTTTTCTATCAATAACTTAAACCTAAGAATTTGATGATCGCTACATCCTAAACTCTCGCCTACTTCTAAACCTTCGACTATATTCTCGCCGTTCGTCATCACCAAATCTAAAATATTGTCACCGCGCGTTGGTTCGGTAACTATCTGTCGTAAAAAGTTATCGTCCATAAACTCAACCAATCTCAAACCCTCCTCATTACCAGTAAAATTCTCGTAATTAACATTAGGGCAGTTAAAGTCTCCAACAACAATTATACTATTCCGATTGTCAATAAAATTACCAAGAAGTGAGTAAAATCTAGTATCTGTATCGAGGGGTTGAACGGGAGGTCTATAAACAACAACAAAATTGAAACTAATACTACGCGCCCTAACTTCAACACACATCGCATTAATTGCTGCCGGAAAATCTAACTTAACCTCCATAGCCCTAAGGGAATTACGAATGTACAGCAAAGCGCTTCCGCCAAACCTATGTAACCTATCATTAGTAGAGAGTTTAAAACCCGGTATATCAAGTTCCCCCAAGAAGTCCCGAGTCACGGTATTCAACCAAGTTTCAGTGATAGCAACTATATCATAGTTGCCGGAATAAATTACCGCCTTAAATTCATTTAATTTATTTCTAATACTACGCGCGTTGCAATAAAAGACGTTTAAGTTATTTTTTACCACGGGCCCGCGTTTTAAACTATGTATCACGTCGGGCCCGCGTTTCCCGGACCCACAACGTTTAAAGAAGGCTTCGACCTATACAGCTTTCGCACGTTTTCGTCTATTAACCTACCTAGCCTAGCATTACCTATTTCATTAAAATGCACCCAATCTTTTATAAAAAGGCTAGGATCACTGAATTCGGACCACAGCTTTACGAAGGGTACATTTTCCTCAGCACAAATCTCTTCTAATTTGTTATTCAAAAATATTGTTTTTGACGTAATTCTAAGACCCAACCCGTGCCTAGGGCTAATACCTAGAACTAAAGACCTATCTGACCTCGCCTTCAGGGACCTAATTAACCCCCTATATCTCTCCAAAAGGTCAGGCACTCTCGTATCGGGCCTATACGAGTCGTTGCCTCCTACCATCGTCACCAACATTGAGTGACGGGAAGCAACGTCAACCCTATCCACTTCGTCTCTAACTCTGTCAACCCTGGCCCCTGGGAGACAGACCCTCCTCCTCTTGGTTCGATTCCGTTTAACGAACTCTTTGGCCATGTGGCGCACTAAAGAGTCCCCAATTAAAATAGTTTCCCCCTCATTCACGTCCCTTTCCAAATGGGCGAAAGGGTTCGAAACCTCGATAGGGGGGGGATTCCTATCACTTAACGTACGCGGCCTAGCTCCACCCTTAACCTCTCTAAATCCCTCGCTATCTACTACTCTCGGACTAACCTTAACCCCTTCCTCAACTCTATCTAACCTTCCCGACAAGCTACCTAAACTAGAAACTAAGTTACGCACCTCACCCTTCAAATTACTAACGTCTTCAACGTTAGTATTGGTTCGGCTTCCGTCAACCGTAGCCCTAACCCTGCCCTCATCAAGCGTTGCAAGTCTATCCGCTACCTCACATACACTGCGTTTTATGTCAACTAATTCCTCCATGAACTCGCAAAAGAAACAAACCGATCTATCGGTAATCGCCATAGGACCGCCGTTATAATCCCTAAATTCCGAATACCACCGGTTAACCCTACACCTAACACACGACGCTTTCTGCGACGGCATCGCGGAGTTAAAAATTAGTTTAAACCGTCACAGGTATAAATTAAATTAAGCCGGCACGCTATGAAAACTTCTAAATCGCTAAAAACCACTAATATTCGATTACTTAACTATAACAACGTGAATTCAAACGCAAGTATATAAAATTCAAAGCTATCCAAAAGCAAAATTCTCAGCAATATACAAAAGTAGATGCAATATCAGAGAGCTCAGGAAATGCGTCCGTTCAGTACAGAGTCTGGCTGACGAATGAGTACAGAGTCTGGCTGACGAATGAGGCATTGATATAATAGACATATAATAGACACTCTCCATGTTCATGATTTCACCATAAGCTATGCTCATCTTGGACGGTTTTTAACTGCCCTAGGAAAAGATGAGCTTAAAAGAATGCAAGATCGCATATACATACCACATGGCTTAGTCTCACGACAACATGGAGGAAAGCTGATTCAAGAAGGTGACGACAATATTGATATCAACTGTGCAACCATTGATGGAAAGGAAACATTTCATTCCATGGCCCGTGTTGTATTTCAGGAACAGGCTATTGATACAGTTTGGACTGGCCTGGTCGACAGAATGAAGATTGACCAAGAAAAAGTCATTGTCTCTCGACTGTAATGATGCCAAGGCATTGAAGAATGTATTGCATTATGAAATGCCCAGTAAACGACCAGAGCCACCTCGCCGTGATGATGCGAAGATCAAGGTGAAATCATTACATATTGCTGGATCAGACATGCAGGTAGCGGACCTTGCTGGGATATTTCTGAGACTGATTCCGCGTGGTAACCTTTCTGTTCCTCCACGTATTGACTGCAGTACAACTGAAAAGGTTCCCTTCTGGACTGGATACAATGCATCGATGATAAAAATGCAATTCACTCGCACAGTTGCCACTTATGCTCCAGTTATAGATGCAGAGCCTGCCGATCCATCAACTGTCTTAAACAACAATGATCAGAAGTCAAGAAATAACAAAAGCAATGGGACAACTCAGTACAATCCAAACTATGGACTAACAGCTCTATGCAGTGGCCCAACAGGTTAAATGGAGCAAACCAGACGACTTTCCCAATCATGTAATTCGCCTTGGTGGATTCCATAGTGCATGCTGCTTCATTGCTGCCATTGGAAAACTATGGGAAAGTGGTGGACTGAGGGATCTGCTAGTGGATAGTGAGACTTATGCCCCAAACACAGTTGACATGATGCTTGCTGGGAAGCAGTTTCACAGATCTGTCCGTGGTCTAACCCTTTCATATGAGGCACTGATGCATCTGTTCGTGACAGAATTTGTGAAGTGGTGTAATGCCGACCAACAAAGACATATTCCAGATGAGGTGTGGCAAAAGATTCAGGATACCTATGAAGCGATTCAGAAAGGCGGTGATCAAGAATCTGCAGATGTAGCAAGTGAACTGAAAGATCGACTTACTCATGATGTTCTTCCACTACTAAGTGAATTCAAGCAAGAACGTAGTGCAGACTTACCCACATTTAAATATTGGTCAATGTTGCTGGATGCAGTTCAAATACTATTGAACTACATACGCAGTGAACGTGAAGGTGACTGGTTATTACATCTCTCCTCACAACTTGCAATGACGCCATACTTCTTCGCTGCAAACTGTACTAATTATGCATGATGGGTACCCATTTATCTCCTTGATATGATGGAACTTCCTGAAGATGTCTATCAAGCATTCAAAGAAGGTAAGTTTGCAGTTCGTCTGAGACCAGGTCGTTTCAATGATATTTGGAGTGACATGGGTACTGAATCAACTGTGATACGAGATGTCAAGAGTAATGGGGGTATTGTTGGGCTCACCCGAAAGGAACCAGCCCTTCTCCCCTGGATGCTCACTAGAACGTCACTAGGAGAATATGCCCACAGTATGAAAGAACGTACTGGAATAGCTGCTGAAGAATGTTCTATGCATGAGCAAGCAAAACCCTCTGCTCTCAAGCGAGATGATGATGATGTAAAAAATATGATCAACCATCTTGAAAACAATACGACCAATCCATTTCAGCCAGATGTCCATCCAGATGGGAAACTGTTGAACATTTCCAGTGGAGTCATTACTGACCAAGATGTACAAAAGTCACTATTATCTGCCATCGATGCTGGTGAGAAGGAAATGTACGAATTTATTTGGAGTACCTTGTCCACTGGAGGTAATCGTAGCTTCTACAGTCCTCTGACTATATCGAAAACTAAGACCTTCACTGACATGACTAAAACTACATATGTATTGATCTAAGAGAAGAAAAAGCTGGTTAATATTAGTGCTGAAATGGTGTTTCGTAGAGCACTTAAAATCTCACAGGCACGGCCAGACATAACAATCATCCATGTATTGAGGCAGCCAGTCATATTCATTCTAACATGCTTGTTTCATAAAGATGGTGCAATAAGAAAAACGCATAAGGCTGAGTTGACACACATATTGGAGAACAAGGTGAGGTTGGTCCTATTCTAACAGCCCACTTCCGCCATGGCAGAAGTTCATGGCTCTCTCATCGAATAAAGCAGCAATGACTGACTTCTTGTGCAACTACATAACTGAACATGCACCAAGAACACCGGAACTTGCTGCACACCACGAACATAAGATCTACTTTGCAGGTGGGTTCAGTGATGGAGAAAAAGCGGTCTGTATTTCTAGCCAAGGCGTGACACCAGTGGAAGATCTGTTTTGCTCACATGAAGAGGCAGATACAAGGATGCTTTTCCATGCTATGAAGACAGATGAGGAATTTTCTGCTGCCAATATCCAAGGAAGCATAGTTGTCAAGTCACCTGACACAGATGTCCTCGTGCTAGCTGTGCATTATTTTCCTCAGATGCAAAGTACATAATTTTTCTGGGTAGAAACAGGAAAGGTGACCGCTACTGCTGATCTCCATCGGCATATTCATGTTCACAGCATATGCAATGAATTAAGTCCTGTGGTTCCTAGTCTACTTCCTAATATGCATGCTTTAACAGGATGTGATAGCGTCTCATCATTCTGTGACATAGGAAAAAAGAAAATGTGGAAAACCATGGAGTCATTGGAGAAGAAACGTTCGATTCCACTTCTTGGTAGTTTGGGTACTGACAACACAGTTGAGGCCGAACATGCAGCCCGACAGTTTGTTGCTGCTCTATACGATCCAAAGGGTGTATATAAAGAACATAATGACTTGAATCTTCTGAGAGTCCGCCTTGCTGACAAGAATGTACCATTACACAAACTACCCCCATCAGAACCTAGCTTTCTTCAACACTTTAAGAGAGCATCATTTCAGACCCGCATTTGGATGTTGGCTGACGTTGCTAAACCAGATATGTCTTCACCAGATGGAAATGGTTGGCAAAGAGAGGGTGACGAATTAAAGTTGAAGTTATTTGATGGACCAATAACTGCAGAAGTATTAGATGAGCTTCTGTGCTCATGCCGTGGACGCAGACAATGTAGTAAGAACTGCAGTTGCGCAACGAATGATATGGCATGCATAGAGGAATGCGTCTGCAAGGCCACTGAGGACTGCATGAATGAACGAACCCATCACAAACCACCGCTAGATGAGCTAGATGAATAACCATATTATAGCATTGTGCATTAATAACACTAATCAACAGCCAAAATGTATCTTCGATGAAACCATCATTTCTTTAGTAATTCGACGTCGCTGAATCCGAAAATGACCTTCATTTTGCATGATTGGTTCGCGTTTAGAAGATACACGGGTGCCCTGTTTTCATTATTTCCCAATTGAAATGAATATATCATTGAAGCATAACATATGCCAACACTGTAGAATGTGCTCGTTTGGCAACCTCGTTGTCTGGCGCCATCTTGAGTACATCGTAAATCCCTTTAGCTCAGTTCTAGAGTGACGCTTGTTGTGGTGACACGTTATTTCACATTTTGACATAGTGCTTTTGTAATGTTTCCTCGTAATTTGCACCTGTGGTTAGTTCATGACATATAGAGTGTAGTGCGTGTTAAAGCGTAATCTTGCGATCAGTTTCTCATTGACGTTATAAGCAAAATGCCACGTAAATGCGTTAATGACTCAAATAACTTTTGCTATATTTGCGGCAAAGTAACATTAAAATCGCAAAAGAAGACGTTAACACCTGCCATCAAGAAAGCGTACCACCTTTATTTTAAGTGCAAATTAGGAGATCAGGACAAAACGTGGGCGCCGCATGTATGCTGCATTACATGTGCAACTACATTACTTGAGTGGTACAATGGGAAACCGAGGTCAATGGGCTTCGGCATCCCCGTCGTGTGGAGGGAACAAAGTAACCACGTGAATGACTGTTTATTCTGCATGGTTCCGCCATTACGTGGAATTAGTAAGAAGAAAAAATGGACCCTCAAGTATCCTAATGTTCCATCCGCCATTCGACCTGTGCCCCATAACGAAGACATACCTGTGCCCAATCCTCCTACCTCCTCAGACACCCTCGATTTGGATGACGAAGAGCATCCTGTAACGAGTACAGATGATGACATTGCATATCCCACAACATCACAAGATACCGACTTTGTGCCCAGTGAACTGTCTACAGAACCGCATAAAATCACCGAACACGAACTGAATGACCTCATCAGAGATTTGGACTTACCGAAGTCTAAGGCAGAATTGCTCGCCTCACGCCTTCAACAGTGGCATCTTCTTCATGATGATGTCCAAATATCCATGTACCGCACTAGGCAATCCACGTTGGAGACTTTCTTCATCAAACATGGTGACTTCGTGGTGTGTACAGATGTTGTTGGTTTAATGAATGCTCTAAATATAACATACACAGATGACGAATGGAGGTTGTTCATTGATGCCTCTAAGCTAAGCCTTAAGGCTGTACTACTTCATAACAAAAACGAAAAAGCTGCCATTCCAATTGAATATTCTGTCCACATGAAGGAGACATATGAAAATATGCAATATCTGCTTCACCACATGAACTACAATGCTCACAAATGGAGCATATGTGGTGATTTGAAAGTGGTCGGCATGTTACTTGGTCTCCAGCAGGGTTACACGAAGTACTGCTGCTTCCTTTGCGAGTGGGACAGCCGTGCTAGGTCACAGCATTATGAAAGGAAGGAATGGCCTCTAAGAGAACGTTTAGTGCCAGGTGTGAAAAACGTTTCGTGCGAGCCATTAGTAGAGCCAAGCAAAATACTTCTACCACCGTTACATATTAAGTTGGGGCTTATGAAAAATTTTGTGAAGGCACTCAATAAGGATGGAAAGGCATTTAAGTATCTTTTCCAGAAGTTCCCTCGACTCAGTGAGGCAAAAATCAAGGAAGGCATATTTGTTGGTCCTCATATACGAAATCTGATGAAAGATGAACATTTCGAGACACTTTTGGAGGGCGCAGAAAAGAAGCTTGGGTCTCGTTCAAGTCAGTGTCGCAAAATTTCCTTGGAAACAACAGAGCTCCAAATGCAGATGAATTGGTGGATAATATGTTGAAGGCGTACCAAAGAATGGATGTAACATGTCTCTAAAAATTCATTTCCTCCATTCCCATTTCGACTTTTTCCCGGCAAACCTTGGTGAAGTAAGTGACGAACATGGGGAACGTTTTCATCAGCAGATTTCAGCTCTTGAGAAACGTTACCAGGGCAAGTGGAATTCATCTATGCTGGCTGATTTCTGCTGGTCAGTAATAAGAGACACTACACAGTCAGAGCAAGAGACAGGCCAAGAGGAAACGACATTGAAGTGAGTGTGCTCCTTAAAATACATATATGTTGTGGGATAAATTTTTACCAGTACTTACACAATAATTACCATGATATCTTAAAAACGCGAACTAATTAAACAATTTCACTATCATTTTCAAATTCAGCATGCAAAAATACATAAGAATCGGCTACTTTCATTAAAGATACAAAAAATTCCTTAAAATTTGTTGACCAGTGTAATTTATTAGTGTGTTTCATATATGCTGTTACAACGTGAGTTATTCCTCAGTATGGGTTAGACTGCTAATAACGCATTGAATTGATATTGCGGGAGTCACAAAATACAGTATGCACTGACTTACATGCAGTTTTGTAATTGAAAAAAAAGTTGAATTTTTTATTGGAAAGATTCCAATTTTAAGTAATGATTTCTGCTTTAAAGTTATTTAGTAGTTTGCTTCATAAAGATAAGATTTGTTAAAATTTAGTTGGTTTAATTGATTTTAGCTGATTTAGTTGATTTTGAGTTATGTACATCGATATACGTATAGTAACTTAATTTTTGTTTTACAAAATTGACGTTCTTCAAATCTCAATATCGGTCCTTTCACACAGTTAAAAATTCAAACTTTATTTTCAAGTGCAACATTATTATATATGTATTGTAATCATGCCAACATTTGCCTGTTTTTCATAACTGAACGATAACCCTTTCTGCTGGAATGCGAACAGAGGTCTCCATTATTAACCCATGTAGGCACAGTACTTTGTATGGTGATTCAAAATTTTAATATGGCATTCATTTTGTTCAACATAGTGTATTAATGCTTGGAGTATCAAAATGCCTCAATTATTGTACTCGAAATTAGTTTTGTGTAACTCATATTAATCAGTTTTGTGAAACACCTGTATTTTAGGCGATATTTTTTGGGTCTAACAATAACGTTTTTAGGCAAAAAATAAAATATATCATGTAAAAGAATGTTTTTATGGATAAATTGATATAGTGTAGCACTATAGCTTTCAGAAAATGTATAACTTCATGGGAAATAAACCTTATCTTCCCTGTTCATTGTGTCTTCAAAGATTTCAGTTGTAATGCGTGAATTGAAAGCATAAGTACACAAGTACCTTTACATTAGGGTGGAGTGAAAATGGCCCCAAAATTTTTTTTTGTGAATTTTAACTTACTTGAGGTTTTAAAAGTTGCCAATGGACTAATAGAACAATATGCAAAAAAGTTTGTTAAAATCAGACAATCTTTTGATCGACCACCAGACGTTATAAGTTTACAATAATATACGATTTTACACAAAAATACCTAAAATACGAGTAAACATCAGACTATATATTTTTAGTTATTTTGGTACACTATTATGCTAACGATAGAGTCTGAGTTATGCATGCATGGTTAATTCAGAATTGATAGTCACGTTTAGACTCAAGTTTCGGCATAAGCTGCCGAGATGCGACGCGAGCCCGAATAAATCCATGGCGGGACGTCTCGCCACACACAGCGGCTGAAGCTTCGGTAACTAGGTTCACGCATCTTTCCACCGCCTGTGTGTGACAAGGGAAGCGAGGGAAGAGGGCACTTGGTGAAATTTGAGCAGAGATCATGTCGTTCAATTCGTTGTCCGTCATATCCATCGTAACAGGAGGCTCCGTCACGGTCAAAGTCTGCCAATCGACCATGTCCTGGTATTCGGTCGCGTCGAGGTTGAGCGGTGGCACTCGAAACCTGCGGATTTTGTTTGCAGACACATGTGATCTTGCCTTCATGATTCTTCTGAGTCCGAGTTCCCTTATATGTGGTCGCTCATCTGTGATCATGGCTAATAGCACGTTCTCGGGGTGTCCGCAGAAGCCGTTTCGCCGAATCACCGGGTCGACGACTTTCTTTAGAGAGGAGCTGAGGTACCGTGTTCTCACCATCATCCCGTGCAGATGTTTGGCTCCATCTTTGCATGATGGCTGCGTCTTGATGGCGAACCATGTTGGGGCGTAGACCCGGATGATGAATGTGACAAGAGTTTTGATGTTGTTGGATGGTGCATCGAGGCCAACATAGAGGCGGAGGATTCTGTTGGCAGTTGTCAACCATCGCGAGTGGTTCAATGGTCCCGGTTTTCGCAATGCTAGATCACAGGGACAGTGTCCTTCACTGACAGCTTGACACATCTGCCACAGGTACTGCTGGTCAGTGCTCAGGTCCTTCACGTCAACATGCGGCAGTGGCTGTAATGGAGATATAGGTTCATACGATGTTATATGGAGTTCCGTGCATGCTGTGAGAGATTTCCCTATCGGTCCTGAGAAGCACTTAGGTCCTGTAGTTGCTCCATCTAAATGCTGAAACAGGTGTCGCAGGGGGAGCTCGTTAGCATGTAATAAGCACACGAGCCATTGCAGCGGTTTTTGTAGTAATTCCTCAAGCTGCCGAATAACTCCGCCATTATGTCCAGTGTTGACAGCGGTTCCGTCGCATCCGACGACTTTCACACTGTCGAGATCCACACTTCGCGCAGCCAAGCATTCAAAGATTACTTTGGAAATCGCCTTGCTTGATCCACTTGAAGGCGTCACGTGGCCAAAGTACGATGAACATGGTTCACAAATAATGCTGACGTGCTCTTCTGTATCTCTGTCCCGGTGGCCATGTCCTGCGGCGTCTCGTACATTTTTCATCGTTCTATCCTTTCGACCGTCGAAGTACAATCCAGGCAAGTCTGTCATACTGCTGTCTAGTTTTGTCAGTTCTTGACGAGTTCTACTTCTTTCTCGGCGAATTTTACTACGATCAATGACTTTGGAGGTGTCATTTGTAGACACAATTCCAATTTCTTGTAGCACGGATGAGGCAATAACGGCTGCTGCTCGATCTGAGACGCCCGTTCTATCGCACGCTTTAGCCAAACATGGTAATCGTACAGTCATCGTCATTCTTTGACGTTTACTCTCCAGTGTCGATAGATCAGGTTTACAGTGTGACTTAGATAGGGTGTATTCTTCGTCGCTGTTGTCGGTGTCGTCGTCCTTGTCTTCCTCGTTGTAGCTTCCAGAATTGCATTGCTGCTTCGATTGTTCTTGGTGAATGCTGTGTCTTCTCGATTCACAGACTTTCCTGGATATTTTCTTCTGTAGCTTTGTTGTTTCCACCAAATCGATGCCTCCTATAATCATCTTTCTGGCTCCTCTCTGGTCCTCTAGAAACTTTCTTTCTTTGAGTGGTACTTTGTCCGCTCTTTCGCACTTACAGCTCATGACGAAATCTACACATTTGCATTTGCTAATGTCGAAGAGTTTATCTGCGTCTTCTCTGAACTGTTCAAGTTGTTGCTTGTAGTTGTCGTTGTCCTTCCGAGCCTTGTATGGTTTCAAGATTTTCTTGTATTTCTCGTTGTACGGTCTGAGCGTTTCAATCACTCGTCCGTGCGTCACGGTCGGAAGAGACGCTTTCTCCCAAACAAGTTCAACATCAACGCAAACTTTTTTTGATACTTCGGCGAACGGTGGATATTTGTTATTCTTCGTTGTCAGCTGTTGTCTTGTATGGATGTAAGCCTTCATAACATCAGCGTAGGTGGGAAGAACATTTGTGGGTATCTCGCGTGGCGCGCCAAAAATCACACATGCCGCCTTCTCCCTCGTAATAATTTCCATTCTGAAAAAAAAAAACAATTATTATAAATTGTAAGCAATGTAAGACTATTAAAGAATTTCTGCAAGAAAAAGAAATATCAAATTAATACTGTCACACTCACTTGTCAAACACCTATAAACAGATATCAATATGTAATTAACTTACTTTTAATATCAAGTTTCACGAAAAAATGATGATAACAGCACAAATAACCTTCAATTCTCACTGCCACATGTGCACTGAGCTTGGCGGAGCAGCCGCGCTTGCATATTACTCACTCTCCCCCCACTCCCAATCTCCCATCCCCTCTGACTCACGGACTGCATATGTTATCGCACCAAATCACTACCATCACTGAAACTAGCATTAAATCAATGTATGGTTAACTAAACTCTTTCTTATCTCACTTACTCACATCAGCTCTAATAATTTGGCCACCCTCTGTAATTGCCATTAATTTACATTCCACACATGTTGTAATCTTAAATGTCAACCTCAAGTATGCAATAACACAGTCTACAGCAAACTAAGCTGTTAATTATTTGCATAAACATGGATGAAAGACCAGCATCTTGGATGACTCCTGATGGGCAAAGCGATCGTTAAAACATGAAATATGCCATATATTAAAATCGCTGGTGGTCAATCAAGCAATGCTTCAATTGTATTATAATTTCACATGCTTGTTTCTAAAGCCCATTGGCAACTTTTCCACACTCAAGTAAATTAAAAATCCAAAAATGATATTTTCACTCCACCTTACTTTACATAGCTGAAGTTAATGGCTGATTTTACTATCTTAGCACACTTAGAATGGATGACAACATGCCGAACTTATATGTCCAGATGGTGCAGATCATTTTAGGACATGTTCTGTACGAGGACGGTATTAAACTAAAAAAATATGGCCTGTTATCAGAGTTGGCCGCTCGCCTATAATATATACGAGTATTAGAGTCAAAAGCCGAAATCAGTCAGTACACATACTGACCAAGGCGTTAGTCAGTACGCGCAGTGACTGATTTCGACTGTTGTCTGCGACAGCTTTTACAGCCTTGGCTATGACGCCAAAGGAGAGACGGACAATCATTATAGAGTAACGCGTTTATATGAGATGTTGTAGAAGAAGCGAGAAATAATGAATTTCCCCTCTCCATTTGAACGTTTGGGTGTAGTGAAGGTCGCTGAAATTATCTTTATTTTATCTTATTTTATCCATACAGAAACATAGAAACAAAATTTAAAACATTCTCAAACACACAAATGGATATATTTCATACTAATTTTCGGTACTTTTCTGTAATCTGCCCCCTTAATTATTGAATGTCCGGTTAGGTCAACTGTACGCTCTTGACGACTGGTTAGGTTAAGTCGTGATATTTTCGCTAGTTTTAACGAAAATATCACGACTTAACCTAACCAATCGTCAAGAGCGTACAGTTGACCTAACCGGGCATTCAATAATTAAGGGGGCAGATAACGAAAAAATACCATTTTCCTATAAAATCGAAACTCGTGTCAAAAGAGAACTATAACAATCAATGGATCACTCCAACCCTCATTGTACGGGGCCCCAATAAACCTTAGACCCCCCCCCGCCCATGGCCTAAACCATTAGAGGTACAGTAAAACTAAACATACCTTACAAAAGAGAATTTAATCCTGCATTTAATAAGAAACAATTAAAACTTGGTGTTCCCGCCATTGGATTCCAAGACAGCCTGAATTCGCTTTGGGTAGCTTGCCAAAAGTGACGTGAATAGATCTTGATCGTTACGCAAATTTGCTAAAACAGTTTCAATGTGTTGCGTCATTGTATCCTTCGAAAATCGATTTGCTGCAGGTTCTTGAAACAAGAGACATTCAACCTTGTCCTTTATAACTGATCCAATGTGTTCACAGATGTTCAGGTCAGGAGAATTTCATGGCCATTCTTCATTTCCAAAGAAATCGATCTCATGGTTCCACAACAACTGTTGAGTGGTTAATGCCTTAAAGCAGGGGGCCTTATCGTGCAGAAGTGTGACCTGATCGACAACCATAACATTGTTTGGGTTTCTTAGAAAAAGAATGACATGCTGGGATAGAATAATATCACGAAAATACTGTCCATCCCAACTCTGACCATTTGGCTTCAGCACCCACATGAGCTTCTTTGCAGTGAACAAAACAAACACACCAACACAGTCTGGACTTTTTAATAATTCGCGATAATGTTCATTGTCATCGATTTCATCTGGTGTTGTGGCCCACACTCGATCGTTTTGGTAGTTAGGCCGACGTGTTACGTAAACAAAAAATTCATCGGAGACAGCTAAATGCATGAAATCATCCACATCCCAATCTTCAAGATAATGGGCAAACCACATTCTGTCATCGATGTTAAGTTGAGTTTTTCTTGGCTTTGGAAGTTCATGCCAAGGCTTTGAACCTTGCCTATGACGGTACAGTCGAATGATCTCACCACTAACGATTTTTCCTCTCAACACTTCGATCTCTGTAGAAAGTTTAGCACAGCTGTTTTTCCGCTTACGCGTACCGCTTTCAATGATGTCCTTTGTTTCCTGAGAGAGTGGCAAATTTGGGCGCCCAGATTTGGTTGCATCCATTTCACATTAATCCAAAGTTTTATTCCAGTTTCTTTTGACGAAGTCGTCACTTCTTCGTAACTTTTTGGCAACCCATGAACGTGTTATAAAGGTGGCTCCAGCATCACAAGCTTCCCGAAATGTTATTGCTCGTATTCGATCTATCAAACGTTGCCTCTCCGAATCACCAATTAATTGAGAAGCCATTATATTATCACTTTATCAGCTAGAGTAATTTTAATACCTGCAATAAATAAAGAATTTTATATATGTTTATAATCACTAAAAACAATTTCGATATAAGTAAACATGTAAGCTGCAAATGGGGTAGCTAAGGTTTTTTGGAACCCCTTAGGCATAAACTGCAAACATTCTCTCTATAAACTATGGAAGAATGATATTATCAATGAACAAACATATAAAAATTATTGTAACAGACTAAATTCGCCCATAAAAACCGCAAAAGCGGACCATTATTGTTCTAAAATTACCAAACAAAAATCTAATCCTAAAGGATTATGGTATACTTTAAGGGTCCTAGTTAACATCAAAAAAGAAAAGACAAATCCCGTAAGTTCGTTAACACAGGATGGAATTTCCTAGTGATCTCAAAGACAGTCAATTTATTAAACAATTTGTTTTCGAAAATATGAAGCAATACGGCAGCTGCCACTCCAGAATCAGACAGTCACTACCAACGATATATGCCACGACCCACACCAAATACTTTCTTCTTTGAACCAATTCTGCCAAACGAAACATCAGCTACATTAAAAAAATTAAAAAATAAAAGCGCTGATATCAGTTTAATTCCAGTAAAAATATATAAACCAATATCAGATGTTATAAAAACTCCATTCACGAGACTTATGAATGGGTCAATAGTACAAGGTGTATTCCGTGATCACATGAAGATAGCCAGGGTTTGTCCTGTATTCAAATCAGGCATCCCTGATCCTCCATCCAATTACCAACCAATCTCCGTCTTACCAACTCTGAATAAAGTACAGTAAATCCTCGTCCAACGCGTGTTTGTCCAGCGCGAATTTGCTTATACAGGGAAAAATAAATGCGAACAATTATTCGTCGAAAGCAGAAAACTTGATTATACTCGGTCCGCCAAACACGCTCTAATACAGTAGTACTGTACTCGTGCCAATGCGCGCTCTTGTGTTTTCTCCTACACTCTCCAACACCCGCATCTCCCTCCCTCTCGCGTCACCCCTCGCATCACCCTTTGTCTCAGTCCCGCTAACGTGTAAGTTCAGTGAAGTTGTGTTGGATTATTTTTGTCGTATTTTGCCGTTGTTTTGCTATTACCCTTAGACAGCAGTATAGCACCAAACGTAAAGCATCTGCAAGTGATAGTGAAGAGAAGAAAAGTCGTAAGGTATGACATTAGCCGAAAAAATAAAGATTCTAGATAAGTTGCGTGGTGCTATGAGCATAATATCACTTGGCCGCGAGTATCACGTGAATGAGTCTACCATACAAACCATTCGAAAGTAAATATCATTATGTTTATGATTTTATTATGTTCTTATTTCATATACAATATAGGTTGGGAAATTCATTTATGTGTGAATAAAAAATCTATGTATCTAAGTGTTAATGTGAGACTTTACGCGGCCGCGTTCACGGATCCCAATTTATCCCATAAGATATTAAGTTTGTCCAAGGCAGATTTACCTAACGCGACGTTCTCGAAGAACCTAACCCCCGCGATGGACGAGGGTTTACTGTATTTGAAAGAATCGTATGCAATAGACTAATCAAATTCTTAGCTAAATACGACATCCTAACAAAAACACAGTTTGGGTTTAGAGAACGCCACACCACAGAAGTTAGTTTGAAACTGCATGCATAAGGTAAAGGGAAGATGTCGTCTGAATATCGGCTGTTAAAGGATGTAATGGAGCAGGGTAGAGAACTTGGATATGAAGGTGCAGATCATAGAAATTGGGTGGCCGAAGTACAGAAAGCAGATAGAGAAGAGCGGAGGAGAGAGTTACAAGGAGTTACAAGGAAAAGAAGTACCTCAAAAGGCCTTGCGGCCCATACCGAGGAGGTACCAATGGCAACGGGTGCCATGGAAAATTTTCTACACACTCAAATAGTGGGCAAGATTTGGTCTAACCTTTTCTTGAAATGATCCACAGAAGAACTGTTCACAACTTCTGAAGGTAAACTGTGCCATGTGTCACAGATCTTATACGTAAAATAATTCCCACACACACTAGTCCTAAACCGTTTCAAATCCAACTTCCAACCATTGTTGCGAGTTGGGTTATCATTTAAACTAAACATGCTTTTAAAATCGACATCGTTGAACCCGTGTAAGAGCTTGAAAACCTCGATGAGTTGACGGCGCAGCCTCCGAGTTTCCAGCGAAAACAAGTTCAGGGCGCGTAAGCGTCGATTGTAGCCAATATGCCTAATGGAAGGGATTAACTTTGTGGCCCTCGCCTGCACTCGCTCCAGCCTCTCAATATCTTTCCTGAGGGTGGGCAACCAGAACTGCACAGCATACTCCAGGTGCGGCCGAACCAGGGAATTGTACAGAGAGAGCACAATCTCCTTGTTCCGAAACTGAAATTGCCTCCTGATATAACCCAACAGCTTCTGGGCTTTCTTTTCCACCTCTACGCACTGTTTGGTAAACTTAAGGTCGCTGCTAATTAGCACACCCAAGTCCTTTTCCAAATCAGTCGCCTCGATATTATTCCCCAACATCGAGTAGTCCGACTTGGGATTGGCGTAGCCAATGTGCATCACCTTGCATTTACCCAAGTTAAACGGCATTTGCCATTTTTTGGACCACTCTCCTATCCTACCTAGATCCACATCGAATTGCTCGATCGCCTCCGGCGTCCCAACATTGGCCCCAAGCTTGGTGTCATCAGCGAATTTGGCGATCCGACTGACGATGCCACCGTCTATATCATTTATGTAAATGATAAACAACAGCGGCCCAAAAACGGAACCCTGAGGAACCCCGCTAGTGACCGAGGCCCAACCCGAACTAGCCCCTTTAATTACAACCCTCTGCCGCCTATTCTTCAGCCAGTTTTCAATCCACCTACCTACTTCCCCACCGATACCCAGCGCACCACTTTCGCCATTAGCCGGCAGTGAGGTACCTTATCAAAGGCTTTCTGAAAGTCGAGATAAAGTATATCAATCGCCCTACTCTTATCATACTCACTCAACATGATGTGGAAAAACTCGAGCAAGTTGGTGAGACACGACCTATGCCGTCTAAACCCATGTTGGGAGTCCCCAAGCAGCTTGTAGGAATCCAAATGGTCAAATATTCTATCCGCTATTATCCCCTCTAATAATTTACCTACAACTGAAGTGAGACTAATGGGACGATAGTTCCATGGACTTTCGTGATCCCCTTTCTTAAAGATAGGGGTCACGTTGGCTTCCCTCCAGTCACCAGGCACTTGGCCCGTCTCCAACGATTTGTTGAAGACTGTAGCCAGGTGGGGAGCCACCTGCTCGTGTGAAGGAAAAGGATGAACTCCGAGAGTTAGAATTAGAACAAAAAATAAGGTTAAAAGAACTCGAGAGAGAGAAGTTATCTGTATCGGCGAACATGGAAACTGCAACTGATTCTCAGTCGATATTTCGAAATACCGAGACATTGTGGCAATTGAAAGCTTGATGAAATTGTTAGTGACCAAGAACGTCACATGTCACTTATCTCTGTAACTAGGAAGGAAGGAATTCCTTATTTTGCTATTAAAAAAGATGAACTGAAGGGCACATTTTTTGTCCGTCATCGGAAACCATTATATCAGTTAATAATAATACTCGTTTTAAAGTAAATATACTGTACTATAACAATGAAGCCTCCTGTTGGCCTCCTTTTTTCGATATTTTATGGTTCAGCCCTGAAAGAGCAACTATTTGTACCGCTTAATTAAATATTTAGAAAGGTCAGTTTTCAGAGTGTACTTAACATTGATTTTTACTTATTTATTCATTTATTTATTACTTATTTAGGATATCACACGATCAAATAGTGCGAAAGGAAAATTACTCAAACTGATTCGCGATATAGAAATTTGTTTAAAAGTAACGTGATATCGTATAAGATTATGCCAAATAATTAGAATTTATGGTGTCTATGAACATCTTTTTCAAAATCAAATTGCACCTCACAATGAAACAGCTTTTATCAAATCATGATTAGGTTAATTAGCTGACCTCATGAAATATCTTTAATATTTTTAATAAAGAAATATTTATTTTTCAGTATAAAGCTTCAAAGAAAACTTGGTGCTACTTTTCCACTAAGAGCTTTACATTGCCACTTTACCATAATGCATTGTATACCGCCTGCATTATGGTGGATGATGAGAATGTATTGCCTAATCCAGACTGCGTTTCTTTGAAAACAAATAACAAATGTGAGTATTCTTTTGAGTTCGTGCCTACATTAATTTATGTAATATTTATAGCTGTGAACAGATAAAGTACTTTCATGGTAAATTCGAAAAATATTTTTAGTTCCTTTAATGGAAGAAACGCGAGCTAATGGTGCATCTTGCCCTGAAGAATCATGCACCTGGACTGGTAATAACTGGGAGTCTGCAATACAAACTGACGAAAATAGCATTGACAATGGATAAGAATTTGAGTATTCTTTGCACTATGATAACAGAGAGCATGGTTGCTTTTAGTGGTGATGAACAACGTACGGAGGCTTCGCCAGTACACTGACCCCTGTTTACTTGGCAATGCTGCTGCGAGCGGATGTCATACCCTGAAATGGGTTGAATGGGCGGAATGGTGTTGTGTGTAAAATATGAAACTTTTCGTCACTTCTTAAGATGTGATTACGATTGTTTTGAACGTTAATCAGTAAGAAATGTAGTAATATACAGGGTGAGTCACGACGAAATGTCATAACTTCGAGAGCTTATAGCTGAGGTCATTTCCAGTCAAAAACTTCATATGAACATAGATCCGATTCTTAACGGTTATGGAGCTATGGATGTTTGAATTTCAAGCATACGCATGCGTGACCTTGAACTGAATTGACAGTTACTTACTGAACCGAACTAACTACGCAGTAGAGTATTATGTTTCACAGCGTGCAGTTGATGTTTTGGGTTTTCAGTATGCTTTTTACGTTTTCAAATGTCGAATATGCCGATATGGTGTATGTTTACGAATTTTGCGATGGAAATACTACTGCTGCTATCGCTGAATACCAGCGACGTTTTCCAAATCGAAGAATTCCGGATCGACGAGTGTTTAGCAACGTTTTCCGGAGATTGCGAGAAAGCGGTTCATTTCCTAGCGTTACTGTTTTATCTTCGCGTCCGGCACAACAAGATGTGGCTGAACAAGAAAACATTATTCAGATAGTACAGCGGAGTCCTCATGTTAGTACGCGAAGGATTTTCACGTATCTTAAAGTTCTTCAAACGAGAGTATGTAGAACGTTACACGAAGAAGGCATGTATCCACACCACGTACAGCGCGTTCATCACCTCCAACCTGGGGACTGTGCCCAACGGCTGGAATTTTGCAATTGTCTCAATGCCGATCAACAATTGCATCGATACGTCTTGCTCTGTGATGAGGTTCAATTTACCCGCGACGGTGTCAACAACACTCGCAATTCACATGTATGGTCAGAAATGAATCCTCATGCCATTGTGGAAAGTAATTTTCAACATCGGTTCAGTGTCAATGTGTGGTGTGGTATCTCTACGGTCAGCTGATTGGTCCGTTTATCTTCGAAGGTGGTTTTACAGGTGACATTTATCTACGATTTCTGCAAGACGAACTGCAGCCACTGTTAGAAGATGTACCTTTAACAACACGATTGTGTATGTACTTCCAACAAGACGGAGCTCCTCCCCATTTTAGCCGTGAGAACGCATCTTGATGATCACTTCCCTGGTCGATGGATCGGTCGTGGTGGTGCAAAAAATTGGCCACCCAGGTCTCCGGACCTAACCCCTCTGATTTTTATATGTGGGGGCGCATGAAAGAGCTGGTGTACCGGAGAAAAGTGGAAACACGAGATACATTGCTCTGTCCGCATTTTGGATGCTGCAGCCCTCATAAAGGACAATCGTAATGAACTAATGCGAACTACACGCGCGATTCACGGACGAGCCGCGATGTGTATTAAGGGAGAGGATAGTCATTTTGAACAGTTATTGTAAATTCATGAATAAAAACTTTAACAGCTATTTGTTCGCTTATTCTTATTTTTAAACATTCAAACATCCATAGCTCCATAACCGTTAAGAATCGGATCTATGTTCATATGGAGTTTTTGACTGGGAATGACCTCAGCTATAAGCTTCCGAAGTTATAATATTTCCTCGTGAAACCCTGTATATTTAACCAGCTTCCAAAGACATCAGGAACAGCACTGCTGTCAAAGCTAGTTTTCAAAAGAAGACTATTCGCCTGGCTCAAGACGGCACCGGATGAGCCGGGTGTGCCTCACTATGTGCGATGGAGGTTGCAAGAGAGCAACTCTCTTCTTCACCAGACCAGACCTAGAGGTGGGGCCACCAGCCTGGCCTTCGTGTGAAGAGAAACCGACGCAGGTAACAATTACAAGGTTACAAGATTATATATATTTATGTCTGCGCGCGCGCGCGCGCGCGTAGTATTGCTTATTTTAAATTACTCTCTTATAAATAAGAAATAAAACTGTATGTCTGTACGAGGTCAATAATCAGTTTTTCTTCTTAGGTATCCACAAGATTAAAACGCTTGGAACATATTCCAATAAGTCAGGAGTGACATGGAAAAAGCAGTCTAACTTTGAGTTATACGAATATCGTATTAATATGACAGTATGTATTTCATTCATTAATTAATTTGAAAAAGTTAGTGGTTAGGACTAAAAATTAATTGAAAGCGTGTGCCAAGTGCATAATGCAGTAAGGAAAAGTGAAACGAACTTGCAGTACTTTGTCAAGATGAATTAAAATGCGAAAACAGTTAATGGGAGCCACGGAGGTGGGGTTGTGCAAGAAATTTCGAGTTATGATTACGCATCACCTCTCCAATACGCATGACCCATAAATAGTGAAAATGTAAAAATAAAAAATGTATACAAGGCGCTGTTTAATTTTGGACCTTTTCCAGTTTGTGTACCGTTTTTCATATAATTTATTTTTGAGAATATTTTTGTTAAAACTAACGAAAATATCACGACTTAACCTAACCAATTATCAAGAGCGTACAGTTGATCTATTAGTAAATAGTAAATACTATTCCAGAAACAAACAATGTTATAATTAATAATAGATCAACTGTACGCCCTTGATAATTGGTTAGGTTAAGTCGTGATATTTTCGTTAGTTTTAACAAAAATATTCTCAAACATAAATTATATGAAAAACGGTACACAAACTGGAAAAGGTCCTTAATTTTCATCAGTGTTACTAATTTCTACTTTAGAATGAAATAACACAACACTTTAGTGTAAAAAAGCAATTAAATAAAACTAACATAACTTAGTTCATGCATTATAATTACAGTACCACGTTTTTCTCGCGTCATAAAAATTAACGGTAGTTTCCTTGTAAATACAATAAGTTGATTTCAATGCTTGTCCACTCAAGAGCCGGAGAAACTAAGGATATATATGATTCTCTCTCTCTCTCTCTTCTCTCTCTCTCTCTCTTACACGGGTTCAACGATGTCGATTTTAGAAGCATGTTTAGTTTAAATGATAACCCAACTTGCAACAATGGTTGGAAGTTAGATTTGAAACGGTTTAGCACTAGTGTGTGTGGGAATTACTTTACCTATAAAATCTGTGACACGTAAAACAGGCTACCTTCAGAAGTTGTCAACAGTTCCTCTGTGGATCAGTTCAAGAAAGGGTTAGACTGAATCTTGCACACTATTTGAGGGTGTAGGAATTTTTCCCTGGCACCCGTTGCCATTGGTATCTCCTCGGTATGGGCCGCAATGCCTTTTGAGGTACTTCTTTTCCTTGTAACTCCTTGTAACTCTCTCTCTCTCTCTCTCTCTCTCTCTCTCTCTGTATGTGTCTGTGTCCACATGGTGGGTGCGTATAGCGTATACTGAGCACGAAAAGAATTTGGCTTGGTCAAAGAGAATAATCTAACCTGAACACTCACTAAGCTCGCTTTTCAATCTGGCTAAAGTTACATTTATATTTATTAAAGCAATTAAATGCTATAAAATGAATCTTTCTATTGTTTAAAAATTATAAGATACATATACAATTATGTATAATGAATAAAAAATTATTTAAAAGTTTGTTAATGAATGCAAATGTAAATTTCTTCATCCTAAAATAAAATATTTTTAGAACAAAACTTGCCAATTATTTTAAGATGAGATACTTCCTTTGTTTAATAGTTTTCATACAAAACACTTAAAAATTTAACTCTTTATACAAAACTACAACAATACACATTATTAAAGTTTCAGACAAACTCATTCATAGTGTTAATACAGGTTGCATGAATTTCAAAAAGGTGCATTTTTTATTCTGTAAATTTGAGAAATGCCTTTAGAAACAGAAAAATTAATAAAAAAATGTATATTTTTATCTAAAAATAATTGTTGTGATTATTGAAGTCTGAGTTTTTGTTTGGAAACAAATTTTTTATTCCAAAGTAATTTTTGTAAGTTCTTATCACCCCCCACCACTAACAAAAAAAAACAAGAAAAGTAGAAAAATTAGGTTTCAAAAATAAAGTATAGGAATTTCATAAGAACTTTGCAGTCAAAATAGTTCGCAAATAACTGTACGATACGTTACCAGTATGTTTTCATTCCACTTAGCTTTCAGTTAAAATGGATCTGTTTAACATAAATAAATACGTTCCCATGATTTTACAGTCACCATTTGCACCAATCTTTGTTAACCGGCAATGACGAAATTTTGTTTTTCCACTAGGCATTGTCTCGTAACTATAAAAATCAATATATAATTTGCGTTTTCTGAAATGAAACGAATAAAATGGTAAAATATAAGAACACACACACAAGTAAGCTCAGTTAATATTTCCTTAAAATAAAAAAATAAGGGAACCCAGACAAAAATGAGAACTGAGAAAATACAGCGACTTTGGTTAGCTGGGCAAGGTAAAAATAACACTGGGTAACAAAATTTGAAAATTTTTCTGTTTATTGTGATTTTTATGTCGTTTCTTAATGATTTCGGGGCGCTGATTCCAAAAATGATAATGGTTTTGCTCTATCATCAACCGTTTCCAAAAATATAGGTTATCACACTTTTCATATGATAAAGTATATAAAGAAGGCTAACATAAATATTTTCTGAAAATAAAAACACTATTGGAAATTAATGTTTATTGAGCCAAAATTGTTTGACAAACCCAAAATGGTGCAAAGGATATAATATATATATTGAGGAGAACCGATAAGAGAATAACAAGCCTCGTTATGCAGTGTGCCTTCCTTAAAAATGCACTGAAGAACGCGACTTCCGCGTATGAACATTCTTATCCTTTCTGATCAGCGACCATACGTAGTCTCCCATCATGGAAGCATCCCAATGGCCCTGGTACCTTTTCTCCATCGTTTGAATATCTTGATGGAATCTTTCGCCATGTTCTTCACTCACATCGCCCAGGTTATCACGAAAAAAGTCTAGATGTGAATGCAGATAGTGTAATTTTAAAGACATACGGCACCCCATTTTGCCATAGCACTTAATCAAGTTTGACACTAACTCCTTATAGTTTGGTGCTTTATGGTTGCCTGAAAACCCACGAACCACATCACGGAAAGCACACCAAGCCTCTTTTTCGATCGGAGTCATCTTGGCTTCAAGGTTCTTTGAATTCAACAGCGCCTTGACTTGTGGTCCTACAAAGATGCCAGCCTTGACTCTGGCCTCAGAGAGTTTAGGGAACATGACCCGAATCTGTTGGAAAACTTCCCCTCCAAAATCTAACGCAGTTACAAACTGCTTAATTAGACCCAACTTAATATGGAGAGGTGGTAGCAGAACTATATCAGGCTTCACAAGAGGTTCCCTGAGTACATTGTACTTTCCTGGTTGCAGTCCTTCACGTGGAGGCCACTGAACTGTTTTATAGTGTTCAGTTGAAGCCCTGCTATCCTACAGGCAAAGAAAACATGAATATTTAGTAAACCCTCCTTGTAAACTTAACAGGAAACCAATCATTTTGAAATTACCACACACGTCCCAGTTATATTGTTCATACCTGATTTGAGTGAGCAGTTGTTTGACATTTTCATAGTCCTCTTTCATTTGAACAGAATGTGCAACTGGTATAGATGGATATTTGTTCCCATTGTGGAGTAGAACAGCTTTTAAACTCCGAGTTGAACTGTCAATAAACAGGCGCCACTCTGAGGGTATATGTGTTAACCCAATAGCTGTGAATAGACCATTAACCTCGCTGCAATAAAAGAGAGAGCCATTGACATCGTAGAACCTTGCAAACTCTTCATGCCGCTTTCGGTATACAGTGCTCTTGCAGTCTTCTCCAAGCAAATTCCACTCTTTGAGTCTGGAGGTCAGAAGCTCAGACCCTGATTTCGTCAGACCCAAATCTTTAATTAAGTCGTGCAATTCCCTCTGATTTGGAAAGTGAGGGTTTGTACTGAAAGTTACTGTATATTCTTCATCATGACTGTCCTCACCAGCCGACATCTCAGATGAGCTAGCTACATCCTCATTTTCAACCTGCAAAGCAAAGAAACAAAATATAGGCATAGCTATATATGTAGAAGAGCATCAGCACTAAGAAAAATCGACACATAATGACCCACAGTCTGTAAATACAGACGGTAAAGTAATGGATAGATACCTGTTCTGGTGGGCGTGGTATTGGAAGACCTTCGCCATGTGGTACAGGAGCTATGGACGACGCTATGCTTGGGTACTGAAGAGTCTGCCTTCCTTTAACTTTCCTGTACTTAGAAACATCTACCATGCAGTAGTAGCAATCGTCGTGGTGGCTCTTTGGTTCTCTCCATATTCTGGGTACCGCAAAGGGCATTGCCTTGCGTACTCCCCGCAGCCACCCTTCAAGTGTGGAGCGGCAGCTTCCACAGATAACATGGGGTGCCCAGGGCTTATCTTGGTCACCCATAAGCATACCAAAATAGAGCCGATACGCGATCCAGAACTTGGTGCCTTTCACAATCTTGAGCGATACTTGCTTGGGGCCTATGTAATACCCACAAACGTAGCAGAATATATCCGGCGAGTATTTACAAGCTCTAGTTGCCATTCTCTTTACCAAACTGTACTACATTAATCATAACCTGCAGATATAGAGAGAAGAATTATTAAATCTGCAACAGATTACGGATTCCAGAAAAAAGATGTATTCACAACACTGAAATAATGTTCGCAATAAAAAAGGATCGATAACACTAAAATCGTCAGCACAGAGAAGCACAGAAACACAGTACCTCAGTGCTGGTAACCATCAGACAAACAACTGCTTTCTTTGTGTGCTCACACTTACTGACTTCTCAGACTCTGCGCTCTTCTTTATATAGCACAGTGGAAGTTTGGGGCAATTTCTAGAGCAAGAAACTGTCAACAAACATCCGGATTGTTCTCAACAATTCCTGATTATTCTGATATTGCTGCGCCCATAATAACATTATACTGGTAGAACATGAAAAATGGATTATCTCTGAAACCATTGATGATACACACAAACCAAGGCCAGATTTGGACTCAGCGCCCACAAATGCACATAAAAACAAAAAATTCTTTATAAACAGAATCAGTGTTACACAGTGTAATTAATATATTGTATGATATTTACGTACAGAGTACTGAAAATTCAATCCTTATACTGCTGAAAATCACTCACTCAACGCCAATATAATGGCAACAAATATTGCCAGATAATTTCAGCAAGTCAAAAAGAAGGAAAAGTAGAAAATTTAAAAAAGTAGGATAAAAGTAGGAAGGGTATAAAAGTAGGAAAACAGGAGCGTAGAGGAACTGCATTCGAAATTTGTGAAAAATATATATTAAAGAACTGTAACTTAAACATTCCATTAAGTTGAAGAAACCATTGTGTTCTATTTAAGTTGAAGAAACCATAGTGTTCCATTCTCTTAAGTTGACGAAACCATTGTGTACACAACACAAATGAAATTGTTTTTAAATCAATAGGAATGACATAAACAAAGTTCTTGGAACTTTTGTTCCTGTGCTCCAAGAATAATGTGAAAAGGGAAAATGCGTAAACAGTATTTCGTCACGTTAAACTTCCATACAAAGGTAGTAGTACTCTAGGTCTGACCACAACACGAACAGTTCACTGTCGTTGATGGGGCTAATGGTTGTCATGCGTATAAAAGATGACGCTGGATAAGCAATAGGAGCAAAATAGGAGAAAAATTCTTGAACATGATAGGTTAGATGAATGTTTTGAAATTACTGGTTACTTATTATATTAAACTAAATAAAAAGCCTAAACCTACAGACCTACAAGAGGCGAGAGGAAGACAGAACCATTCTCAAAAATTTATTTCAAACTAAATGGAGAGAATTTTTTTCAATAAAACGTTAGTTATGCATTTTAACAATAAATTGAAGAAAACTTGTGGCTACTCACGTAAAGTTAAGAAATATGTTTTTAATTTCCTGCAGACATCCTTTGGAAGATTAAGGAGTGTTCATTCCAATTAAAAGCTTTGAAAGTTTGTATAGTTATGGCTGGGAACGAGCTATGAATGACTGTTTCGTATTATTAAATTACATGAAATTTTGATCTTTACAAATAAGTTTATTTGCATTGAACCATTCACGGATTCTTTGCAGATAAAAGTTTGTTTTTGTTGGCCGTCATATTAGTTTTCTATTTGAGATAAATAATAATAATAATAATAATAATAATAATAAATGTTCTTCAAGAACTCGGAAGAAACTTGCGGAAAGGTCAACAAAAAATCTTTCACTGTTGAGTCAGGTAAAACCTGGCAATCTTTCAACAAACTTATTAAAGGAGACTGGGATGTGTGCATCCAAGGTGTGAAACAATATCATGATGTATTTTGTGACAAAAACATCGTCTGCGAGACCTTCGACTTTGGAACATGTAAAACAGCGTTTTCTACACTTTTTTTTTTTTATCTTTCATATACTGTAAATGTGAATATAATTCAAAATTGAAAGAATACAGCTTTTCATCCTTATAAGAACTAACAGATTTATAAAAAAAATATTTTCATATATTATGGCGTACCTTGAAACATTTGTTAAAATTATCTTTTTTATAGTTCCCTTAGAAGTGAAGAACTATTCACTTACCCCTCAAGTACAATCAATCCAAGTAAGGTGGGAAATGAATCCAATTTGGTTATCATACTGTAACGTGAAACACGTTTCAGTAAAGTGGATGAGCAATAAAAACGAGGAGAGAAGTGTCGAAGTACAATGTGAACACCGGTGTCAAGAGGTTATCGAAAATCTTGAACCAAAAACTACGTACACAGTTCAGGTGAGGTAACATCTTCACTGTTTGCTCATGTAGCTTCTTCGTATATATAGTACACTACAAATGTAAATCACTGAACAAACATTAAATTCACATTTTTCAAGTATACATAATTGATGCCTATACTGTTTTTTTTCATTGCATAGGTAACGCCAGTTTTTGAGAATAATACTCGAGGGAAAAATTTATCTGAAAAGTCAGTACCCCTTTCACCTTGTAAGTTAATAACTTTTTTCTTTAATTTATGAGTTGAAATATAACTGTGAACATAAAAATGCCAATTGGTTCCATATTTTATTTGATTCACTCTGATGGGCATAAACCTACTAATAATATGGAAGTGGCTATCATAAATTTCATTTTTCTTATGCAGGAAGGAGGGGCTAAGGGCGAATGCCTGCCCCCATAAAAGAAGAAAGCCAAAATCAAGGTACAGGGTTTTCGAGATTCTAGACACTCTGCGTTTGAAAGATGGGAGGTCATAGACGGGAAGAAAGATTGATTGAGGAGAATTGTTCGAGAGTTCACCGGTCGAGTGGATGAAAGATTGAAAATAGCGATTAACCCTTGCGTTAGAGAGCTGGACAGAAAAAGAATTAGAAAGTGTAAAAAGTCTGGTACTACGTGCTCTCCTTAAAGGAGGAGGCATGTGGTTAGAGAGTTCAAAGGAGCTGTGTGGGTTGTGCCACCCCATACATGAGAAGCATACTCCACACAGGAGCGAACAATACCTCTGTACAGAGAGAGCAACTGAGTGGAGGTGAAGAAACTGCGGAGGCGATACAGCACACCTCACCTCTGAGAAGCTGTTTTGGAAAGATAGTATATCTGATCTTTCCAGGGAAGATCACGAGAAAAGGAAATGCCAAGAATGTTAAGAGAAGAGGAAGGATTGAGTTGTGGATTGTTGAAGGGAATGGGATAGTCGTGTGGAAGATTGTAATGAGTAGACAGATGGAGAAAGTGAGTTTTTGAGCCATTGAAAGCCACAACGTTTTCTCTGCCCCAATCAGAGATAGCAGAAAGAATAGAGGTCAGGTGCCCCACAGCCGCCCCACGCGAATCCTGGAGTAACTGTTGAGAGGGACGCTTTGTGAAGCGGGTGAAGTGAAGAGTGGAATTGTCGGCAATGAAGTGAATAGGACAGGAAGTGCGAATTAAAAGATCATTAATAAATAAAAGGAAACGAGTAGGTGACACGACAGAACCCTCAGGAACACCACTGTTGATATCTTTAGGAGAAGAAAAGTGGCCATCAACAACCGCAGCTATACTGTAGATTAGCCAGAAAGGAAATTAGAGATGAAGGCACAGATAGAAGGATAGAAACCAAAGGAGGAGAGTTTCGAAATTAAGGATTTGTGCCAGATTCTATCAAAAGCTTCCAATATGTCATGCGCAATAGCAAAAGTTTCACCGAAGTCCAGAAAGGAGGATGACCAACAGTCAGAGAGATACGCCGGAAGATCGCCAGTCGAGCGTCCTTTGCGGAACTCATTCTGACCATCTGAAAGAAGATTGTGAGAAGAGAAGTGTTTAAGAATCTTCCTATTACCGATAGATTCAAAAACTTTAGAAAGGCAAGAAATTATAGGAATTCGACGATAGTTAGATGGTTGAGAGCCGTCACCCTTCTTTGGGACAGGCTGAATGAAAGCGAACTTCCAGGAAGAAGGAAAAGTACCAGTTGAGAGACAAAGACGAAAGAGTTTGCATAGGCAGAGTGTCCGCACTGAAACACAGTTCTTAAGAACAACAGGAGGAACACCATCAGGACCTTGCGCCTTCGTAAAATTGACCCCAGAGAGGGCAGAAAGAACATCTTTAGAAGTGATTCTAATTTCCGACTTAAGTCAGAGGAAGGAGGAGATGGAGAAACAGCACCGGAATCGTCCATGGTTGAGTTGGAGGCGAAAGTTTGAGCGAAGAGTTCAGCTTCATCAGGAGAAGAGGCGGCAACTGAGCCATCGGAATGGAAAAGAGGTGGAAAAGAAGTGGAAGTAAAGTTGTTGAAGAGGTTTTTAGCTAGATGCCAGAAAGAACTAGAAGAATTAGAATTGGATAGGTTTTCATATTTTTGCTTAATGAAGGAATTTTTGATGAGTCTAACTTTCTAAGAACAGATTTTGCACGATTCCAGGTAGAAATTTAAGCTGAGTGAAAGTCAGGAGTTGAATGGCGATAGTACCTTCTCAAAGACCGCTTTGCTGCGGATAGCATTAGAACAAGTAAAGTTAAAGCAAAGGTTTTTTGAATTAGTAGTAGGAAGAGAATATGGAATGTATGCCTCCACGCCAGAGAGAATCACCTCCGTTTTGTGCTCAGCAAACTCGGAAGGGCTTCGGTCACCGAAGCATTAATCATTCCATGGGAAATCAGGGAAGTACTGACTTAGGGCCTCCCAACCAGCAGCCCTCTTGGCCCTCTTGGGAAGATCCAAAGGCCGAATTGGAGCGATAGGACAGGAAACAGATATAAGAGTGTGATCGGAGGAGCCCAACGGAGAAAAAAGTTTCAGAGAGTAAGAAGGATAAGAGGTAAAAAATAAACCCAGAATGTTGGGCCTATCTTCAATGCAATTGGGGATACGAGTAGGGTGTTGTACGATCTTCTCTAGGTCATTTAGGATAGAAAAGTTGTAAGCTAGTTCACCAGGGTTCGTAGTGAAATGGGAGGAAAGCCAAAGGTGGTGGTGAACATTGAAATCTTTTAAAATGGAGATTTCAGCAAATAGAGAGTGGGATAGAATGTATTCCACTTTGGAAGTGAGGAAGCCAAAGCATTTTGGATAGTCAGTAGAATTAGGAGAAAGGTAGACAACATAGATGTATTTAGTTTGAGATTGGCATGTAAGCCATAGCCAGAGCGTATACAGTAGAATTCGAAATATTCGAGTTGAGGAATACGAGAACAAGTTCGGTCATTGCGTACATATACGCAACATCCGTCTTTGGAGTGAAATTGAGTATAGATAAAGTAAGAGGGTGCAGAAAAGGGGTTGCTGTCAGTCATCCCAGACACCTGAGTTTCAGTGAGGAAAAGAAGATGAGGTTTAGAGGGTGAGAGGTGGTGTTCAACAGACTGAAAATTTGAGGAAAGGCCACGAATGTTGTAGAAATTAATGAAAAATGAATCAGGCAGAAGTCCAGAACATCTCGAATGGGCGGTAGCAGATCCAGCCCCTTTACCCGGGTATGCGTTCCCGGTATCGGCAGCGTGGGAGCCAGAAGTGGGGACATTTATGGTCCTCGCCCCAGTGGACTTCGGCGTTCTTGAAGTTGCCATTTTTTTTCCAAATTTTTAAAAGATTATGATTATAGTGTGTAAGGTGCAGGTACATGTAGAGAGGAATAGGGAGAGAAGTGTGTGTTTGAGAGCATGTTGGACTGCTCACAGGATAGATGAGACACGGAAAAAGATCAGCTAAGGAAGACAGTGACAGGAGAAACGAGAGTTCCAGCACTCCCTATCTTCTGTCTAACGTTCCACCCCCAGAGTACTTCCTGGTCGATTGGTGTCTACAATCTCCTCCTTTATGTCCTTTTGATGATTTATGTAGAAATTTATACCTAATTTTCATTCATTCTCATTTGCGCGTAGGTCCTGAAAAAATATCGAACATTCAATTGGGAAGAAACGACAAGTACTCAAAAATCACTTGGGATTACCCTCACAATGAAGATATAGACTATTACAATGTTGAAAAGACCACTGTGAGTATCTTTAATGAAGTGTAAAATTACTTTTAAAATTTTGAAACCTGAACTTATGATTATTGTAAAAGATTCCGAATATTCGAACTAAACTGTTGAGGTCCCTCAGGCACTTCACGAGCCATTCTTCCTTTTATACACTGTAAATTGTCCAATGTGTATAGACCAGTTTAACTAAAAAAAATTAATATAAAATGAATTTGGGTAAATTTTTTTTTGTAATATCGATATAATTGTTCGAATTGGTTCCAACACTGCGAAGTAAAGTTGTTCCATACCGAACACCGTTTCTAAGAAATTGATTATTTTTCTGCAGGGGCGAGGGTTCCAAAGGCAAATGTCCACAAAAATGACGCCCCCCCCCAATAGAAAAGAGAAGAAGAGATCCAAAATAATCGTACACATATTATTCTTAATAACATATTTGTTTAAATTTTAAGAAGATTGTGTTGTTGTTGTTGTTGGTTAGCCGATCAGCCCACCCTGATCGAGCAAGCCGGCGACACGCAGGTAACCGATCGCCCTCTCCGGAGTGGACCAGAGGTTCAGCGCCCTAGTGATGATGTGTTGTGTTCGTTGTTGTGCTAGAGCTGTACAGTCTGTCATAATGTGTTCAATTGTTTGTGGTGTGTCCCGGCACAGGTGGCAGGTGTCGTCTGTGGAGTTGTCTAGTCTGTGTTTATACGTCCGTAAGTTGGGGGTGATGTCCACATCGGAATCGTGCTAAGTTAACTCGATCCGATCTGCTCAGGCCGATCTCTGATCTGTTAATGGGTCTCGGCTTCGCACCTAGGACCGCATTCGGACCGAGTCGTGTCAGTGCTTTGTGGGTTAGGTGTGTGTGTATGTGTTTTCTGTACTGTATGATGTCTGTGGGGCGTGGTATGGAATGGAGTATTTGGTTATAATGTCTCTCTGGTGTTACCTTAATGGTGCGAAGTGTCGGTGCATGATTGTACATGTAGTGGCAAGGGTGTTGTGAGTTAGTTGTCGCGGCTGCCATGAATTGTGTTCCCCTTATGTCTAAATGTTCCCTAACTTTCAGTATTTTTGTTTCTGTGTGCAGGTGTTCTTTTGGTGTTGTTTGAGTGCATCCTGTAATGATACGAAGTGCTTTGTTTTGTATTATCTGTAAGGTGTTTATGTGTGTGTGTTTGAAAAAATGGGTGCCCAGCAAGGGCTAGCATAGTCCATAACTGAGCGAATATATTGTTTGTATATGAATGATGTTGTTTTCTGCTGGTGTCCAAAGTTTGTGTCTGTTAGTACCCTAAACGTGTTAAGTCTTGACGTACATTTGTTTTTAATGTCCTGAATGTGGTTTGCAAAAGATAATGATGTGTTGTATGTGACCCCAAGTATTTTGGTCCTGTGAGTGTGTGGAATGTTGATGTTGTTTAGTGTAAGCTGTGGAGTTATCTGGTGTTCTTTTGTATTGCTTGTAAGCAAGGTGATGGTTGATTTTGTGGGCGCTACTTTGAGTCTATTGTGTGTAAGCCAGTCTTGTATACTGTTTATGTATGTTTGTAGGTTATTTGTAGCGGTGTCGATGTTGTTGTGGGTGGATGTTAGAGTGATGTCATCTGCATATGATGATAAGGTAAGCTTGTTATCTATGGGTGTTGGAATGTCATGCATGCATAAGTTGAACAGTGTTGGTGAGAGAACAGAGCCTTGAGGGATCCCGTTCGGACAAAGCTTGTTTTTGGATGACTTGCCATTAAATGTGGCATGTATCTTCCTGAAAGATAGTTGCTCGGCCATCTTTTAGTGTTATTGTGTATGTTTGTGTTGAGAATTTTGTTTATGAGAGGGAAGCGTGGGAAAGCATCAAATGCTTTACTAATGTCTATTGTTGCTAATAGTGTACGTTGAACTGGTCGTCTGGAGTTGATGCCATCCATGATGTGCTGCGTGAGGTTAGTGAGTAATGTCGTGGTTGAGTGGTGAGGTCTGAATCCACGTTGAGTAGGCGATAGTGGTATGTTTGGGTTGGTGATTTGTAAGATTAGCGTTTCTGTTACTTTGGAAGGTGTGCATAGTAAAGTAATGGGTCTATAGGAAGCTGGTTCTGTTGGATTTTTCTTTGGTTTGAGTAGTGTAATAATTTTACCGTGTTTCCATAGGTCAGGAATAATACAGTGTTGGTATGAATATGTGCTGATATTTGTAAGAGCTAGTATTCCCTGTGGGCCCTAGTGTTTAAGGTGTATGTTAGACATGTTGTCTGGTCCAGTAGCCTTCGAATTCTTAATGTTTTTGATGATGTTGGTGGTCTGGTCTGTATTGAAGGGTGTAATGGTCGTGTCGAGTCTGTAGGTTTTCTTTTGCCTGGCTGTTTGCCTGTCTGCATGTTTCTGGTTGTTGTCTCTGTTTAAGTGACTTATCTTTGCGTAGTGATTAACTAAAATGTTAGCTTGTTGTGTATATGTTGGGATATTATTTTGGCTGCGACAGATAGCCGCGTGTGAGGTGTGAATGCCGCTGTTAGAGTGGGTAATGCTGTTTATAGTCTTGTATAGCCTGGATTGTGTAGTGTGTAATTGCTGGAGTTCCTGCATGAACCGATTATGGAGCGATTTCTTTGTAAAATGAATGATTCATCATTGAAGCCGTTGCAACATTTTGAACCAATTATATCGTTATTACAAAGTAAAATGTATCCAAACGCATTCCATATTCGGTTCAAATGGAAGGATTAAATTTTTGGGAAGGGTGGTCCGTGTGGAACAAATTTACAGTGTATGGTTGATCAGTAATTCATACAGTATTTCACTCACTTATGATTCCAAACGTTGATACGATGTAAAGTTTGAAAGTTTTCACTGTTCTCTCTCACGAACAGTAACACGTGAAAAATATTTATGATGAATAAACCACGAAGGAAAGGAAACACAGAATGGTGCTCAAGCGCTTTCGTCTAATGACATCCTCAGGAACACTGAAGTAAATAAAGAGTTCGAGACTATATATAGGTCACAAATTTTTTTTTTATATATATAATAAGTATAGAAATAAAAATTGTGGGAGGAGCATACAAATTTGTAAGGAAAACTACCAATTTTAGCACTTTGCCCTTCTTGTCTAAATCCGTTCTGAACGAATTCAACACAAGATCAAATGGATTGTTTACAACCAAGTTTATAGATAATGCCTGAATGATATATAGGTCACAAAAACTAAAAAAAAATCTAAAAATAAATTAAAAAATAAAAAATGTAAGAGGAGCATACAAATTTATAAGGGAAAACTACCAAAGTTTTAGCACTCTACCCTTCTTGTCTAAATCCGTTCTGAACGAATTCAGAACAACAGGATCAAGTTGAAAAAGACCTTGGCTCATGTTAAAGTTATTTGTTAGTCGGATAATAGCAGACTCGAGAATATTTCTATTAACAATGTGACTAGAGTGAAACAAAACTGAAGCATTATTCCAATCAATAGAGTGGGATAACTCTGACAAATGAACAAAAAGGGCACTGGACGACTGTCCCGTTCTAACGGAATATTGTTGCTGTTTTACACGCGTGTGCAAATCCCTTCCTGTCTGACCAATGTAAAAGGAATCACATTGTTTACAACCAATTTTATAGATAATGCCTGAATTATTGGTAGGGCTATTTTTTACTATGATATTTTTCACAATATTGTTATATGAAAATACTACATTAATATCCAAAAGTTTAAGTACATTAGCAATGCCTAAAAAGCCCGGGAAAAATGGAAGTACTAAAATATTCTTTGACAAAGTGCGAGTGTTATTATTTACACGATAGAAGGTTCGTTTGTGTCTTGTTAAGACAAGGTACCATAAACGCAGGTGGGTAGCACAGACCACTTCCAATACCGTTGATTTTTCCAATTCGGCATCGATGTATTCCGGACTGGCGAACCTAAGAGCGCGGAGAAACATTGTAGAAAATATGACCTTCTTAATGGGGGTATCATGCCCAGAGTAAAAGTGTACGTAGGACAAATTGTTTTTTTTTTCCGATAGATATATACTAAACTTAAAACCTGGGCTTTCCCTATGTACACGCACATCCAAAAACGGGATTGAGTTGTCTTGTTCCACTTCTAAAGTAAACTTAATGGAGGGGACTTGATCATTTAACTGAAGGAGGAAGTCATCCAGGTCGAGATTCATGGGCCAGATGACCTGAATGACTTCTTCCTTCAGTTAAATGATCAAGTCCCCTCCATTAAGTTTACTTTAGAAGTGGAACAAGACAACTCAATCCCGTTTTTGGATGTGCGTATACATAGGGAAACCCCAGGTTTTAAGTTTAGTATCTATCGGAAAAAACAAACAATTTGTCCTACGTACACTTTTACTCTGGACATGACACCCCCATTAAGAAGGCCATATTTTCTTCAATGTTTCTCCGGGCTCTTAGGATCGCCAGTCCGGAATACATCGATGCCGAATTGGAAAAAATCAACAGTATTGGAAATGGTCTGTGCTACCCACTTGCGTTTATGGAACCTTGTCTTAACAAGGCAAAACGAACCTTCTCTCGTGTAAATAATAACACTCGCACTTTGTCAAAGAATATTTTAGTACTTCCATTTTTCCCGGGCTTTTTAGGCATTGCTAATGTACTTAAACTTTTGGATATTAATGTAGTATTTTCATATAACAATATTGTGAAAAATATCATAGTAAAAAATAGCCCTACCAATAATCCAGGCATTATCTATAAAATTGGTTGTAAACAATGTGATTCCTTTTACATTGGTCAAACAGGAAAGGATTTGCACACGCGTGTAAAACAGCATCAATATTCTGTTAGAATGGGACAGTCGTCCAGTGCCCTTTTTGTCCATTTGTCAGAGTTATCCCACTGTATTGATTGAAATAATGCTTCAGTTTTGTTTCACTCTAGTAACATTGTTAATAGAAATATTTTCGAGTCTGCTATTATCCAACTAACAAATAACTTTAACATGAGCCAAGGTCTTTTTCAATTTGATCCTGTTGTTCTGAATTCGTTCAGAACGGATTTAGACAAGAAGAGTAGAGTGCTAAAACTTTGGTAGTTTTTCCTTACAAATTCGTATGCTCCTCCCACAATTTTTATTTCTATACTTATTATATATATATTATATATATATATATATATATATATATATATATATATATATACTTTATTTTATTTTTGTGACCTATATATGTCTCGAACTCTTTATTTACTTCAGTGTTCCTGAGAATGTCATTAGACGAAAGCGCTTGAACACCATTCTGTGTTTCCTTTCCTTCGTGGTTTTATTCACCATATAATATATATATATACACACACAAGATAGTGTGTGTATATATATACATATACAGTATATATATATATATAAATATATATATATATATTAGGGTGCTATTAGCTTATAGGGACAAAATTATTTTTTAACTTTAGATTTAAGAAGGTCGAATTTTGTTCTTTATCATGAGAAAACTTACATGCCATTTTTTAAAGCAATCAAATCATAGTTAGGGGTGGCCCACGGCAGTATAAAAATGTAGAGTAATGTACTTTTAATCAATAGTAAAATACCCGATTTATTTTGTTGCAAAATTTGCAGAAATTATTATTGAAATGTTTATATGAAATATTCATATGTGTTCAGATATATACCTAGTTGTATTTATGATATAATATCAATATATATAACTACTTCTTGCGACTTTTGGCATCTGAAAAACTGGCAAGGAGCAAGCTGCAGCTCAAATCCTCAGTTAACTACATCCTGAGGAAGTGCGTATGTGGTAGAAATTCGTGCTTCATTTATTTCATGGTTAGGAGCTTCACGCCCTAGAATTTTCAATTTTTTTGCAAGCATGGCTAGTACAAGTTATAGTACTCGCTCTAAAACAGATATATGGTTTGTTGGTCCAACTTTACCAAAAATATTGGGCGATAAACTCCTTTCTCAGCAGCAAGTTTTGGCACATTTTTTTTACCATCATTCAGAGATGAAGCTCCCTTTGAAAGATAGTGCTAAGAACATTTTGATCAGTGTTATGTGTTTCTGGAAGAAAGCCAGTATTCCAACTGCGCATGAACATGATCTTATTAAGCGGTTGATCAAACTTCATTCTAAATGGTAAGCATTAAAAAAAAAGTAAGTCCCGTCGATCTCAAAAGCAAATTTCCAATGAAACACACTTCACTTCACATCACTGTTTGACACTGCATACGAAAATGCTCTATCTATGATGAAAATAGAAGGAGATAAGAAATTTCTTATTGCTCAGCGAGGTGGAAGGAAAGGTCACATACTGGCATTGATAAAGTGACAACAATCAAGGAAAGAAATAAGATAATTAGAGAGCAAAATTTTATTCGCGGCAAGAGAAAACATGAAAAAGAAATAAATACAACTAAGCAAAGTTGCAACAATAGATTCAAGTACCAGTAGTGATAACGAGTCGATCCATTCGGAAAATAGTACATCTCAAAAATTAAAAAGTTTTTCTCAGGGTGACACCCAACCACAAATAAAGAAAGCAAGACCTCAAAACATAATAACTCCGGAATTAGAGCAAGCTCCAGACCGTACAAAGACCAGCAACCGAGCAGCAGTTCATATCGTTGCTGCTCCGGCAAAAAATTTAGGATATGATGTAGAGTCACTATCGATCAATAAAGATTCTGTTCACACAAAAAGGATGAAAATTAGAAAAGAAACTTTAGCTAATATCATTGAACACTTGCTCCAGTGTAATGAGTTTACCACGGCAAGTAATACAGGAAAGAGAGGAGGTGCCTGCATCCTGATTGAACAAATGTTGGACAAAAATCTTCTGCACCTAGCCTGTCGTCATCATATCCATGAGATTATAGTTGGAAATGTATTTGGCGTCCTTTTTGATCCTTCATCAGGACCTGATATTGCTTTATTAAAGCGATTACAGCTAGAATGGAGTAACATTGATAAGAGTAAGCTTGAACCAGTGATTGGTGGTAAAGAAGTGACCTTAGACATATCCAAATGGAAGGAAATAATTGAATTTTGTAAAACTAACTTAGAAGAACGTCAACCAAGAGGTGATTACCGAAAAACCTTAGCATTAACGTTGTTGTTTCTGGGAGAAGTACCCCCACGAGGAAGAAGACTAATGGAACCAGGTGCTCTACACCGTGCACTTTGGCTAGTAAACGTAATTTATTCTATAAAGATTTATCTCCTCCGTTCACAGGTTCGTCTAACATCAAAAGAAATATCATCTTTAAGTAAATTCAATTTATTCACTACAAAGATTTATGTAAAAGCATGGTTCCAATGTTGTCCCCAAGCAACTTTAGCTCCTGCAAATGAACTTGAGCTTCTTCAGCAATTAAAAACTTACCCAGACACTGTCGTCTCCAAATCTGCAGGCAAGACATTCGGTAATCATTTGTGGTATTTAAGTGATCGTCTGATTGGTCTCTCTTTCTTTGATGATCGTGTACCTTTAGAAATGAGATTGATGGTGGCAACTCTAATAAATGAAGGAGATAAATGTCCTCCAAATAGAATTTTTCCAACGATTGCCGAAAGAAAAGATCTGTCATCATTTGTCACAGCAAACTCTTGAAAACTGCTCTCAATTTTAGGGTTGGAAGATGACTTTCTAGCTTCTGCAGATTCAGCTCAATGGGAACAGATTCCAGATTATCAAAACGCTTCCAAGATTCTTAAAAGCATGAAGGTTGTCAATGATATAGCAGAAAGGGGAGTAGCATTGATAAAGGACTTTAACGCGTCTGTAACGAGAAATGAGGAACAGACGCAGTTTTTGCTTCAGGTCGTTGAGGAACATCGTAAAACATTCCCAGATGCAAGAAAGAAAACGTTAGTTGAAGGTCTCCAAATTTCAACCAGGCGACAATGAGTTCTTAGCACCAACGAAACCCCCTCCATTGAGGGGATAATACTCATGCTTATGGGTAAGGGGGACCTAGAGCTGAACTCAAAAAAAGACTGTAAGCTAAAATCTTCTTGACTCTTGCGGCACCTCTAAAACATTTCCGATTTGTATACAAATTGGTATTCTGAGATTTTAGGGGATAAGAACAATATTATGAGTTCCGAACTTAACTTTTAAAAGATTATGTTTATACAGCCACCTTAATACGTACATATATATATATACACACACACGACTTGGTGGTGTAGTGGTTAGCGTCGCTAACTACGAATCCATCGGCCCCGCGATCGAGACCCGGTGACGGCAGGCGGCGCGCAGCAAAACCCAGCTGTTCATCCTTCCACACAATAAAAAAATTGGTTGGTAGATAACTCTGTAGCCTAGTGGTTAAGAGGCTCGACTGCTGTTTTTAACTGACAAGTTTATTGACAAGTTTATTGTACTTTCTCTACACATGGGGAATTAGTCCTCTACTTCAAAACGTGCTTGCTCTATATGATGTCCTCTCAGCTCATTAACTCTTTGCACGCAAACAATAAAAGTTCGCAATACTCTGGACAGTATCCGTTGAAATTGGAAAAATTTCTTGTTCAGTTGATGCTTTCAGTTTTTCTATTGTGTGCGGATTCTGTTTAAACACAATATCTTTTTGAAAAATAACCCCACAGATAAAAGTCACAGGTTTAGATCTGGTAATGTTTGTGGCCACGATATCCGTTTATCATTGGTTGGTAGATAATTGTGTAGCCTAGTGGTTAAGAGGCTCGACTGCTGTTTTTAACTGACAAGTTTATTGACAAGTTTATTGTACTTTCTCTACACATGGGGAATTAGTCCTCTAGTTCAAAACGTGCTTGCTCTATATAATGTCCTCTCAGCTCATTAACTCTTTGCACGCAAACAATAAAAGTTCGCAATACTCTGGACAGTATCCGTTGAAATTGGAAAAATTTCTTGTTCAGTTGATGCTTTCAGTTTTTCTATTGTGTGCGGATTCTGTTTAAACACAATATCTTTTGAAAAATAACCCCACAGATAAAAGTAACAGGTTTAGATCTGGTAATGTTTGTGGCCACGATATCCCTTTATCATAAAACGCAGGTAATCTTTTGAACGGAAATCTTCCGCCCAAAGTACCGATTAAGTATCGTGAGCTGAAAGAATATCGCAAAGAACATGCTTTGCACTAGGAGACTAATTCCTCATATGCAGGGAAGGTACAGTAGAAATTTAATCCTTTTATTTAAGTTAATAAAAAGTTACAAACGTTCTAAAGTGTCAGATGTTTAATATATATATATATATATATATATATATATACATATACACACACTCTTTAACCTCGTTGATGTTCCGTGTGTTGGTCTCTCTTCACACGAAGGTCAAGCTGGTGGCCCCGTCTCTAGGCCTGGCTTGGCGCTCTCCACCTCACATTGTCAGGTACACCCGATTAATTATTACCTTCAAGAATATTGTATGATTTTATGAGATTTCTATATTGCCAATGAAGCTTATAATTGTTATTATTATCAGAACTCCACTCATAACTATGGGACTATTCCTCAAGGTGCAGGGATAATCACGCGACTTTTAATATTGAGACACCAACCAAACGGGCTCCTACTATCATGCCCCTTTCACATGAAGTAACATTTTTTTCAAGCGCCATATTTTTATTTATTCTACAAGAACATGAAAAACCAATATGAACATATTAAAATTCAAGATGTTCTCAATATTATATGAGTTACATATTAATTTAGTAAAGTACATAACGCCATTAATGATACCAGGAAAATATAGCATCGAAAATGTGAGTGTTTCCATTATTTTGTCCAACCCCCTGTGTGTGTGTGTGTGTGTGTGTGTGTGTGTGTATACATATATATATATATATATATGTTATACTATATTTCATTGTATGTAAGACGTTCGAGAAAAAGGAGACTCTGATAACCATCTAGAGCCGCGCCCTAGCAACACAAAAAGTTTAGCGTATTTTAAGAATTATATTATTCTTTCAATATTTCCTTGTAAACGGAAGTCACGCGCTGGTGACGTATTCACTCGTGACTACCTTCCAAACAGAAGTCACACGCACCTCGTGCTGGTGACGTGGGAGGGCTTCCATTTCTTCTAATATAAAAGAAGGGGCTCAGCGCCCTGAGATTCAGAGTCCGAAAAAGTGGCGTTAATTTTGGATTTCCGGAATGCGGCGGGAAGGCCCAATCTGTATAGATTGTGAAGCAGATTCTAACGAGATTCCGGCGGGGGTTGAATAACGCGGTTAATAGTAGAAGTCTCCGGATTGAGGTAGAAGGACCAATCGGTACAGGACTTGAGACTCGAATAAGCCGAGTTCGCTGCTAGTCTCCAGATTAAAGCAGAGAACGTAATCCGCACAGGACTCAGCCAGTATTAAGAGGTCTTGAGCTTAATTAGATGGCGGAAAGAAGTCCGGGTCTATCGACTCTGAGAAACTTAGCCTATAAAAATAAAATTAAGGACGTTATTAATTCAAAGCCGTCACAAACGACTTAGTACTTGCTTAAATTGATTTCAACATTGAAAGCACTATATTCAAGTAAAGCAGAATATCTGCCGACGAGTTTCCTTGTCCCTAACGAGCCCTTAATTATCGTACTCTACTGAACACACCTGAGGAGGTAAGATATAGCGACGACTTCTTTAGGTCATCATCATCGAGAGTACGATCTGTTGTAAGTAGCAAATTCTCCAGCGGGCCACACAGAAGAATACAACATATATATAGTCTATATATATATATATATTCGAAATTTAAGAAATATCACAGTTGGGAGAGTATGATATGTGAAGTAAAAAGTCTACATTCATCCGATTTAGAACCGAAATTCAGTCTGGATCTTTTGGATGAAAAGTTCCCAATTTGAGATTTCCTTAGTAAACACCCTGTTGCGCTATTGGATGATTCTAATGACGTCAAAAGTGTCTGCCCTCATTTCACTCTGCATGTGATGATGAGAATTTTAAAGTTACGAATTTATTTATATTTTATTCTAACTCTGTAGAAAAGAATTTTGATGAATGCAATCGCTGAGCCCCTATACTGGATATGGAGACGATCACTAGACACGGGAGAAATACGGGCATCCAGAACAGCACAAACATAGTCCCAATATATAAAGGAGGAGATCGATCCGAGGCCAAAAACTACAGGCCAGTGTCGCTTACATCTCATCTCACTAAAATATTTGAAAGAATAGTTAGACAGAAAATCTATGACTTTTTTGAAAACTCAGAAAAAATTCAATGATAACCAACACGGGTTTCAGTCAGACAGATCATGCCTATCACAACTAATGGAACACTACAACATTATTGATGCACTTGCAAGTAATGAAAACTATGATGTACTATACACAGACTTTGCTAAAGCGTTTGACAAGTGTTACCATGGAATCATAATACATAAACTGAAATATATAGGAATAACAGGAAAAGTAGGGAAATGGGTATATAATTTCCTTAGTGAGCGGCGGCAAGTCGTTACAGTACAAGGACTATCTTCATCAGAATCAGAGGTCCTCAGCTCAGTACCACAAGGAACAATATTAGCTCCACTACTCTTCATAATCATGCTAACTGACATAGATGAGGACGTTACCAGACAGCACAGTAACATCCTTTGCAGATGACACAAAGATCAGTAGAAAAATAAGAAACCCAGAAGATATAGGATCTCTACAAACCGACATAAACAGAATCTACAAGTGGACGGAAGACAACAATATGAAGTTTAACACCGAGAAATTTCAGCTATTACGGTACGGAAAAAGAGAAGGCCTAAAATCCATGGAATATTACACACCAAATGGACAGGAAATTCAGAGAAATTCTAGAGCAAAAGATTTAGGGGTTGTAATGATAGATGATGCGAAATTTGAAACACAAAATAAGATAGCAGTAAACAGAGCAAAGAGAATAACGGGACAGATATTGAGAACCTTTAAACGAAGGGATAGGAATGTAATGATTCCTCTACTGAAAACCCTGATCATACCCAAATTGGAATACTGCTCGGTCCTAACATCCCCATATAAAAAAGAAGACATTAGAGAGCTGGAAGGGATACAAAGAAGCTTCATAGCCAAGATCAATGGGTGCAAAGAACTAAATTACTGGGAAAGGTTACGCCAACTAGACCTATATTCACTGGAAAGGAGAAGAGAGAGATACACCATTATTTACACTTTGAAAATAATGGAGAAACTAGTCCTTAATCTTACTCTGAACCCTATACCTCCACAAACAACGGTGGAAGGTAGAAACGGTAGACTGTGTCGTATTTCCAAATTGAAGGCGAGACAGGGAACATCCTTAACGCTGAAAGAACATAGATTTTTAGTGAGAGAACCAAAACTGTTTAATAAGTTGCCCAAAGACCTAAGAAACACGAAGGGAGTTGCAGTGGACATCTTCAAAAGAAGACTAGACGCCTGGCTCAGAACAATCCCCGATGAGCCGGGCGTACCTGGCTATGTGAGGTGGAGAGCACAAGATACCAACTCACTACTTCACTAGGCCAACTCGAGAGGAGGGGCGACAAACTTGACCTTCGCGAAATGAGGAATCATCGCGCGAAACCTTTGTAAGGTTGTAAGGTAAGGTTGATTAAATTTTTGCTTTCACGGCCTATCGCCCATTAACTATCCTAGCATGGAACTTCTGATTGTGGTGCGCAGGCGCCTTGGAAACCCTCCGCAGGCGCCATGGTGCCCACTGGCTACGGGTCGGAGACTCCTGAACTAGGTCAAAGAAATGTTCAAAAGTCATGTTTAAAAAGGATTTATAACTAACACTTGAATTAATTCACCCTTCAAACTCCTAGTTGCCAGAGTATATAAATTCAGAGTTTTGAGTCTCTCATCATATAGCTTATTAAGGAATGATGAAATAAGCTTTCTTGCTTGGCTCTGAACACTTTTCACCATGCTTATCTATACCCTAACACTGTGGTTCTTAACCTATTTTGGTTGCAGCCCAAATTCTGATCGCGGGGCAAGCTCGGCGACCCATGCCTTCGAACAGTTCACGTGCACTGTAATAGATAATAAAATAAATAATTAATGGTAAAATGATCAGGGTTAACAAATAATTGATAAATGACAATTTAATGACCCAATCAAAATGGCTTGGCGACCCATGGGTTAAGAACCACTGCCCTAACACATATATGGCGACCCAAACTGAACAACGTATTCTAAGAGAGCCCTAAAAAACAAATAATATGAAAGCAAAACAATACCTTCAGATTTATACCCAAAATTACGAGACAAAACCCCAACACTTAATTAGCTTGGTTAGCTAACCATTTAAACATTTTAAACATAACCAATAATTTTAAACATAACCAATAATCACAATACATAAACTTTTATAAGGAATAAACTGAAACAACAGAACCAATAATCACGATATATAAACTTCGATGTATTAAATTGCCAACTAAGCTATAACATTGATTAGCAGGGAGAGTAATTTCAATACAGGTACATTAAACCAGTGAATGGAATGGCGTTCACGATGTTGACTGTATGGCTTGAACCAAGTATGTAGTTGTACAATCTGTTGCACTATACCCTGCACCTGATACTAATGAACCGGTCAACTTCGCTTCCCATCAATCGAGACAAGCCCCAGCTCGGGATCTAAAATAATTTCCAAGCTATAAATAATATTAAACAAGTAATTAATAATATTTAGATATTAAACAGGATTCTATGAACAAGTAAAAGTTTTATATTTTAGCTTACCTCTGTATTCCAGAGGCTAGACTCGAAGCTCTGTTCCTCTTCAACTTTCACACCACTAAAGTCTTATAAAAGTATACCTCATTAGTAATGCAGTAAAATTAATATATAAAAGCTATTAATTCATTATGACAAATTGACAGATGCAACAACACTTACTGTTCACTGGTTCGTATCTTAACCCTCAACTATTCTATACACTCCTTTACCTATAATAAAGCCCTATGTTAGAAAACTATCCATATCAATAAACAATCACATTACAAATTAATAAATAATTCATGATCACAATCAGGTAAGTAATAACATTTACTCTTCAGTTCACTGCACGTTCAATTATGCTATAACCTCACCTGTGTCATGAAACGTTTATTCTATGAATTCTTTTAAATTGTATTCACTATTTTTAAGCAAAGAACATAACAAAAAAAACAATCCAAACAACTCGCACAATGACACGGCAACAATACAGTACTCAGAACTTAACATATAACGAACGTTATAAACGGTGGTCCAAAAGTCCTTATCTATTTTGCTGAACTAATTATATTTCTATTTTATTTTCTACAGACCATAGATGATGATGGATGTACAAGAACGTGTGAGGGTAGAAACACTATGTATCCAAGGGAAGAAGTGCAAAGAAATTCGAGAAAAATTCGAAAGATTTCACAAACAAGGACCTACAGACAAATCAGTTCATGAGCTGGTCAGTAAATTTAAAAGAACAGGATCTGTTCATGATGAGGCAAGATTTGGACGTCTAGGTACCTCTCAAGAAAATGTCGAATTGGTAAGAGATGCCTTTGAAACAAATCCTAGAATTTGTTTCAACTCGCACAGCATCACGTAGACTGAGCATACAAAAAAACGACTGTTCTAAGGATTTTAAACTCAACATTAAAAAAGAAAAGTTACCCTATTCAAATGCTACACGAATTACACGAAGGGGATTATCCAAGACTAACCGCCATGTGCACAGAATTGATTGAAAAAATTCATACCAAAAACTTATTAAAGCACATTCTCTTCAGCGATGAGGCGACATTCCACACATGCGGAAAGGTTAACCGACATAATTGCTGTATCTGGACTAGTGAAAAACCAACCGAGTTCTACGAATAGGAGAGAGATTCTCCCAAAGTTAATGTCTGGTTGGGTATGACAAGATTGAAGATTTACGGATCTTTTTTCTTTGCAGAAGCTACGGTAACAGGTCAATTTATCTTGACATGCTCCCGCAGTTTCTTGAAGCCCAGCTTCGTTCAGATGGCATTCTCGACACTGTTGTCTTTCGACAAGATGGAGCTCCCTGTCACTATGGAAACATCGTTCGGACGTACCTTGATGAGCTCTTACGAAATCGCTGGATTGGACGTGGTGGAAACAGGCCGTGGCAGGACGATCTCCGGATTTAGCACCATTAGACTTGTTTGCGTGGGGCTTTATAAAGTCTGAGGTTTCCAAAACAAGAGTTACAGACCTGCAGGATCTGCGAACCCGCATCGTCGCGACAGTCGCTAAAATAATCCCAGAGATGCTTGAGAATGTGTTCCGCATTGCAGTGGACAGATGTGTGATATGCAGAGACACTGATGATGATCGCGTCGAATCTTAGACCTAAGCTTCATAAATAAATATACATCTAATTATGTTATTACATTTTTATCCTAAAATACTTGCATTTCAACAAAATATATTAGGACTTTTGGACCACCCTGTATATAGAAACTAAGAAGTGAAACTCTTAATACATATTAAATAAAATGAAATAACTGAAATACAATACGAAGCGCTTGGGTACATTTTCCCAAATGATTACTATAACCTAGCCTAAGTCTAGGAATAGACATGCCTTCTTCTAAGACATTTTTTTGGCCTAGGTTGACCAAGGTTTACTTTTAGAGATTTACCGGATTACAATAATTCTCATACAACTGAATCGATAATTGAATAATAAAACTAGAATTATGTACATTTAATTTTCGTAATGCAGTTATTACATGCATGCTAAAACAAACCGGCGTACAAAGTGCGGTTTTTATTGTTATGCATGCATTAAATGAGCATGCGCTACATCAAGGAAAATTGGCGAAGATTTAAAGTATTTGTCGACATATATCTGTTACAGTGAAAGTGTATAACTAGCCATTTCGCGTAATGGCTGAAACTTTTAGTCATTTCGCGAAATGGCTGTTCCACTTGGTCATTTCGCGAAATGACTAAAATCTTCAGCCATTACGCGAAACAGCTGAAATTCCACCTTGGTCATTTCGTAAAATGGCTAAAATGACTTTTGTCATGAATTCATAGAAATAAAAACATCACAATAAAATTGGAAACCTTTATTTAACTAACTAAATCTGCTAAAACATACATATATCCACAGGTCTGTTCAAATAAGTGAGAAACACCCTTCAAATACACATTTGAACACATTTGAACATTTGAACACATTTGAATTTGAATTTTCAATATAGAGGTTTTCAAATACTAACTGGCCTTCAATGTTATTCCGATGTCCGCCATTGAAGGCCCGGTTTGATCGACTGTATGCCCCTGACAACTGGGTGGGTTATGTCGTGTTATTTTCGTTAAAACTAACGAAACTAACACAACTTACAAGATCATTTGCCGGTTAGGTCAACTGTATGCCCTTGACAATTGGTTAGGTTAAGTCGTGTTATTTTCGTAAAACTAACGAAAATAACACAACTTAACCTAACCAATTGTCAAGGGCATACAGTTGACCTAACCGGGCAAATGATCTTGTACGAAATGACCAAGGTGGAATTTCAGCCATTTCCCTTAATGGCTGAAGATTTTAGGCATTTCGCGAAATGACCAAGTGAAACAGCCATTTCGCGAAATGACTAAAAGTTTCAGTCATTACGCGAAATGGCTGGTTACACCCTTTGACTGTAACATATCCATCATAAAATAATGGAGAAAATTTTAAGCATAAATGTTAACCCCTCCGTCTATGGCCTTGGGCGGTTCGAAGTTGACGGGGTTTCTGGTTAGATTGCAGCAATGGATTTGTTACTCTGGAGTATCTGGTACCGTACAGGGAATCACAGAAGTTTCTCTTATACTACTCTCCGAATTCTTCTTGGATCGGAGGATTCTGTGGAGCTTGGTAAATTCTCTGAAGGTTCCCAGATTCTTCTTGTAACATATCGGGAAATTATTTTTCTCTATTTAAGACTAAGTTCTCTGAAGAGAGCAATGCTCGAAGGAGAAGACAGATAGATCCTCTTACTGTAGTTTCCTGCTAAAATGTTACAGGTAATGTTCAGCCTTTAAGTCAGATCAGACAATCAGAATCAGAATGACAATTTTAAGTTATTTAACTTTATATAGGCAATTTTTCGGTGACATCATTATTATTTAATGTTGACCTGTTTTGTTTTTATTCTCAATAGACTGAATTATTTTGCAAAATATTTGAAGATAAGGTAAATATTTTAGCTGTAACAATGTCTAGACTGATAAGCAAGATATTTAAAGATGAAGCCATATTTTTGTTTTCAACCGCATATTGACAGATTTGATGTTATCATGATCTGCCGAGTTAACTAAAAATGGAAATTGAAATATGCATTTTATTTTATCATGAATTACAATTAAACATGCATATGAGCGAAAATTAAATGCTTAAGATTTAAAAATTAAACGTTAAGCAAGACATGACTTCATCTTTTACAGCGAAGAGAGAATGTATACAGAAAATGAACATTGCAGAATTTAATAAGATTACATTATTAAGCTTAATCTAAAAAAAATGATTAAGTAGTTTAAAAAGAAATAATTCACCAATTACTCAGCAAAAATACAATAGAAAGCAAATCAAAAATTTATCCAAACTCTTGTCAGAGTTATGCGAACGCTAATCACATGCACTAAAAAATATCCATTTTATGGAGAATCAATATTAGTTGTTTCATTTTCAAAAGAGTACATTTTTTATTTTCTTCTGAATATAAAGTCTTTAAACGCAAATATAGAAATCTTCACTTAAAAAAATATTTAATAAAATTGTAATGTGAGGAAACACTATAAATAACCAATTTGTGAAACATTTTCGGAATTCCGCTTGGTGAAACACGTATTCTGTATATTGCACGAAGGAACTCAGGGAGAGCGGTTCGAATCTTGTAGGAGTAAATAAAATTATATTTATTTCTGTACAATGTGCATAATCGAATATATGATAATAGTTAAATCAGAGCCGAATAAAGAAATTCTAATACAAAAATAAAACCCGTAAATTCAGTTAGAAACGTGGTAAAATTTGAGTATGGCTAATTCCAAACTAGGCATGATTATTTATTTTTTAATTAAATAAATACTTTGACAAAATTGTATATATATATATATATATAAAATAGAATATTAGTCTGTTTATCATGTATTTTAAATGAACTGAACCAGTTGACAAATGAAAGATTAATTAGTTCTACAGAATGATGAAATTCCATCAATGTACAGAAAACTCAGATGGAAAGGTGTAATTCAAAAAAGGGACTGTGGTTGACTGAAGGATTTTTCTACGAAGACTGAAATACAGGTCTCTTTCCAATACTAATAATGATAATTATATTTCCTAGACTGAGTAAGATTTCCCATCGCCTAACTAACAAAAATTTTACGTTTAAGTTACAAGACGTCACTTCAACTTTTATTTTTTTTAATGTAAAACTTCCTCTCTACTTTTCAAGCTTTTCCTTCGGTCAGAAAAATAAATGTTCTAGATTAAATATCTCCCCAAAAGTCTTACATTTTCCTATGTAATCCGAAGTACTTTCTTATCATACTCAATTCTTCTTAACAAATGTTTGACACGTGAGATAACTGTAATTACAGTAAAGTTGGGCAAACAATGCTGAGCAACAGCATTTCCGTTTCTTCCTCAAAGACTTTGACAGGATTCTCATGACAACGGAATTTTTTCCTCCCAATGTCGACAAATCCTACTGTACATATATATGAAGCTGGAGGTGCGGAAATAAACCTTTAAGCTTTTTATCTGTAGCCACCTTTCTACCATATATGAGTGAAAGTAGTTTCATTCTTTTTATCACATGTGACTAATTAACTATTAATTATTTCCTCATCCTCAGATGAAGCCCAAATTCTGTAAAGGAACGAATCGAACACAGAGAGAAACAGCTAAAAAGAAGGAGCAGATCTTTGAGTGGAGCCAGTTCATTCCAATTAAAATCTGCGTTAAACCATTTTCTCAAAGTTCGCCGTCTCAATGTCAAAATCAAGATTGTCAGACATTTCCTCCGAAGGCAGAATGCGAGTATTCTTAGTTAATATTTTAATCTAAGTTATTATAAAGTAACGATGTTAAAGAAATAATGCTAAAAATATTGATAAAAAATAAAAAATTTCAGAAAAGGCTAAAAGATAAATTTTTCAAATTATATACACCGTGTACATAAAGTCAGGATCTATTTTTGTGAAGCACTTGGAAATTATATGGAATTCAATCATAAAATGATAAAGTGGTAACATTTATTAAATAATTAAGAGTAGGATTCGACGTGACGCCCATCAGTATCCCTGCACAGCTCAAATCGTTCCGCAGCATTTCTAAACACATTCTGGAGCATTTGCGGGGTTATGTTATCTGCAGCAGTTCGTATACGTGTACGTAAGTTTTCAAGACTCATAATCTTCGTCTGATAGACGTGCGATTTGATAAAGCCCCGTGCAAAGAAATCTAAAGGGGTTAAATCTGGTGATCTCGCTGGCCAAGGTCTGTTGCTTCCGCGTCCGATCCAGCGATTTGGAAAACGTCCATTTAGATAATCCTGAACAATTTTGGCATAGTGACAAGGCGCACCATCATGTTGATAGACGAAGGGGATATGATTGTTAGTACCGTCGTCTATCAACATGATGGTGCTCCTTGTCACTATGCCAAAATTGTTCAGGATTATCTAAATGGACGTTTTCCAAATCGCTGGATCGGACGCGGAAGCAACAGACCTTGGCCAGCGAGATCACCAGATTTAACCCCTTTAGATTTCTTTGCATGGGGCTTTATCAAATCGCACGTCTATCAGACGAAGATTATGAGTCTTGAAAACTTACGTACACGTATATGAACTGCTGCAGATAACATAACCCCGCAAATGCTCCAGAATGTGTTTAGAAATGCTGCGGAACGATTTGAGCTGTGCAGGGATACTGATGGGCGTCACGTCGAATCCTACTCTTAATTATTTAATAAATGTTACCACTTTATCATTTTATGATTGAATTCCATATAATTTCCAAGTGCTTCACAAAAATAGATCCTGACTTTATGTACACCCTGTATATATAAATCATAATCTCTGTTCCTCACTTATTTCAGTTTCAATTTTCCGTTCCCGTCCTTTACTTAGTATAAATAAATAATTTTATTCATATATAACCACAAATAGCTTGTACAATTTCAAGATATTCAATATTCATAAACTTTATATAATAAAATAAAGAATGTTCGTGTAATCCTATAGCTGAACTGTAGGCCCTATATACTGTATATAAGTTTATTTATGCGGCGAAATCCATGGTTTTGGTTCAGTGTTGAGATATTTTACGCAGGAAAAGGAAAGCGTGAGTAGCGACGTTTCGCTCCAATCACTGGAGCATTCCCAAGCTTTATTAACAGAAAAACAAAGAGACAGCCTTTTATATACCCTTAAAAGGCCTAAAAAGTGGGAAGGGAGAGGGGAGTCTCGGGGGGCGGAACTTGAATGTGAGTATAAAAATATAAAATAGTAATAATAATAATAATGATTAACATCAGATAAGATTACAAAGAATCAGTAAACAATATAACAACAGAACTAAATATATTAATGCCGTGGAAAGGGAATTAAACATGTACGATTAGTTGTATGGATTTTTCAATTGTGTTTTTGTTTATTTAAGATATATTAAATGCCGGGGGCGGATTAACCATGAGGCTAATAAAGCTGTAGCTTTAGGCCCTAATTTTTATATCATACACCCGAAATCTTTGTCATAAGGTTGGTTAAGTAATATCATATATAACTGCAGAATTATATCTTCAGAGGTGGGAAGTAAGAGTTTTTGAGTTTTAGTTAATAGGTTTTTATGTCATTATATGTGATGGTGTATTATTGTCGATATGTATGTATGATTTTCATCCATTTTTGTATGATTGTCTTCAAAGGGATAATCTGTTTCCAAAATTGTTTTTCAGACGTTGGGAATTTGGGCTTAGTGTAATGATTATTCAGCATGTCGAAGAAAAAGGGGTTTTGTTTGATATCACATTTTAAAGCCAGGAAGGAAGAAATCTTTCTCTATTTGAACTGTATGCTGTTTTTGGTGTTTTTTTTTTTAATGTACATAGCTTTGAGTTTTGTTAGTTGTTTAATCTGGATAAATTTACATTTCTATTTGTTTAAAGATTTTATAAATTGTATGTATATATACACACACACATATAGCGCATACATAGGCCCGTCCCTCTTATTAGGCTTAGTAGTCCAGGCAATTTGTAGTTAGACCTGGGCAAAATTGCTTCAGAAGCTTTCTAAACTGTTTCCAGCTCAGGAACCATTGCCGAATAACATATCCAAAATCCGACAAAATTGGACCCCGGGAACACCCCCAAAAATGAAATTCAAAATGGCGGACTGGATGTTTCCTACGAAAAAAAAAAATATATAATTTACGCTTTTATTTATAGAGATACATTTGATGCTTTTTCTTTCAGTTGTAATGTTTTAAATAATTCAACATTATACAACACAACCAGTTATTACGCAAATATAATGTTATATAGCTTTTTACAGATTTTTATAATCAATAATACAACAATTATTTTTTCCCAGTTTCAAGTTATGTTCATTACAGAAGAAGTGATACCTGGTCACAATCATACAGAAATTAATCCTCTTCATCACTATCATCGGATAGATTACCGGTACTTGGGTTGTTATCGCAACCACTGATTTGGCACTCGCCACAAGCGGCTGAACAGGGCATTCCATTACGCTTGCATCCACATCTTGAAGTAGCACATTTCGTCTTGCAGGAGCAGCGGATCATGTTGAGTAGATAATTTGGAGCTGGTGGCTTGTCGCAGGCTGTAGGGTAGTAGGAATTATTCTTTACATACCAACCCCACTGTTCTGCATCGATCTTCTCTTCTGTAGACTTCCAGATTAGTATTTGAAAGTATGTGCGAAAGCTGTGGTACTTTGTGGACGCATCGGTAGGTGGCAAACGTTCGGGTATAACAAAAGATTTAGCTGTAGCTACCTTTTCAACTAACATTCGATGACGTAGTGCGTTAGTGGATTCAAGTGTTTTGCAGCCATACAACAGAAGCATTGCCTTTCTTCAAGCGGCTTCAATGTCAGAGTGTTGGCAACAATCAGAACAGACAGGAGATACTTGCAGATGTCATTGCCTAACAATGATTGAATGCTGAGAATATCATACACAGGATTAGGAGATGGTCCCCGTCTTATATCGCTGCGATAGTACAACTTGAAACCACTGTCCTTGGCATGGTACAGAAGGAGAATCAGCAAGTCGGTGTCTTCCCCTATTACAGTTGTAGTTGCATTTTCTGATGAGGAAACTGCTGCACGAACGATGTCCACATCAGCATCCCCATCTGCGTTGTGAACAGTACACCCGTGCTTCTTCAACATCTCACCTACGAGGGAAATAAATGCTTGCTTGTTGTTTTCATTAGCCAAGAAGTGTTCCTTCTCGCCGACAAACTTCATGCTTGGACTGAGATTCACATTTCTGCTTGTCTTGGTGCTGCGTCTTCTGTGGGTCATGTCCTTGATCGTAGGAGAGCTGCTGTAGCCATCAAAAACAATGATTGCTTTTCCATATGTTTTCAGAGTGAAATCGGCATATGAGTTGGCGATGCTGTCATATGTTTCATCTTGACGCCAGGAAACACGATGTAGTAGAGATCCACCATCCAATACGTACTGGTCTGTGCACTGAATTTCTTGAACTTCTTCCATGCGTAAAGTGTCAGTGTATTTGATTATTGCATGAGCTAGCTGAGACTTATCGGGTTTCCTCAAGATACTTCGTGATTCGAACAATGCAGGAGGATATGCACACAGTTCGTAACACATGACATCTTCAAGATTCATGTCTCCGCCAGTGGCAACAGTCATCATTCTCTGAAACAGTAGTGCAGGATCTACTTCTATATCTGAAGCATCAGTGATCACAACGGCAGAAGCAGATCCTAGTGTTTTCACTTTGTCAGATCTTTTGGCAGAATATGTAAAGGCTTGTTTCCCAATCATTTTTACGACAATGTTCGTACCGATTGAATGCAATTGATGAACGTTAACTCCAGGATCAGCAGTTAGCCCTGTTACAATGTTGCAGAGACCCGAGATAGAATGGAATGGGGATAAGGATTCCAGACGTTCAAGTACTTTCTTCATGTCATTACTGTCCCTGATTTGTCTACTTCCCCTCATTTCCTTGTGCTGTTCACTACTTTCCAACAAAACTCTGGTGTATTCCTGCATTGCTAAGTTATAAGTGGAACACAGAGGCATAGAAAAGAGCCACGTTGTCCTTTGGATGTCTGTAAATCCACTTCCGCGTGTCAGTCCGCCTCTGCTTTTCAGGGAACGCATTAGTACTTGTTCTATCACCAGGTCTGTGCCGAGTCCGGCCCATAATCTGTCGCTTCTTCTTACCACAAACTTACCTTCCTGGAACATTTTGTTAACGGCTGGATTTTCAGAAGGCAAACTTAACATTTTCTGCAGGTACAGGTATATCGATTTCAGGTAATTGTGATGTCCGGCTGCTGCAATTATGGGGATGGTCTCCAGCATAGCTTGCAAGTGCAAATCCCACGAGCCGGTTCTGTCTGCTGTTATCAAGGAACGTGCAATGTTGATCATTCGCTGATATTCCAACCAGAGTTGACTTATTTGCGAAGTAGATTGTACGTCAGTTTTCTTCGCATCCAAAGTGGTAGCAATCTGAGACAATGCATTCGAAGATTCCACATCCTCAACTGATTGTTTGGCGGTCATAACATCGTCGAGCAGGTCACAAGCTTCCTTATGGAGGTCATGTGGAGTTCCATCTTCATTACGAGGGAAAACGTCTGCGACTAGTAAGGTACTAAGAGCTGCATCTACTATCATATGACCACGTATCGCTCTTGAAACAGCTTTTCCAGACATCATGTGTTGCACGGCATTTGGTCCGTATATTTCTTGAAGTACTTCAGACAATCCTGAACCATTCATAAGAGTACCGACTGCTCCCAAAAGATTCATCAGAGTGTGAAATGATCCCAGCATTAAAACAATGTCCTGCAGGTCTCTCTGTTCATTGATGATTTGGGAAGCTTTCCAGAACAAAGGCTGATCAAAGGTAATAATGCATGGGACTTTTTGATCGCGTGCTATCTTGCTCAAATATAGTAATGTCGAAAATATGCAGGTCATGTCAGTTGGCGACATATCTATGATGGGAAGGAACGTGATCGACGCCACACCTGGATGTGAGACACTTGATCCACCGTGAGTTTTAAAGAAAATGACAAGCACAAATACGCAGATTTGATAGTGGGTAGTAGGAATTAAAGAGTTGTATATAATATAAGTTTATAAAGATGTAGCAATGTCCATTCTCACATACACTCCATACAGTATATTTTATTTACATTACGTGACGTCATAGTTTAATACTAGCCGCCTAATACAATTTTTAGTGTCATATAGGTTAATTTAGAAACGAAAATGTGTTTTGAAACATTTTACTGATCAAGAAAAACGTCATAACTCTCTCTACAAAGCGAAATTAAAATTTATTGTATTTCGTAGGAAACTGCCAGTCCGCCATTTTGAATTTCATTTTTGGGGGTGTTCCCGGGGTCCAATTTTGTCGGATTTTGGATATGTTATTCTGCAATGGTTTCTGAGCTGGAAACAGTTTAGAAAGCTTCTGAAGCAATTTTGCCCAGGTTGAAGCTATTTTTGCTCTAGATTGCCTGGACTATAGGCCCCTCACAGCCTTAATCCGGACCTGATTAAATGGTTATATGGTTTACGCCATCCCCTGCTACGGCCGTGAAAACTGTTACATCGGAGAAACTGGAAACACACTAAACAAGAGGATAACAGACCACAAACAAGCGATCAGCACCGGCAATACTTTAAACGCCATGTACAACCACAATAGAAATACAGGACATCAAATTAACTTCAAGGAAGGCCATGTCATTCTCAACGCACCACATTACCTAACGAGGCTCCTCTACGAATACAAAACAAAAAACTTCAATCTAAACAAGGGCAGACAGGAAAATATGATATATAACCATTTAATTTACTCTTCAGTAAACAAAAACACAATTTAAAAATCCAAACAACTAATCGTACAAGCTTAACTCCTTTCCCACCGCATTCATTTATTTAGTTCACTGTTGTTATATTGTTTGCTGGTTCTTTGTAATCTTATCTGATGTTAATCCTTATTATTATTATTATTATTATTATTACTATTATTATTATTTTTTTATATATTATTATTATTATTTTATATTTTTATACTCACACCTGGGCTACCTTTATTAACCATTTGTAACCACACCCAACTTCCGGTCCCTCGAGACTCCCCCTCTCCCTTCCCTCTTTTAAAGCCTTTTAAGTGTATATAAAAGACCGTCTCTTTGTTTTTCTGTTAATAAAGCTTGAGAATGCTCCAGTGATTGGAGCGAAACGTCGTTTCTCCTGCTTTCCTTTTCCTGCGTGAAATATCTCTTTTATTTATACATACTGTATGTATATATATATATATATATATATATATATATATATATACCTTATGGCACCTTATGATGGTTTTGAACGACGTTTCAGGATCGACCTGTGGCAGGTCCATCAGTATGAAGCATCCCACCTCATTTACTGGATTTGGTGGAAGAGGGAATTGGTTTCCGATGTCCTCCTTTCGGGAAAAGTAGTCGAGACCAGTAGTCTTTATCTTTCGTTTCCTTTATCTTTGACGTAAATGTCCTTTGTATGGTTTCTATGTTTGAAACGTCTTTTTCTGTATGGGCTTATGAGTACTGAGAAATAGGCAATTATTACTATGACTAGACTCTTCCATAAATTTAGCATGATGTTTGCTTTTCTGCTGTGGAAGCTCCTCCACACAATTCCCATCACTTTTCTAGCTGTTGTAATTTTAATGTCATAGTGCTCTCTGAATTCTGTATCCGATGACATTATTACCCCAAGATCTTTGACTTGACGGTTTTGTGTTATCTGTTTGGCTTGCAGTGTTTTGTACCCTTTATTCTGTAGCACCTTTTTGTTACCATATCTTAGAAGTTTGAATTTTTCTTCGCTGAACGTCATATTTTTGTCATCAGCCCACTTGGGTAATGTTTCAATGTTATATCGTTCTTTTTCTATGACTTGTAATTTTTATACCGTTTGATATTTCTTTAAATATCATTGTGTCATTCGCGAAACATTATACAATAGTGTCATCAATATGTGCGTATGTGCCCATAAGTTCCAATTGTAAATAAAGCGAAAATCGATCTAGCGGAGCTCACACTAACGTAGTCGATTACTAAAGAAAGAATATTTGTCGTGATTCTTATATTTTGCACTTTGAATAATCAATAAATATTTCTAAACTTATTATAAACACTTTGATTTTTTTTTGTATTTTCGCTTTAATTATAACCGGTTGGGACTTATGGACCTCGGTGGTGTAGTGATTAACGTCGAGACCCGATGACGGTAGGCGGCGCGCTGCAAAACCCAGCTGTTCATCCTTCCACACAATAAAAAAATTGGTTGGTAAATAAATGGGTACCCTGGGTAGCCTAGTGATATTTATAGCTTCTCATGAAATATTTTGGGTGCAACGAATAAAAGGAAGCGTATCGATAGAAATATCCTTTTAAAAATCAAAAGCAGTGTCGCTATCCGAGTAACGGAACAAAATCAATCTATGCAGTTTCGACATGCATAATGTCGATACTAAAAACTTAGTTTAAATTAGGTCAGGTTAGGTTAAGTTAAGTTAAGTTAGGTTATATTATGCCCGGTTAGGGCATAATATAACCTAACTTATATGTTATTAATATAACCCAATTTATACTATAACCTAAAATATAATATAATTTATAATATAATGTTATTAATATAATCTAATTTATAACATATGGTTATGTTAGGTTGTATTGAGTTAGGTTAGTCTAGTTAAGTTAGGTCAATCATTTTCACTGAAAATCTGAAAAGTATATTTGAAATCTGAAATTCATATACTTGCACTCGATTTTGTTCATGTAACGCTCGCTATCAATGTTGTTTCTTTAAATTTCGATTCAGTTCGTAATGTTGTTGAAGATTTGAAAGCGGTTCTTCAAGAAACGTCCGTGAAATTTAGTTGGAAGATTCCTTCAGAGTGGATCTCAGTGTGTGAAATCACAGAGTTGATCGTACAAAGACATGACGAAAAGCTGGGGTGGTACTGGAGAAATCGTACAACAATAGATCGGAACAAACACTGTGAAAATCTTGTGTGTAGTTATATTTCCAATAAAACATTACAGGAAAATACCAAATATAAATTTCAGGTAAGGTTTTTGTTTTTAATTCCAAGTTATTATTTAATTAATTTATAAACAATCAATTAAACACGAAACAGTTAACAACAATTACTACTTATTCTCGTTAATAAACTAACAATTTCTTTCCCAACTTGGCAGGTGTACCCAGTTTTTCAAAGCAGACGTCCTCATAATAATGTCACGGCTATTATAGAAGTGACAACTCTGGAAAAACGTTAAGTTCATTCCTTTTTTTCATAACCTTTGTTTGCATACTAAAATAGCAAAATAAAGTAGACACTAATAATACGAGGAAAAAATTTTTAATTCTAATTTAAAGTAGTAGAAACACCTCATCTATTGCACTAAAAATGTTCCTGATTATTAAATCAGTCTATTTTAAAGTTTGATAATGCCCAGAAGAATTAATTCTAGAGATTTGTCAGATTTTGTTAGAGGGAGGATTATTGGGCAGTGTCATGGCAATGTCATGGCAATAGTCAATGGCATATATTAAAGAATCTTGATGTTCTGCTATCGACAGTTAACTGAGTTATAGTGCAGTTTAAAGGGGCCCATACACGCTCAGTGAAAATGCGCATGTACACTGCACAAACTGGTTTGTGCAGTTCAATTTGTGCGTGTATGGGGGTAGTTTGCGGAAATGCGCGGACCCCGCGCGTGCACTGTGCTAATTCAGTCGCTTCCTGAAAATCCATGCGCAGTCCCAGCAATGTACATGTCTAGTTTGAGCATGTATGGGGAGGCGTGTAGCTTTCGCTCAGTTCTTGCGCTGACACCGTGAACGCAATCAATATAAGGTCGTCTTCAGAGAGTGTAGCTGACATCTTCACTCGATGAAGGCACGGCACATCTGAGAAAAGTAGCTCATAGCACATGAGTAGTGTATGGGCAAAGGCCTTGGCATGCGCAAACCGGGTTTGCACAGTGCACTGTGCAGTGCTACTGAGCGTGTATGGGCCCCTTAATACTAGTGATAAAACTACAGGGCGGCCTAAACCAACTCAGAGGACCCTCAGGGCTTTCAAAAGAGACATCGAAAAGAACCTCCGTCAAACAACATCTGAGGTGGCACAAACACAACAAGGGTTAAAAAAAACTGGCGAGCATTACCTCCATAGCATGGGATACAACTATCGAGCAACACGAAGGAAACCCCTGGTCACACTAAGGTCTATGTCATGCCGAAAGAAGTGGGCAGAGGAGATGCTAAAATATCCTCAAGACTTTTGGAAAAGTGTAATTTTTTCCGATGAGTCTAGGTTCTGTCAATTTTCTAACAGTGGGAGTGTGTAGGTGTGGAGACGTCCAGAAAAAGAGTTTTCATTGCCTCATCTTCAAGTGACAAAAGAATACGGAGAGATTTCAGTTATGATGTGGGGTGCTATTTGGGTTGGTGGACGCTCTGCTCTGATAGCTTGTGAAGGGATGGTCAATTCACAAAAATACATTGATATTTTAAAGAGAAGACTCCTATCAATTTATTCAAATGGGCAACTATCGAAAGAGACCAGTACCTTCACGGACGATAGGACACTGCCTGTGTCACACAAAAGTGGCACGTTGAAAATTGCATCTCCCCCCCCCCATGGCCTGGACAATCGCCTGATATGAATCCGATAGAAAACGTTTGGGGTGTACTTGGAAGAGCATTGCAGAAACTGCCGCAGAAACCAGTTACAAAATCAGATTTACTTAGAAACATCCAAAATGAGAGAAAAAAATAAATCAGGTGGACATTGATAACCTAATCAAGAGCATGCCGAATCGAGTTTTTGCATAGAAAAGAGCTGTAGGCAGGCCGAAAAAATAACTAAGGGTAGTAAATGTTTTGAACAAAGTTTCCTCTTTTTCTTAAATTTAAAATCATGTAAATACATTAATGTCACAAAATTTGGGTGTTTATTCTATTATGAGCGGGCTGTATGTATGTATATATATATATATATATATATATATATATATATATATATATATATATATATATATATATATATATATACACAGAATGAACAATTTGGGCGGAGGAAAAACCAAGGTGTGTGTGTGTGTGTATATTGGGATGTATGGGGAATGTGACAAGGTTACGAATGATTAATATAAATTAACCAGGAGACGTGATTTGTTCATGCAAGCTGAATACGACGCAAGATGGCCGTGCTCGAGCATGAAATGTAATTTTCTTTCTTTAGAGAGATTTGTAATAAATACCTATTTATTTTAGCAGTAAGGTAGAGAACTAAATTTCATGTTAAATTCTGTATAATTTCAAATAACAGTTACTTTAAAAATACATGCTACACAAGCAGTAGACTGGATGAGAAAAAAAGTTAAATTATATAGCATTTTTAAACATGTAGGAATTTCGTTATACACTTCCCATTTGCTCGAACAAAGGTTGAAAAGGTGCTACTGTAGTATGCGGTCTACCTACGATTGGTTAGGTTTAATCATGATATTTTCGTTAAAACTAACGAAAATATCATGACTAAACCTAACCAATCGTCAAGGGCGATTGACAATGGGATGTAAACAAACAATTAGTAAACAAGATAAGAAGCTATAATTAAAAGGTAGACCGCCGAATCGTAGGTAGACCGCATACTACAGTAGCACCGGTTGAAAAGGACTGCACCAATTAGAAATAGTTGTAATGCTCATTAAAAAGAAAATTCCATTGTTGTTGGATTGTTAAAATGTTAAATTACATCTTTCTAAAAGTTGGTAGTATATAAACTATGAAAATCATAGAATAAAATATATTTAGAACTAATGATCAGGGTATTCTGCGTTTGGCAGAATAGGACGTTAAAGGCCGAACCGAACGCAGTCAGATTGATAAAAATGTTGAATGAAAATAACCCTTGAAAAATTCAGAATAATTTGGTATGAAATCCATGCTAGGTAGAAACGGGTAATGTATTTATTAGAAATACAAGACTTCCTTTGATAAAAACAAAGGCAGCAGAAATCAGTTTATATACGAAAAGTGGGTATGAGTCAGTGCATTTTCGAAAGCTTGGACGAAAACATCTAAAGTTAAAATCGTGGCTCGAGTCGAACAAAACTTAAAAATAAACTAGTCCTCCCTAAATTATAACAAAGAAAATTCTGAAAGAAAATTTGTATTGTGTGGCTCAAATAAATACAGGGTGTCCCATAAGTCCGGCATCATAGGAGAAATTCATATTTTTCTATTTCTACAAACCATAATTCATATTTTTCTCTTTCTACAGGCCATAATGTCTGTGAGCAAGGAAGAACGAATCCAGATAATTCTATTCATGGGAAATCGGAGTCAAAGAGAGGCCGCTGCTGAATTTAACAGACTGCATCCAGACCGCGAGCCAATAACACAGAGTTGTATTAGCAAACTTGTTGCAAAGTTTAAGGAAACAGGATCCATAGAAGATAAACCACGCAGTGGACCTTCAAGGCGGTCCACTGACGATGATACAGCGACTGCTATCCTGGCTCATTTTAACAGAAGTCCCAATAAGTCTCTTCGGCGATTGTCCGCCGAGGCAGGAGTGTCGAAAAGTAGCATCCATCGCATTCTTCAGGCTCACAAATGGCATCCATATAAACTTCAGATCCTACAGAAATTAAGCGAAGATGATCCCGACCGGCGGATGGAATTTTGTGAATGGGCTACGGAACAATATACTCGGGATGCCAATTTCCCGTCCACCATTCTGTTCAGTGATGAGGCTGTTTTTTATGAAAATGGTGAGGTAAATCGACAGAACACCCGCTACTGGTCTCAAAACAACTCTCACTGGTATACCTCTTCAAAGGAACAAGCTGCATATCGGGTGATGGTATGGTGTGGTATTTGAAAGGATCGCATCAGATCGCATGTGGTATTTGGAAGGATCGCATCTTTTTCGATGAACATGTCACTGGAGGCACCTACCTAAGTATGCTCAAGGAAGAAGCATTTCCCAGTGTCTTGAACGAAGAAGGAAATTTCCCCACATGGTTCCAGCAAGACGGCGCTCCTGCACATTACAGCACCCAAGTAAGGGAATGCCTGTACCAACAATTCCCTGGTCATTGGATAGGACGTCGATGGCCTGTGGAATGGCCAGCTAGAAGCCCGGATCTCACGCTACTAGATTTTTATCTCTGGGGCCACTTGAAAGCGCTGGTATACGCAGAGAAAATTAGGAGTGTTGAACATTTGCGGCAGCGCATTATTGAGGCATGTAACACCATTACTCCTCTTGACATCATTCACCGTGTGCTTGCTGACTGGGTATCACGTCTGAATTTGTGTATTGAAAACAATGGTGGACATATTGGGCACGTTCTATAAATAAAAGCTTTTGTTTTGCCATTTTTTATTATTTTTCCTATGATGCCGGACTTATGGGACACCTTGTATATCATACAAGGGTGCTATGATACTATATTATGCGGTCGACCTACGACTGGTTAGGTCAGGGGTAGCCAACACGGTCGCCAATCGACACATGTGGCGAATTGACGATTAGCTTGTGGCGAATGGCTTTTGAGTTCATGAAAGGCCCTTTGCATTTTGACACTTTTAGTGCGCAAAAAACGACGGAACTTGCCATCCTATTTCATTTGGAAAGACGTCATTTAGAAATGGATGTCCTTTCGCTTCAAAACAAAATGGGCCAGCCACAAAGTAAAGAATCCGTCTTCCTGTTTTGGACTCGGCTTTAGGGAGAAAACAAGTTCGTGGTGTTGCAGTCAGGTATTGCGAGATTGTTTCCGATCTTTGGCTCAACTTACCATTGTGAATCCACCTCCTTTTCTGTAATGAGTCACCTGAAGTCAAAGTATCGCTCTAATTTGTTTAATGCCAATTTAGAGGCAGGACTCAGATGTTCAATAAGTGAAAACATTATGCCTGATTTCACCCGGCTAGCGCAAGATGAAGACTGCCAAGCTTCATATTGAATGTTTAATATAGCTCATTGCATTGCTGTAATTTTTAACATTATTGATGTTTTTACAATAAAGTTTATCCTAGACATATATATCATTGTTGTATGAAAGTTTTCCTTTTATATGTCCTTTTTTCTTCCATTTCTAACGTGTTAGTACACACAGTTTCACTATGTGGCGAATTTAGCCCGCTGATCGCCACACATGTGGCGCACAATTATAATTCTGTTGGATACCCCTGCGTTAGGTTAAGTCGTGATATTTTTGTTAAAACTAACGAAAATATCATGACTAAACCTAACCAATCGTCAAGGGTGATTGACATTGGGATGTAAACAAGCAATTATTAAACAAGATAAGAAGCTATAATTAAAAGGTAGACCGGATCTTTTCCAAATGGATGACCCCACGGGATTTAGCTGAAAATTTGTATACTAATAAATCTTTATATTCTAAAAACGAAAATTACATTATTTTCTTGGAGAAATATGCGCAACATACGAAAAAAATTGCATTTATATGCGCAGTAGTTTGCATGGCGCATGATCGTTATGTAGTTTACACCGCTTATGACGCCCGGATAAGAGGTTGCTGTTTGGCCCCCCCGGTTAATTATATGCCAGGTTAGGTCAACTGTACGCCCTTGACGATTGGTTAGGTTAAATAGTGATATTTTCGTTAAAACTAACGAAAATACCATGACTTAACCTAACCAATCGTCAAGGGTGTACAGTTGACCTACCCGGGCATTCAATTGACCGGTTAAGATTCGGTAGAACTCATCCACCAAACTCAATATTGATATTTATAAAGCGAGATAGAGTGAAAAAATAAGAATACTTTATTCTATACTAATTTTGGCGGAAGCTCCTGGTTATCGATATAGTTACTTTCGAAATTATTACATTTTGGCGCCATTATTCACTCGTCAAACCATCTTGCCCTCTGCGTATGTAGTCATGTTATTATCATTAGCCAATCAGCGGCTGGCCCATTGTCACGTGACCCCCTCGCGCATGTCGGGAGCTGAAATTTGAATTCAACAGTTGCTTTAAAATGGCTGTGTGGTGCGTGTTCTAAGTCCGAGTGGGACGTTATTAAACAAGTTTTGAGGGAAGATAGCACTGCTGTCGCTATATTTCGAGCTCACTGCGTGCTCAAGACCTCTCTTACGTGTCCTCAGTGTGGCAATGAACTTAATTAACGTGAAGCCTTCCATAATTAATGTAAGTGCACAGATAATATTTCCAACTACTTACCTTTCCAGGTCCCGAATTCATTATGGGGTACCCATGCCCGGTTAGGTCAAATGTATGCCCTTGGCAATTGGTTAGGTTAAGTTGTGTTATTTTCGTTAGTTTTAACTGTACGCTGTTGACGATTGGTTAGGTTAGGTTACTTTTTCCGTGAATATTACTGACGAAAATAAGTTTTTCTGGTGTACTTCATGTTGTTTCACTTGATTCTAGCCGTTTTAGCCCACAATTTCCCTCTTCTTCAAAGCCCCTTTATCTCCATAATGGTGCATTTGCGCCAAAAATGAAGGTCAGATTCAATTGAAACAGCATGAAATACACCAGAAAAACCTATTTTCGTCACTAGTTTGGGTGGATGTGTTCTACCGAATCTTTACCCAACTGACCTAACTCGGCATTCAATTGACCTAACCTGGCATTCAATTGACCTAACCGAGCATTCAATTGACCGGGGGCAACTCGCAAGTAGATAGATCACAGCACTGCATTATCATATGCTCACACTACAACAATAATATTCAGACTAAACTAGGTCTAAGCAGGCAACAAATAAACATTAATAACAACAACAAAAATTACTGTTGATACGAGTTCGTATGGAGAAAAAGGTATGCAAATGAAGAATTATTTATTAAAATATTATTAAATATTGCAAATTTTAATAAATAAAGGATATTAGATAATAAATAAAGGATATTAGATAATGGTAATGCGCCATGCAAACTAGTACGCATAAAAAAGCAATTTTTTTCGTGCATATTTCTCTAGGAAACTAATGTAATTTTCGTTATTAGAAAATAAACATTTATTAGTATAAAAATTTTCAGCTAAATCCCGTGGGGTTGTCCATTTGGAAAAGATCCGGTAGATCGCCGAATCGTAGGTAGACCACATACTATAGTAGCACCAATACAAGGGAATAGACCCAGTCTCCCCTAAACGAAAGAAAACGTAATGTACTCCTATTATAACTCATTCCTCGTATTAAAAAGTGATAAACAGTAGTCCCTCTATAATCATGGTTAATTGGTTCCATGAACAGACCGCGATTAAGGAAACGACGATTAACGAGTCATTGAAATACATGTAATAATGACAATTCGTTCCAGACCACCTGCTGTATTGTACTTACCAAATTATGAAGTGGCTGGCTGCGCATGGAGGGGGTTGGTGGGGCTTGGTGATGGAATTTTATTGCTTGGTAGGTGAATCACCCTCCATCAGCAGATCAGGGAGATCTACTGCTGTTGATGTTGATGGAAGGGGAGACTTCGGTGGATCTGATTTTCTTTTGCAGAAATAATCCAGAGTTGGTTGTCTTGTAGCTTTCTTTTTCTCTGCTAAGATTTCTTTATAACAACGAAAGGCTTGATTGGCTTTTCGAATGACTTTGGAGGATCTTTCTGCGTTGGGGTCATTTTCTAAAACATCATTCATCTTCTCCCAGTGCCAGAAGAAATCCTTAAGATTTCCTGTTGTCAATGGCTTGACACTCTTCTTCCTCTTCATTTGACTCCTCTGATAACCTGTGCTCTTCAAGCTGCAACAGTTTTTCAGTGTTGAGCTCTTCACTATGAGATTCCAAGAGCTCTTCGACATCGTCCGTTTCCAACTCGAAGCCCAATTGTTGACCTAGCTCAATAATTTTGTCTTGAATTTGTGTTGGAGTCTCCTCTTCAATTCCAGGCAAGTCCGCAACACGGTGAGGCCATAAATTTCTCCAAGCAGCATTCAGACAATAAGTGCTGACTTCATTCCACGCTGTAGATATGTTATCAATGACATGTTTCACATTGCAGCCTTTCCAGAACTCTTCCAAGGTAAGCTTGCCTTCTCCATCTGTGGCTTCTAGACACTGGCTGAATGTTATCTTGTGGTAGTATCGCTTGAAGTGTTGGCAATAACATTCTGGTCCATAGGCTGCAGTACAAATGTTGTATTCGGTGGCAAGAAAAGAACTTTTACCATGCCATAAAACAAGTTCTCCAAGTTGGTTGGATGCCCAGGAGCGTTATCCAGAATAAGAAGGGCCTTTTCTGAAAGATTATTGCGCTTGAGGTATGCTTTTATTGCAGGGAAGAAGTGATCACAAAACCACTCACTGAAAATTGCCTTTGTAACCCAAGCTTTTTTATTTGACTTCCATGCAACTGGCAGTCTAGATTTTACAAAATCTTTGAGAGCTCTGGGGTTCTCTGAATGATAAACCAGCAATGGTTTCAATTTGAAGTCCCCTGTAGCATTGGCCCCAAGAAGAAGAGTCAATCTGTCTTTGGCTGGTTTATGTCCAGGCATCTTTTTCTCTTGTGTTATGAAAGTACGGTTGGGGATTTTTTTCCAAAACAAACCAGTCTCAGCTGCATTAAATATTTGTTTTGGGTTATAACCCCACTCCGAAATTTGCAAATCAAAGTCACTTGCATATTTTTCAGCAGCATCTTTGCCAGCACTTGCTGCTCCACCATGCTGAACAGCGGAATGAACACCAGCCCTTATCTGGAATTTCTCAAACCAGCCCTTATCGCACTAAATTCCATTTTACACTCGCTATCCTTTTCTTTAAGGTCATCAAAAATCTTTTTGGCTTTTTCTCTAATGAACTAATGTTTTGACACTTTGCCTGGTGATCACTTATCCACAATAACAATCATTTTTCCATCTTAATCATAATTTCATCTCAAGAACGCATCATTTTAATAAGACCAGGCACTGCTAATTTTTGCAATATCTTTGTATTTTTTTTATCGGCCACAATCGATCGCACGGTAGTTGGCGTTACGCCATATTCCCTGTCAATGTCTGCAGCACGTTTTCCATTTTCAAAATCATCTATAATTTTTAGTTTAATCTCCAGTGTGGTCACATTTCTAGGCTTTTTACCTTTAACACCACTTTGTACATTCTTAGGAGGGTCCGATTTCATTAATTTTACAAAATTTAATTAAAAAGCATATTTTAAAGTAAATTGCGCAGTAAAACTGCGCGATGTCCGTCTTCACTGAGCGCTCAACAAAGACTGATGCCCCGCGGGCAGACGACGATTAATAGAGGGAGGACGATTAACGAAATAATGGTGTTAAAAAGGGAAAGACGATAGATCGAAACGACGATAGTCGATGACAACGATTATAGAGGGACTACTGTATACTGTATATTAAGTGTAAAAGATTCATTCTCATCCAGAAAAGAAGAATACCAATTAAGTACCAATGTCTCAATAAGATAAGTAACCAAAATTATAACTAGGAATATTCTAATAATTCTGTCTTAATTGATTATGTTAAGTCTGAATTTTACCAGTTGATAAATTCAAATATTATATAATATATATATATATATATATATATATATATATATATATTAGTGATATAGCGGTTGTCATTTTTCATAGCTCTGCAGTTGCGGTTGCAGTTGCGGAGCTTACAAATAGAGCTCCGCGCTGTTGCGGTTGCGGTTGCGGTTATGTACCCAATAACATCATAATATTACCTAAGAATAAACAACACAATAAAATATCGCGTTTTAGCCACACTTTTCACAGTCTACAATACAATGATTATAATCTAAACTGTAAAAAGTGTGTTTCCAGGATACGGGACGAGAACCCAACGCGTTTTGTATCCCACCAACCTTTTTCCCCAACCACAGCCCATTCGAAAGTGGTGTGTATATATATATATATATATATTAATATATATATATATATATATGCACTATTTAATCCTTATATTTAAATTGAATTGCTGGGAGACTATTTCAAATATAAAAGTTTTTCAGCTTTGTTCCCCTTCAGCCTATTCCTTTTTTTATCGTAGATGATCCGTGCTCCACTAAATAAATGTTCACTAGGAACACTTGAGGGAGGACATCCAAGGTATGTCCGAGCCAGTTTGCTCAAATTTTTGTATTTCTTTTGATTTGACCTCCACCAAGCCAAAGCATCATCTTCTTGTCCAATCCTTTTCTCTTTGTGATATTTCACGATTACGTTAAGTTATTACATAATGCATCTATCCATCCAGTCCAACTAGCAATTCTAGACATGTCGCAGTTAGGACGTAGCAAACTTTTACTTTTTTGCACCCTTGAGTGAAGGCATGAGGCATGACAGGAACAGCATTTGGCGACGTTTATAGTATTTATAGCCATTACACTAGCATTTATAGCATTTGGTTGCCCTAGTAAGAAGATATCCTCAAACAACCGCAATAACCGCAATGATAAATGCGGTTGCGGTTGAGGAGCTGAGAATATGTGCGGTTGCTTTGCGGTTGCGGTTACGGACAACCCCTACATCACTAATATATACAGTCTAGGGTTATGACTTTTTAATTTTTTGTCATAAATATTGTTTCCTGTATCATCAATCGATGAACTTTTGCTTGAAAACAATAAAAAAGGGCCTAATTCTTCAGAATTAAAAAAAATGTCACCCCGAAAGCAAATATATATTAGTATATTCGAGACAGCTGCATTGCATCATTCTAGATTGGTTACCTGATGATTATCATAAATTGTCCAATATCTTGCAACAATACCGAAAAGCACTAAATACTCTGGAAAATCACTGGAACAGAGACCCATCTGCAATAGCTATACCAAGGAGCAACCAATATTTATTATTTTATTAATTTTTTATTTTTTATTTTGGGGTGAAGTTTTTTCAAAATATATCGAACAAACTGTTATTTTCATTGTCAGGGGGCAAAAGTTCATCGATTTATGGTACAGGAACATGAGGTTATAAAAATGTCATAACCCTAATATACACACTGTGTGTATATATATATATACAGTATATATATATATATATATATATATATATATATATATATATATATATATATTGTATATATTTTTAGTTTTATATGCCTGTTTGCGTTTGTTAAGGAGCGAAGAACATAACGTTAATCAGATTTCCCTGTAAGATTGCTACTGGAGGTGAGTAAAAGACTTATTACAAAAATAGTCTATGGAAAAAATGGAAATGGGACATTACAATATTTTATCATATTATTAGGCCTAAATTTAGCACACGGTCTTGAGACAGACAGTGGTAATGCATAATTTTTAAATCAAATGGTTTAGAATGAATTGTATTTATTTCTGTATATTTTCTTGCAGTTGTTCAGTGAAGAGGGTGGTACACTTAAACTTTTCTTTGATATGAAAATAATTGGCAGTAACAGTTTACTCAAATAATGAACTCGGTTTTTTATACAATAAAAGTTTAAAATTTAATTTGATAGTCAGCTATTACACTTTCACTTGTCGTTTATGTACGCAACAAAAAGAAAATTAACTCGAATAAATTGTTAAGTTTGAAATTTGGTAGAAGGACTTCAGAGAATTTTAAAAGGAAAAATTTAAACAATTCTTATGTTAAAGTAAGAAAACATTTTAATTGATAGTAAATGAAAACAAAAGTGGTAAGTGTAAAAACTTGTGTAAACGTAAATGAATCGTGTAAAATAACTTTTAATATATGAATCCATAAATTACAGCAAAATTATTTTCAAAATTTATGTTTAAAAAAAATGCCTAATTAGTAAACCTAATGTATAGTTTCAGAAAAAGTTCGTCTAGAAACCCACCCCACCCCCCTCACTTTTCACGTCACAAATATCAACCAAATTTCAACGATGTAGTTGATTAACAGTCGATCGATCGAGTATCCTACCTGCATATGTGTATATACGAGTATATAAAATGTTATTCCAGCTCCTGACGTTCCAATTGGCGCTCTTGAAAAGAAACTAGAGAATGAAACCATCTTCATAACTTATGATGTCAAAAATATTTTATCGGAACTGGAGAATGCTTCGTGTGAAATCAAGGCGACGGATTTGGAAAGTTTGAAAAATTTCAAATTCAACTGTTCAGATGGCAAAGGAAACATTGAAGTAAGTTATATATATTAAGTTTTTATAATTATTTATATTTGTGTCCACGAGAAGATTCGAATCCTGGTTTTATATCGAACGATTTCGTTTCACGTAACATGAAATTACTCTCTTCACTGAAACCAGATTTTCCAGTTCCATGTCAACTCAACCATTGTAACCATAACCAGTGCCACCTTAACCAGTGCTAAGTCAACCAGTAGACCAACTCAACCAGTAGAAAAACTCAACCAGTGCCAACTCAACCAGTGCCAATTCAACCAGTACCAACTCAACCAGTACTAACTCAACCAGTACAATCAAACCAACACTAATTCAACCAGTAAAGCTGGCATGCAAAGCATGAATTGTATTCTACTTAATAATACCATTATGGTTCCATGTCAACTCAACCAGTGTAACCTTAACCAGTGCTAAGTCAACCAGTAGACCAACTCAACCAGTAGACCAACTCAACTAGTGCTAACTCAACCAGTACACCAACTCAACCAGTACTAACCCAACCAGTCAGGACATGGAACCATATAGGCTATCTTACTCGGGAAGGGAAACTACCACAGGTCGTTAGGTTAGGTTAGGTCAGGTTAGGTGAATTTAGGTTCATTTAGTCTTTTTATTCTGTAACTTTTTTTTGCTGTGACTTTTTTGCTGTGACTTTTTTTCTGACTTTTTTCCTGTAACTTTTTTCTTACAATCATTATCTCAACGGCAAATACATTGAATCAAGTCAGCCTAACCCAACGTTAGTTTCAAAATTATCATCATCTCGGTTATTATTGAGAGTAACACCAGTAAGCAGTAGTAGTAGTAATGTTGTCATGGTATTAACATCAGTTGTATCACTAATGCGCTATTGTTCTTTCAATATTTAATATATTTGCTTCTCGATATGCGGATAAAAATTCTGAGTTATGAACATCGTTCTTGACCTTCACCCTCTTCCTAACACCAAAATTTTAAATGGATCATAACGAATAAGTACAGTATGGAGATCAATTACTATTTCACATTATTAGTGTACACAATAGATGTATACGGTCATCAGGCATGATCATCACGCCTTATAGCCTATATAAGTGCCATGGTGGTGGTGGTGGTGTTTCTCTTACCAATTAGCAGCACGTAAGTATCGCAAAAAAATAAGCAAAAATTCAGTATTACAAGCATTCAAAATAGCAAAATTCTCGTCGCCATTTTGTGGTGTTGCGGAGTGGTAGAACCAGTAACACAGTAAATATATAATTCTTGGCTGCTAATTGCACGACATTAATCCAATAGTATAGAAAAACATCCCCAACTCATCAACAAGATTACATATCAAGCACTATTCATAGTTTTCACAATTTAGCCGCGGTTCGCCAGCAAAGTAAACAAAACAATTAAACAATCCCGTGATGCCAGATGAAAAATATTCCAGTATTTTTATGACTTTGGCGAAATTTGGCGATAAATAGGCAATAACTTGGCGAATTTTTTTGTCATGGTTGGCAACCCTGGATCGACCCTGGAGCGTTTCTTCTCTTTATTTCATCAGTAGGCGACAAAGAGTCCCCGAACGCGAACCCCGTGCTCAGTGAAAGTAAAAATTTTTAATTTTTCCTGAATATTGACTTCTTTCCTCAGTTTTTTTTCTCGTTTTTTCCTTCAAAATGGCACTGCACTTTTCTAAGTCACAAAGGGGTGGGGAAATCTTGGTCTACCAAGGGCATGAGTATGTTCTTAGGACAAATGAGGCTTGGATGGAAGATGGCAAAAAATATTGGAGGTGCAGCAAGTACCAGCAATTCAAATGCAGATCATCCATGATCACAACTGGCATGAATGTTGTGAAAGAGCTCTCTGATCACACCCACTCTGGAGACTCAATTCAAGCAGAGGCAAATGCAGTCCATGCAAAAATTAAAAAGGATGCAGCAATAAGGTAGGTTGATTTTGGAACTGTGATCTTGGACTAGTCTAGATAGAAAGGTATTAATGTATAAAAAACGTTGCACCAACTCATATTTGTGAAAATGATTGTATTTCTTGAGGATTGTTAATTATTTTTAAGTTGTAAAATTGCCGAATTTTACGCGTAAAATCGCGCGCGCGGCATTCGCGCAATGTAAACAAACAAAATATCGGACTTTATTTCATCAAAATAATCAATTAAAATTCGGCTTTTTTAACAAAACGATGCTTGAAACTTATTGTAAATGCATTATAGATGTTTATTAGTGTATTATTTTGTATTTTTAAATGATATTTACCTATAAAATGTGTATTAAATTAAGTTATTTTATGATGCGTTCATTTAATTGTTTATTTTCAGATATTTCATAAAAATGAGTAAAAAACGGAAGTCTGCAGTGTTAACTCGAAGTGATGGTGCCAAAAAATTCAGTGGCCAGCCTTCCCCTTTGGATAAAACAGAGCCTCCTACCCTCCGCCAAGTTATTCAGTACAGTTATTTCCTCCAAAACAGCCACCCGGACTTGAAAGACTATGATATTACTAAAATGATAGCAAAGGATGTGATTGAGATCTGGCAGGCAGTGAACCCGCGGCTGCCCCTGTATGAGGGGCAGGAAGTGGATTTGGCAACTTTTGCCTCCACACCTTCACATGATATTTCTTTTGAATCCAGCTCAGGAGAATCAGGAGAGGTAATATATTTTTTTCTTATATCTTATCCCATTTTTACCCAAATTTATCCCTACTTTTTGTCCCTATTTCCCCCTTTTTTCCCCCATTTTCGCTTTAGTAATTTATTCTTTTTTTCGCCCATTTTCGCCTTAGTAATTTATTCTTTTTTTCGCCCATTTTCGCCGACTTTTTACCTGAATTTTTACCCATTTTTTCCCCCTATTTTCCCACTTTTCCCCCCATTTTCGTTTAAGTAATTTATTCTTATTTCCGCCCATTTTCGTCGATTTTTACCCATATTTTTCCCTACTTTTTCCCCTATTTTCCCCCATTTTCGCTTTAGTAATTTATTTTTTATTTTCATTTCAGCCATCTGGTGGTGAAGCTGAAGAGTTCAAGCCAAGGAGGCACCCAAGTGGAGGTTACAGCTTTTTGAAAACCCCCAGATATGCCATGGAACTGATCAGGGGTGATGTTTCTTCCAATCGTGGGGCAAGTCTTGCTAATGCCTTCCTCCTGGACTTACAAGCTATGGACCTGTTTAAGCCTGGCCTTGATGTGAAACAGATAATAGTTGATAAATCGAAAATGGACAGGGAAAAAGCTAGAATGAAAGTGAAAAGTGATGAAAAGCACAATGAGGGTCTGGAAAAGTTAGTCTGTATTGGGGTTGATGGGAAAGTTGACAAGAACGCTTTGCTGTACAGAGAAGTTAAGGATGAAAATGGGGAGACTAAGCTGAAGAAAGGAAAGGGACAAGAGCACCATTTGACTTTCACAAAGGAGCCGGGAACTGAAAGTGGAACATATCTTACTCACAGAGTCATCCCAATTAAAGGTGCGACTGGAGTTCTTCTTGGTGAAGAAGTTGCTAGTGTCTTGGAGGAGTTTAACAGTGTTCATACCCTGAAAGCTGTCCTCCTTGACAACACAAATACAAACACTGGCTGGGAGGGAGGCCTTGTAACAGCTCTGGAAAATAAAATTGAGCGGAAATTGCACATCATTGGCTGTTCACTCCATCAGAATGAGCTTCCTTTCAAAGCTGTTTTCAAGCATCTTGATGGCAGTACCAAAAGTCCCACTGCTTTCACTGGTCCGCTGGGAAAACTCTGTGAAATTGACTACCAAGATCTGCCACAAGTGGAATTCACCAAACTCAGTGGCCCCTTGGATGACATGGAATTTGCTGAGGAGACACTGAATGATCTCAGTAGCGACCAGAGGCTTCTTTTGGAGTATGTGCTTGGAATTTCCAGGAGCAAAGTCAACCCAAGATTTGCTGCCTGGAAAATTGGACCATTAAACCATGCAAGATGGTTGACTTTGGCAATTAGATTGATGTGTCTGTGGACCACAGGTGCTAACCCTCCAGAACTACAGGATAAGCTTTACCAGGCCATCAAGTTCATTGTGGAAGTGTATGCAGTCAGTTGGTTTGAGATCAAAAGGGACAGAAAGTTCCACAATCAGCAGCTGTACATCTTCAACATGATCCAGAGGATCAAGCAGCAGTCTGAAGAAATCCAGGGTGTTGCTTTCAAGAACCTGAAGTACAATGCTTTTGCCTTGCTGCCCGAGAATGTGCTGTACTCCATGAAGTCTGATGACTTGGAAGTGAGAGAAGCTGCTCTGAAGAAAATTCTGTCCATCAGGTAAGCATTTATTAATTTTAAAAAATGTGAAAAAAAAATTTGATTATGGGGATTTATTTAATAAGAAAAAGGCCCGAGTTCTATAAATCCCCATAATCGAATTTTTTTTTCACATTTTCTTATCCCAATTCCCCCCTCCCCTCTGATAATGGAAATAATCTTACCTTCTTTCTGAAAAAAAAATCGATTATGGGGATTTATAGAACTCGGTTTTTTTTTTTTTTTAATTTAAGTTAAATTAAATCAGCAATTCTGAGACTAATAGGGATTAAATCTTAAACTGGAATAAAAAATAAATTAATTATTATTCTTTCAGAAGTGGGAAGCCAGCCAAGAAGAGGCTGAAGAAGATCACAGCCATCAACATTGAAGCTACCCACTGGTCAGAACTAATCAACCTTTCTCAAAGTGGCATCTGTGAACCTGCTCTCACAGAAGACTTTTCTGACCAGGAGCTTCAAGAAGCATTACTGAATGGCACCAAGCTGGAGCTGCCTGATCTGCCTTCACATTCTCAGAGTGTTGAAAGGGCCGTGAAGCTGACATTTGAAGCTTTCCATACTGTTTATGGACTCGAATCAAGGCACAAACACATTCTGGCCAAAGCCCTAAGCCGCCAGATGAGGCCTTCCTTTGCTTCTAATGGCTCTTACAGTGAAAATTAGGATGATCTTGGGATGTAAATGTGTCTATTTGACTCTGTACATGTTTTTTTTTACTTTTTTCAATAAAATTTTAACTTTTTTAGGATTTTTTTTATGAAAATAGCATGATTTTTTCGGCCGAAAACTGCGAAAATGCGGTATTTTTCGGTACGATTTTTTGACGATTTTTGAAACGGTTTCCTCAAAAAACGGTTAAAGCTAGGGATCTGAAATGTTTTGTCAGTTATTATCATATTAAGCCCTGACTATCTCGACTAGTCCAAAGTCGATATCTAACAAAATGCGGAAAATCAACCTACCTTAATGCAGCAACAACCCGTGCAAGCACAAGGGCAATTCTTGGAGACAATATGGAGCCCTTGAGCAGTGATGTCTTAGCTAGAATGCCAACAATGTCTTCCATTGAGCGACGTATCAAACGTAAGCACCAACAAATTGAAGGTATTCAACCTCCTCCTCAGTCTCGAAACTTTGAAATACCAAATGACTATGCAGACATTGTCTTGCATGATTCTGTAGTTGATGATCCTTTGAGAATCTTGGTTCTTGGCACACTTGAGTTGGTTAATTGTCTTCAAAGTGAGGTGTGGATGGGGGATGGGACTTTTGACACCACTCCAACAATTTTTTTTCAACTTTACACCATTCATGGCAAGGTTGGGAATTTGTATCCTCCTTGTATCTACTTGCTTTTGCCAAACAAAACTGCTGAAACATACACACGTATGATTCAAATCTTGAAAAACCTGATTCAAGGTCTGAACCCTACAAAAATTTTGCTGGATTTGGAGTTGGCTGCAATCAATTCATTCAAAAATGAGTTTCCTCTAGCTCAATTTTCTGATTACTTTTTTCGCTTCAATTAGTCTGTGATCAGAAAGGTCAATGAATTGGGTCTAAAAGTCAGATTTGAGACTGAGGATGAGTTTGCAATCCTGGTGAAGTCTCTTCCAGCATTTGTTTTTGTACCTATTGATGAAGTTGAAGAGAAATTCGAAGAGTTGGGAGCCACTTTTCCAGATGAGCCAGAAGTTAATGACTTAATTGCATACTTTGAGTCAACTTACATTCGTGGACCCCGAGTTGGAGGAAGAGTTCGAAATCCAAGGTTTGAGCCACTGCTGTAGAATCATTATGAGGATGCAGAGGCTTCTGCACCTAAGACAACTAATTGTTGTGAAGGATTTCATAACTCTCTTAAGTCGCTGACATTTCAAAATGCTCAGGTTCAAAATCTTGAGCGATCCAGAAATGCCTATGTTCTTTTAACAAATCGACTTGCAGCTAAGGTTAGGTCTTATGAGGGAGGGGCTGATAAGTTGGGATATCTGAGGGCAATTGCTCACATGCAAGTTGATGGTTAGACTACTTAGAGTTGCAGCTAAACAATCTTTAAAAAAATACAAAAAGTATAAAATACAAAATACAAAAAAATATAAAATACAAAAATACAAAAAAAATCATAAAAACGAAAAAATAATAAAACAAAACAAAAAATGAGGTCCGCAAAAGCACTCCGACTCCACGTGTCGCAGAACTGCGACTGGTTTCAGCCAGTGCAAGGAGAGTGCTAACATTCAATGAATATTCATAATGGTATTATTAAGTAGAGTACAATTCATGCTTTGTATGCCAGCTTTACTGGTTGGATCAGTGTTGGTTTGATTGTACTGGTTGAGTTAGCACTGGTTGAGTTGGTCTACTGGTTGAGTTGGTCTACTGATTGACTTAGCACTGGTTGACTTAGCACTGTTTAAGGTTACACTGGTTGACTTAGCACTGTTTAAGGTTACACTGGTTGAGTTGACATGGAACCATAATAGTATTATTAAGTACAGTACAAATCATGCTTTGCATACCAGCTTTACTGGTTGAATCAGTGTTGGTTTGATTGTATTGGTTGAGTTAGCACTGATTGAGTTGGTGTACTGGTTGAGTTGGTCTACTGCTTGACTTAGCACTGGTTAAGGATACACTGGTTGAGTTGATATGGAACCATAATAGTATTATTAAGTAGAGTACAATTCATGGTTTGCATGCCAGCTTTACTGGTTGAATCAGGGTTGGTTTGATTGTACTGGTTGAGTTAGTACTGGTTGACTTGCACTGGTTGAGTTGGTACTGGTTGAGTTGGTACTGGTTGAGTTGGCACTGGTTGAGTTGGCACTGGTTGAGTTGGCACTGGTTAAGGTGGCACTGGTTGGATTGTCCTGTCACCAGATTTTCCATCAAAAGCATGAAATGGCATTCATCGCAGCATAACATTGATGGGTTAAATTTCATCGCATTAATGTACCGAGTTCATCATTGCGTTATGATTAAAATTTCATCATTTCTCTGTGTTTTCAGGAGAAACTTCCATCAGAATAGTTATGCAGACACTTTTTGATAATTATTAAATTTGTTTTAAACCTAAACTGCATATGGCAGTGAATAAACATGGTAGAATATTCGCGAGCGATATCAGAGGTTGGTGGTTCGACTTCGAGTTTGAGTGAGAGTTTCTAAACTTTCTTATTGATTTATAATGCATACAAGAGTATACTGTGGTTACCGTACGCAGTGAGGTAAACATTTCCAATATAAAATTAAAACATCGGGGAAAAAAAGCGTTGTTTCAAATTCCTACAACAGCTGGCGTTAATGAAATTTTATCACGGTATTTAAATATTCCATTGCTCTGATAGGATTATGATCATCAGATCAAGGTATTAACATGATGGACAATCTAGTCTCATTGAATTCATCCTGGATCCGTTAACTGAGTACCGAAACTATTACCACTATTATGAAAATGTTCATAGAAAGGCTATGCGGTGTGCGAGCATCCATTCATTTATCAAACTGTAAAAAAGTCAAACCTAAACATCATGGATGATGATTCCAAATTTGGGAATACAAAGATCTGTATAAATATATAAAATTTAATCTCAGGTAGTGTATTGATCATTATGATAGAAACAAAATATACATCAGAATCATTAATTATTTTTTAAAGATTTATATACCGTTAAATTTGGTAATTATTAATAACAATTAAAATTTATTATAAATTTACATATCATATAATAATTACTCCTCCTCAATTTTCAAAGAACAGTGAACTAGAAGACGGACGACGGTACAACGTAAGTTATCGTAACTGCAACTCTCGCGGCTGCGAGTGTTCTGAAGGCATTCAGGTGTGGACGCCCCCAAAAGACCCAGTCATCGATGGTAACGTCAAGCTACTTCAATCAAACAAGAGTTACATTTCACTCAGTATTCCACCCTTCGAAGAATACAAAAACGGGTAAGAAACTGGTTCATTTCTCTTTCATTCAAAGAACACTGGAGGACCTGTAATTACTAAGTAACAAAAGTTGACTTAACCTTGTTAAATAACAGTAGTATCGGTGTTAATATTTAACATTAGAGGTTGGAGTCGTTCGTTTTCTTCAGTATTTTTTGAAATATTGAAATATTTCTTTTCCTAGACAAGAAAAATGGTTTTAAATAAGAAGGGAACTTAACAGATGGCCTTAATTTTTGCTTTGCGGGATTTCTTTCTTTATGCCACTATGTCATTCGCATAAAAACGATGTACACTTCAGAAAAAATTTACCTTGAAAAAAACTCTGAAAAGCATAAACAATTACTAATTTTTATTTTTGGATATTTTTACTTTTGTTAATACTGTAGTAACAAAATAAAAAAAAATAAAAATCAGTCAGTCATTATATTCAGTATTATCATTTTATACTTTGTAGAAATTTTGTTTCTAGGCGAGTTTTTTCTGAAGCTGTATAGCCGCGCAAAAAAGTTCGAAGAAAACATCTATTCGAAATATATTGAAAACTTCAATAAACTTCTAATTATTAAATGAGTAGTTAAGAAATAGTTTCATGATTCGCATTCGCTTTATCATGACTGGGTACTCAATACCTTGACTTTCCTAAGTACATTCGTCTTAGTGGGCTTCCTTAGCGACATAAATCAGTGGTACTGTTACTTGCTGGAAAAAAACACCAAACTTTCAAAATTTGTACTTAAATGTATTTACTTTGACTTTATCAACGGATCCAAAAAATTAAAAATGATTTCCTGAATTATGCATCATTTCCAAAATGGCCGTCAGATTTAGATATACGTTATAAAATGGCACAGTTCAATTGTTTCTAAATACACTGTCACAACGAATGTGAAGCTAAGTTATATACCTTAACAACAAACACATCGGTGTTTGTTGTTAGGGTATTTAATTTATTACGTTAATAATATTAATCAATAAACAAAGTATCTAAAGAGACATTGCCATCATATAAATCTCAACAATTAATTATTGGTGATTACCACAACGGTATGCAATGGCGCTAAATGTGGATTCATAAAAGTCCTGTAAATGACTTGCATGTTCTTTACACTATCTACTACTTCTCGCACGGCCAATCACACAACTGTGTGCATGGAAGATCAGCTTTCGCATGACCACATTTGAAGCATCCGGTTACCCTTTCATTGTGCGTGCCTCTGATGAGTTGGACATTGCAGGTTTTTGCAGCATCAGGTATCATCATCCAGTCGGGTGACCACATCAGCTGTTCATCTTTCTTCCATCCCCACAGGTGTGGCGAGGGAAGCTCTGTTGCATCTGTACAGGAAGTCCATATCCCACCCTGATATGCAGCTCGCTTGCAGTGATGTAGCAGGGTGTCCTGAGAGAAGAAAACACTTATTAATATTATTATTTTTTTTATTATTATTATTATTATTATTATTATTATTATTCCACAAATTAATCTTTACTTCAATTCTGTCAGCAATTATATAGTGCACTAGACAACAAAAAACACTTATTACCTGCGTTGGAGGCAAATTCTCTAAGCTTCGACACTTTCGACAGAATAGCTCTTCTTCTTGCTTCATTCACCAATTCAGTGAGATTGACTTTTCATACAGGAACACAGTAAGTCGCTTCAATGTCTTGAAGTGCTCCCACTCCGTTAAAATTTAATGGAACGGGTTTTGCTTCATAGAAAAGAAAGCTTCTGTAGCCTTGTCATGTGCCTGCCAAGTGTTCCATGCTGTTTTTTTTTTGATTGACTAAGAAAATATGATGTACTGATGTAGTGTCTGAAACTGTAGAAAAGAGGGAGGGCCTTAGCCTTTCTTGATCCCAACTTTTCAGCTATGCCTCTGACATTGTACAGTCGGAAGTCTTTCCCACATCCAAAGGCGACTGTTATTTCTGTATCTGGGTTTGTTACCTACAGATCATGGAAATGCCCTATTAGTAAAACAAGGACATCAGTATCAGATGCGCGCACCTTGATGTGAGTGCTGCCATTTTGGAGAGCATGTTGGACATGCGCTATGATGCGCAAATCCGCTTCTTCGAGTGGGGAATCCCTCATGTGTTGCTTGGAACCTTTGTGGGTGATATTGTGATCAGCCGTGATATCTACATCTTTATCACACTTAAAGTTTGTTTCGTTGACCCGCATAGCAAGTAGTGATAACAGTTATTTTTTGTTATTTGAATCTCTGAGGAAGTCATTCCACTTTTTGGGCATTTTTGTTTGCGGACTAACATTAACTCGAACTCCCTTATACCTGAGATTTCTTGTGGATGCCAACATCGAGCCGTCTCACTGATTTCAATTGACTATGAAGATAAGAGATGAATGTGGCGTCTGCATACTCTGAGAATGTTGTAGTTGTCATAGGCAATATAATAGGGGCACTCAATATATTTTGTCCCACCCTTTTTTCTTAGCTAAATAATAGGCCATGGGGCTGAAATGTCTTTTGGGCCGTAAGTTTGAACTTTCTGCGCTTCACATAACCGGATTTTTCCAGTTTGAACCTCCCATCCTTGTATAAAACCGCTTTTAAACGCCCTTGTATAAAACCGATGGTTAACGCAGTTTCGAAAATGGCATCTGACAGTGATGTGCGTCGTAAACAGAGAGCTGTTATCGAGTTCTTAACCGCAGGGAAGGAAACAGTTGGAAATATTCACAAACATCTACAAAGCGTTTACGGAGATGCTGTTGTTGATGGAAGCACAGTTGGACGCTGGTCTAAACGTGTGAGATCATCGGAGAGAGGGAGAGCCAGCCTCGGTGATGAGCCACGCAGCGGTCGCCCAGCATCAGCTGTGACATCTCACACTGTGCAACGTGCTAACAGCATCAATCGATCAAATCGGCGCGTCACATACAAGGAGCTATCACTGGAGCTAGGAATTAGTGAAGGAAGTGTGAATACGATAATTCACGGTTTGTTCCTCGCGAGCTGACTGAAGATCACAAAGCCCAAAGAAAAGAAATTGCTTCTGAGTCGTTGGTTCGATACGAGACAGAAGGGTATGAAACAAAACGCCAATCCATGGAGTGGCATCACGCAGACTCCCTATGCAAGAAAAAGTTCAAAATAGCTCCCTCTGCAGGAAAGATTATGGCCACCATCTTCTGGGATATGAAAGAGGTGATTCTGGTGGACATTATGAAGAAAGGACAAACAATCAACCCGGAGGCATATATTGCTACCCAACAGAGACTCCAGAGACGTAAAAAGCGAGTTCGACCGGAGAGAAAACGGGAAGACGTCCTTCTTTTGCACGATAACGCAAGACCACACAACAGTTTGCAAAGAAGAGAGGCCATCACAAAAATGCGCTTGACTGTGTTACCCCACCCTCCATACAGCCCGGATCTGGCACCGTCAGACTTCCATTTGTTTGGGCCAATGAAGGATGCTATTCGTGGAAGAAAGTTTCAGAGTGACGATGAGGTTGTTGAAGAGGTTAAGAGGTGGCTCCAGCGGAACCCAGCGGACTTTTACCAGCAAGGAATAAAGGCCCTTGTTTCGAGGTGGAGGAAAGCCGTAGAAAAGGATGGAGACTATGTGGAAAAATAAAAACTTTTAAAAAAGGTATGTAACTACTTGTGTACAAAATTTCTGGAACTTATAAGGAAACTTGGAAAGAAAAAAAAAGGTGGGGCAAAATATATTGAGTGGCCCTCGTATGTACCAGAGGACCTCCATCAATAATCATACAATCAGCAATGTTGACTATTGCTGAACTACCCTCCTCAGAATTGAAACATTTAAGCAGTTCAGCCTTGTTTCCTGTCCTCAGTTCCCTATAATCTGCTTGCCTTCAGTTTTTTAGCAGTTTCATTTATTTTTGCTCCTGTACTTTTCAACAGAGGTAGTGAGTTCTCGATTGGTGCACTGATTAGCTTCCTTCTGTTAACTAGAACCGCCAGTGAAACGCTGGTGTTGTTCTTCACCTAGAGTCTGCATATTTCGCATTGATGACACAATCGAATCATCTGTACAGTCTCGAGTGTGCAAAATGAGACGTTCAGGACAGTTATCTTCAAATGGGTTTCCATAGGTCTTAATGATCTTAATGAGTTGCTGTGTTTGTTCCAGAAAGTGCCCTTGTGAGGACAACCCCTCTTCGTGATGCTTCGAAGAACTTGAACTGTCGTGTGTTGCAAAGGCCTCGATTTGATTTTCAAATTTGTCCACGAGTCTCGCTTTCTCAGGGCCTGCCAACATCCATCGCTTAAAAGCACTTGGATTTTCAGTGAGACCAACTGCTCCACTGCTTGACTTCACCTTGCAGTTTTCCTGCTCATGGCACTGATCGATTGGGATAGCCGAGAAGCGTCTTTGGGTTTTGTTGACAACCCAATACTTTTCAAACTCTCCCTTAACAGATTCTGGAAGTGCTTGCATATCTCGTAGATGGACACTCAGCCAGCGACTATAGTTGTAATGATCCAATGGAAAGAAGAGGAACATGAGCGAAACCAAGGCTTCCACATGTAGGTTAAAGTCTCTTTCTCTGTTTGCTCGAATGAGGACAAAAATAAGTAATTCTGTCTCAAGAATAGTATCCCACTACAAAGATGTGGGTGATGATTCACTCATAGATTTCTTCCATTCAGGAAAGGCTGCATCATCTCCATTAAATGCTGCACGCTGTAATTTGGTCAAAGCAAGAGCAGTGACTTGGTGTGCATAACGAGTTCTGGTTATATGGGAGCATTTGGGGAAAGAATCTGCTGTTCTGCCCGTAGCTACACCTGCTTCCGTGAGTGCTGTGGTTCATCCAGAAGAATGTAAGATATCACCAACGGCACTCCAAAGTCCTTTTTCTAGATGCAGTCCACCAAACATGATTACCATTTTGTCTTCTCCATGCGTTTCTGCTATTTCCACTGAATTGTTTTTACTATAGCAAAGATAGGGGAGTTGCATGCCATGACCGGAACTTGTCATGGGTTGAGGAACTCATTTATTTGTTTGATGATGCTCATGCCATGCTTGACCATAGCAGGTGTGTCGGCTTTCTAAAAAAACAGGTAGTAGAGCTGTTATCGCAGGGATAATGGTCTCTTTGGGTTGAAGTGAGGCGTGGTATGCAGCCCATGATATTGCATCTCCATCATTTATCATACCGGCATCCAAGAGTCTAATGGCATGTTGCAACCATGTTGTTTCCTTGCCTCTTTCTGTGGCTAATCGTCCTCTTATTGGGTTTGTGTCAGCTTGTGGGACAGGTGCATCTGATAATTTTAGTGACACTGCTGGTACCACTGTGTATAAATCTGGAAGTGTTGGAAATTTCGAGGTGACAGTGAAAGGTAAAGTGCACTCTCTGGTAATGCCTCGGTTGTGCTGTGTAACGGACTGAATGATACTAATAGCTGTGCCATAGAAGGAGTCTTTGGCGGTTGTTGAGGATGGATTGTGATGACTGTTGTCTAATGCCACAATTGTGTAAAGTTGCTTTACCAGTCCGTCTGTAAAAATTTGCTGACAAATGGAGTTAGCCAATGCAGCCTCTAGATTAAGAACACGACTGTAGGAAATGCTTATGCCAAGTTCTGCCAAACAATCCACAAGTGATTGGCTTCTTGTTTGTGTGTGCACTTTGAGTCCAATATAGGTAGCAAGAGGAGGTTCACGTAGTATGTCTAGTGAATTTGGCAATGCCATCTGACCCCTTACTTGCCTTTTGCTTCTGCTTCTTGCAATTGAAAAACAGCAACTGACTTATGGTCAAGAAAGCTTGTGGTGGTTGACATTGGTTGTCCAGGGTTGGCCCATGAAGAATCATGGAAGTTATCGTCGTCAAGATAGGAGGAAGTTGGTTCTAGCAATGCTGAGTGTACTTTCCAGAAAAAGATTCTGTAAACTCCCCTGAAAGAATTTCATCACGGCAAATGCTAGCAGCTTTAGAAAATAAAAATGCTTCGTCTTCATAGTTCCTGCATATTTTTTTGCCCTCTAGCATTTCTTTGATCCCATCTGGAAATATTAATGTCGTAGGTTTGCCTGGTGCTTTATTTATTGTAGTCCTAAACTGCTGAATTGATTCAAAATACGGTCTTTAAGCGCGTTTTGTTTATCAAAATATCATACCCAATTTCTTTGTCTTTTGACATGCATTTCATGTAGATCAAGCTGAAACCTGTACGAACCATCCTCTATATTGTTTTCAATGTGCGATATCAACTCTACATATACTCTTGCTTTTGCCATGTCACACTCCCTATTATCAGCTGACTGTGTTACGCGAACTTGGGTCCAATACTTGTTTCTGTAGCTAGTTAGACAATCAAATTTGGTACTTCGGTTCAATGGCAACTAAGTCACCTGCCGACATTCTCGCAAGCATGGTCGTATCCTCCATCGATGTAGCCATGTGTCTCAAGGACTTCTCTGCACACCTAGTTAAATAATTTATCAGTTTCCCCTGTTCACTGTCAAAAACAAATGCACATGTTGGTCTCCACAGCTGACCGTGTTCACATTCTCTTCGATCTCCTCTGATCTTCGTTGGTACTAGTATGATCCGGTGTTTTCCTTTTTTGGACCTTCTCTTTTGCTCTTCTGAGTTTTTCATGGCTGAATGTCATGTGGCATGTCTTGTGCCACCTTGCGTTATTTTCAAGAAGCAGCTGTGGTGTAGATTCAATGTCAAATTGAAGTTGTAGAGGCAGAGCATCCAGTTTTTTATATTGGCAAGCGTTGTCTAGGAAATTCTTGTATACAGAAAGAGCATCTTAGCTCTTGCCTTTTGTAGGAGTCGTAACTGGTTTCCCATCTTTTTGGCATAACGCATATATATTCCAATCCATTACTTGAAAAAATAAGAAATAAAGTCATTAGCCTTGATATACGTGCAGAAAACTTTACAAATAGCCGTGTTGAAAACATTATGTAATAAGGTTTGCATAAGTGGGCTTCCTTAGTGATACGAGTCTTAGTTGCTGGCCAAAAATACCAAACATCCAGGGTTTATGCCTTGGATGTATGATATCTCTGGTGTTTTTTAAACATATTTACTTTGATGCTAGTAGTATGCACAATAATTAAAAGTATATTTTGTATTAAATTTTTTGTCAATATTATAGGAAAGTACTCGAACTGTACCACTTGACGCCATACATCGAGTTCTGGCAGCCATTTTCAAAACGAAGTACAATTTGGAAAATAATGTTGATATTTCTTGGATCGGTTGAAAAAATATTTGTAAATATGTTTAGGTACAAACACTGAAAGTTTGATGTTTTTGTCCAGTGTGTAACACCTATGTCACTAAGGAAGCCCACTATCTACAAAATTTAAAAGAATTCTTCCTCCAATTACCCACTCCCATTAATACATGATATAAGGGGTAATATATATATATATATATATATATATATATATATATTATGCAGTAAGGAGTGGCCAAGGGCGAATGCTCGCAAAACGCCAACCCCATAGAAGAAGAAGAAAGTCAAAATCAACGTCCAGTGTTTTCGAGATGTCTGGATACTGCGTTTGAAAGACTGATGGTCATAGACAGGGGGAAAAATGGACTGATGAATGCTATTCCAGAGTTCACCGATTGAGCAGATAAAAGACTGAAAATACCAATTAAATCTTGCGTTAGAGAGTTAGACAGAAAGGGAATGACAATGTGTCAAAAGTCTGGTGCTGTGTGCTCTCCTTAAAGGAGAAGGCATGCAGTTAGAGAGTTTAGAAGAGCAATGTCCGTGATAATAGCGACAGTAAAGTGAGAGTGATGCAACACTGCGGCGAAGAAAGCGGAATTGAAGAGAGTAAGATGCGGGGGATTGATGAGTCGAAAAGTCTTTGATTCCACCCGGTCAAGTAGAGGTGTTTGGTTGAGCCACCCTAAGCATGAGAAGCGCACTCCATACAGTGGCGGGCAAGACCCCTGCACAGAGACAGCAACTGAGGAGGATGAAGAAATTGAGGAGGCGGTACAGCACACCTAACCTCTTCCAAGCCGTTTCGGAAAGAGAGTATATGTGATCTTTCCAGGAAAGATCATGAGAAAAGGAAACGCCAAGAATGTTAAGAGAAACGGAAGGTCTGTATTCTTGAAGGTAAGAAGCTAATGGTGTGATAGATTGTGACGACTAGACAGATGGAGGAACTCAGTTTTTGAAGCATTGAAAGCCACAAGGTTTTCTGTGCCCCATTCAGAGATAGCAGAAACATTAGAGGTCAGGTGCTCCAAAGCCGTCCTTCGCGAATCATGGAGTGACTGTTGAGAGGGACGCTTTGTGAACCGGGTGGAGAAGCGAAGAGTGGAATCATCGACAAAGGAGTGGATAGGACAGTCTGTGCGACTTAATAGATCATTGATAACTAAAAGGAAAGGAGTGGCTGACAACCGCCGCAAGAGATTGGCCAGAAAGGAAATTTGAAATGAAGGGACAGATGGAAGGATAGAACCGAAGGAGTGCAGTTTCGAAATTAAAGATTTGTGGCAGACTATATCAAAAGCTTCCGATATATCTAGCGCACTAGTAAAGGTTTCACCGAAATCCCGAAAGAAGGATGACCAAGAGTCAGAGAGATATGCAGAAGGTCGGCAGTAGAGAGTCACTTTCCGAACCCATATAGACGATCTGAAAGAAGATTGTGAGAAGAGAGTTGTTTAAGACTTTTCCTGTTACGGATTGATTCAAAAACTTTAGAAAGGCAAGAAATCTAAGCAATTGGACGATATTTGGAGGGTTGAGACCGGTCACCCTTCTTTGAGACAGGCTGAACGAAAGCGAACTTCCAGCAGGAAGAAAAAGTACCAGATGAAAGACAAAGACGGAAGAGTTTGCCTTGGCAGGGTGTCAGCACAGAAGCACAGTTCTTAAGAACAACAGGAGAAAACCATCAGGACCGTACGCCTTCCTAGAGTTGAGTTCTGATACGGTAGAAAAAACATCTTTGAAAGAGATTCTACTTTCAGACATAATAAAGTCAAGGGGAGGAGATGGAGGAACAGCACCGGAATTGTCCATGGTTGAGTTGGAGGCGAAAGTTTGAGTGAAAAGTTCAGCTTAGACAGAAGAGATGGCAACTAAGCCGTCCGAATGGAAAAGATGAGGGAAAGAAGAGGAAGTTAAAATGTTGGAGAGGTTCTTAGGTAAATGCAAGAAAGAGGGAGAACAATTAGAATTGGAAATATAAACTGAGTGAGAGTCAGGAGTTGGATGACAAAGGAGCCTTCTGAAAGACTCCTCTCTGTTGTGGTAGCATTATAACAAGTAAAGCTAAACCAAGGTTTTTTGGCTCTAGTAGCAGGAATAGAATATGGAATGTACGCCTCCATGCTCGAGAGAATCACCTCTGTGATGCTCTCAGCACACTCGGAAGTGCCCCAGCCACAGAAGCAGTAATCTTTCCATGGAATCAGAGGAATACTGGCAAAGAGCCCTCCAGTCAGCAGTGCCAAAGTGCCAAAGGTTTTGGCCTTTCTCCAAGGGCATCAGGGAAACGAGGAGGGCGCTGTACAATCTGCTGCAGGTCATTCAGGATAGAAAAGTTGTAAACTAGTTCACCAGTGATGTTAGTCAAATGAGAGGAAAGCCGAAGGTGGTGATGAACATTGAAATCTCTTAAAATAGAGATTTGAGCCAAAGGAGACTGGGATAGAATGTATTCCACTTTGGAAGTGAGGTATTCAAAGTATTTTCGATAGTCAGTAGAAGTAGGAGAAAGGTATACAGTGCAGATGTATTTAGATTGCGATTGGTATATAACCCGTAGTGAGAGGGTATAGAATTCGGAGGTTCGGAGGATTTTGAGTTCGGGAATACCAGAACAGGTTACGTCATTGCGTCATACGCAACATCCACCTTTGGGGTGAAATTGAGTATAGATAAAGTAAGAAGGTACATGAAAAGAGGTTGTTGTTATTCGGCTCAGACACCTGAGTTTGCGAGGAAGAGAACGTGAGGTTTAGACGAAGCGAAGTGGTGTTCAACAGATTGAAAATTTGAGGAAAGGCTACGAATGTTACGGAGGTTTACGAAAGTGAATCAGACAGAGGCCCAGAACATCTCGAATGGGCGACAGCAGATCCAGCCCCTCTACCGTGGTCTGCGTTCCCAGTTTCGGCAGCGAAGGAGCCAGAAGTGGAGGCATTTATGGTCCCCTCCCCAGGGGACTCCGAGGCTCTTGAAATTTTCTCCATTTTTTTTTAAATTTTGAAAAAATTGCAGTGTGTAAGGTGCATGTACAGTATATGTAATGTGTCTTTTTTTACTTATTGTTTTTTTCCCTTCTACTCCAGCTGGAGGGAGTTTCTTGCTTCCGGGGTTAAACCTTAACCCTAAAGAATTTTTAGGTACAGCCTAGTACTAGGCGTAAGATAGAGGTGCTGTATCGTAATATCTCCCCTACAACTTCTCCAGACGTCACACTTATGGGCAGTTGGTTCAGGAACTCTACTGTGGATTTCTTTACTGCCCCTGTTGCCTCCACTACAATTGGGATGATCTCAGGTTCCACATTCCACATTCTCCTTATTTCATGTTTGAGGCTCTGGTATTTTAAGACCTTTTTCCTTTCATAGTTCGCCACATTCCAGTCTGCTGGGACTCCTACTTCCACCAAGAGGCACTTGTTTCCCTCCTTCTCTCTCACAACTATGTCTGGTCTGCATCCTGATACCCTGATGTCAGTTGGTATCTCGTGATCATATAGGAGCAGCACTTTGTCATTGTCTTCTATTCCTTGTGGAATATGTTCCCAGTGTTTTTCTGTTTCTAGCCTTATTTCATATTTTTTACACAGCTTGAAGTGGATTAGCTTGCAGACTGCATTGTGTCTGTCTGTGTAGTTTCCTCTGTGCAGGAGTATTTCACACCCCGATAGAATGTGACTCACAGTCTCTGGGCTATTTGAGCACAATCTGCACATCTCACTTTCATTTCTGCCCTCAATATTCCTTTTGAACCAGTTTGTCCGTAGTGCCTGTTCTTGCGCTGCCATCACCAGCCGTTCATCTTCTGGTCTCAGTGTCCATCTTACCAGGAACTCCACGGTTTTATCCCTCTCTATGTATGCTCTGTTCAGCACGTCCTCTTTGTATAGTTTGCTGAACTTGTGCTCTTCCCAGTTCTTCTCCTTTTCTTCTGATCTTTTCCTGTTATAACTTCTTTTGATGAAGAATAGGGAGAGAAGTGTATGTTTGAGAGGATGTTGGACTGCTCGCAGGGTAGATGGGACATGGAAAAAGATCAGCTAAGGAGGACAATGACAGTTGAAATGGGAGTTCCAGTATTCCCCATCTTCTGTCTAATGTTCCCCCGGGAGTACTTCCCTGGTCGATTGGTGTCTAGAATTTCCTACTATAATATATATATATATAGATACTGTGTATATATATATATATATATATATATATATATATATATATATATATATATATATATATATATATATATACGTTACAGGGAATCTGTTTAACTTGGGATTTCATGAAATCCCTGAACATTGTAAGATTAAGGTTAAGTCGTGATATTTTCGTTAAACCTAAGGGAAAATTATTGAATGCCCAGTTAACTGAATGCCTGGTTAGGTCAACTGTACGCCATTGACGATTAAGTTAAATGGTGATATTTTCGTTAAAACTAACGAAAATATTATGATTTAACCTTACATGTAATTTTAAGGATTTCATGAAATCTCTAGTTACACAAATTCCCTGTAACACACACACACACCTATATATATATATATATATATATATATATATATATATATATATGTGTGTGTGTGTGTGTGTGTGTGTGTGTGTATCTATGTATTACTGGTAAAAAGTCTGAGGACACTTCAGAATTTAGTGAAAAGTGTTAGTTTGAGAAACATTGGGGGAAAAGAAAAACGTTTTGAGAAAGTGTTTTATTCAGAAATGAGAAGTTGTAAACTAAATTTGTAGAAAAGAAGCCTATATGATCATTATTTTGCGTATATTTGCTCCCTGAATGACTACAGAACATCTGGCTGACGCCGAATAAGCTTCAGGAATTCCACAAGAATTCTTTGTACACATTCCACAATGTTTCTAAGTTTCCTGGTTTTTCCTTAACTACCTTCGTTTTCAGGTACTCCCATATAGTGTATATGCGGCGTATAGAATAGAAAGGGCGTACACCCAAATATCAGGTTTTGAAATAAACGCATTCATTAAAGTTAGCGAACATTATTACTCGTTAACGACTAAGCCGAGTTTAATGGTTTTGGCCTCAAGCCCGTGTGGGGGCGCGTCACACCCAAGGAATACAGCGTGCTGACTGGTTACTAGGCGAAAACGGGATTCGGGAAACCGGGGGAAACGCCTGTGCTATTCTAATGGCCCCAGTAGTATGGGCGTAAAATGGGAGAGTGCAATGCAATGTCGCAATGTTGCAAATGTTGATCAATGTTGCAAATTGGTAGGGGGATGTTGCAAGAGGGGATGCAGCAAAGGGGGGAGGGGGCTTGCGCCAAGTCATTGCTAGAAAGGGGGGAGAGGGTTATGCAACGTGGGGGAGGGATTATCCCCAAGCTGCAACGAAGGGGAGAGGGAGCTTTGGGGGGAGAAGGGAGGATGATCTCCCCCCAAAGGGGTAACCTCAACCTAAGAGAGGGAGAGAAAGCAGGAGGAGGGTCTTTGGGGGAGAAGTTGGGATGTCCTCACCCCCCAAAGGGAAACCCTAACCTAAGCCTTAACCTAAGAAGGAGAGAGGATAGAGTTCTTTATTCCACCCGTGACCGTCCCATAATGAGCGTCCAGGGGATACGCAACTGTTATATAGAGGGTTGTGAGTTGCCAGATACCCCTATATAATTTAATTATGTTCAGGTGTGTAGTGATTCTCATCCCTTCATTTATAATTCATTATTTACGTTACGTTCTACTCAATTGCTCTTTATCTTTTATCATCCTCTTTACACTCGCTTCGCTGTACTTTATAAATACGGGTAGACGTGCCGTGGGCGCTACTTTACACTTTCGAATAATGCAAAAGACCGGGGGATTAATTACACACTTAATTAACACTTTGCTGACTTTTATTTATACCGAAACACTTTTAGATAAACGGGGTAATGCGAGGGGGGGGGGAATTAACGTTAACATTTCAACCGGAGAAAGACAAAAAAATATTCTAAATTTCGCAAAAACATCTTAATACCGAAAAAACACCTTATTAAGCCCAAGGCCGTCCGATAACTGAGTTTTTGGGCATTTCTACCCAGCCTCGCTTGGGCCGATTCTTAGTGATGCCAACTTGTATTTTTATATTTTTAATTTTACAAACATTTTTAATTTCTTATTTAATAAAACTTAATTGAACATTATTAAATTCTCATAAACAAACATTTAATTCTTAATTAGACATTACTACAGGTGTACCTTATTAGGGTGAGTTGCCAGATTGCACCATTTATTTTAATTTTATTTAGATGAGTTGCCAGATACCCCTATATAATTTAAGTATGTCCAGGTGTACCTTATTAGGGTGAGTTGCCAGATTGCACGATTTATTTATTATAAATGAGTTTCCAGAGGTGACTATTTAATTATTTATATATGCAGGGTTAACAGACAGCACCATTTAATTTAATTACTTATTTATTAAAGGCAAGAGCGACGTTCTCCTTAATTTGCTCGAATTAATTCAATACAATTAAACGAACCCCACAAGAAATACACTAGACTCTTTAAATTGTGCATTAATATTTAAAAGAAAATTTTACAGTAATTCGGAAAAACGTTTTAAAATATTTGAACTTTCTTTCAGATGCAAATAATTTTTTTTTAGTAATATAATGAAATAATAAGGAAATTACCGAAAGTGACTATTTATTTTTTCATTCTCTGTGTCTTCTCAATATAGTTAACTAAGTGAAAGCTCTACACTTCCTACAAGAGACAGTAAAACTTTCTTCATAATTGCTCGAATTATTATAATACATTTAGACGCAAAATGAATCCCAATATTTAAAAGAAATTCATTTGACAATTAATCCGAAATAAATAAAACACCAAATTGACCACAGAAAATACAGTACACTTTATATATACAACCAAAACAATTAAATGAGAGGTCTATTATTTTTTATAAAGAAATTTCAGCGAAATCAATGTTATTAAGGATTCTTTTATTTATTTGTTTTCTTCGTACTTCCATGCTAGTATATTTAATTAAAAATAAAAGAAAAATGCATGCAAAATGGGAGGGGGTGTGGGAATGGCGGAATGGAGTGGGGGTAACAGAAAATACATGAAAAAGTGAAAACAAATCGGCGGTTGCCGCCGAAGGCGGCCTGTGCGAAGCACACAAGCCCTACCCAAAGGGTAGGGTGCCGAAGGAACAGCTTGTATGATAAAAAAAAATAATAATAATAGTATAAAAAACAAGAACGAGGAATATATATATATAATAAAAAATAAAATAAAAATTATAAAAAATAGAAAAGATAGAGTATAACTATCAATATAACAGTACAGGAGAAATATATATATATATATATTAGGGTGTCTCTTATTGGGTAGTAAAAAATTGAAATGTTGAATTATTTTCTCTGCGCCCCCTAAAATAGTTCCATTTAGCATAAAAACTAAAACTTGAAAGTTTGACACAAATTGGCTCATATTTAGGGGTCGACCCCGGCTAATAAAAATGGTGACCATGGCATAATAGCTCCTGACATTTGATTATGCTCATTATACACATAATTCCTTCCTTCTTTTTTTAGTTTGATTCGTTTTTATAAGTATAGGCCTTCTTATTTATCATTGATCCTTTTCTAACCTATCCTTGATGTTGTTATAATCCATCCTTTGGTCCTCAATCCTTCTTTATCCCAATCCTTTTTCTCCTATCCAAAATCCTTCCTGGCTCTTTTTTTATATACAATCAGCAATGAAGCATTGCTACAAAAAAAAACCATTAGTTTATTATATAGAGATAAATTCAAAATGCCAGTGCTATTTACATACTTTAATTAGCATTATTTCCTTATACAATATTTATTTAATATACAATGATTATACAATATGGTGTATTTTAAGGTGCGACCTCATTGATGGTTATTTTTTGAGAAGAACAGTTTTTGATGGAACTGGGTGACTCTGGCGGTGTTTTGCAACAATTTGGAGCAGGAACTGGAGCTGCTCTTCCCCACTGTCAATTTCTTATTCAGCTCTTGAACTAAAGCTACTGCACGTTCTGCCCGGTCATTTACAACAGATAGAGCTGCAACAATAGCTCTGGCCCTTAAATATTCACAGTTGGATGTCCCAGTGCTGGGTGCCTTGTTCAGAAATCCTTCTGGCAAATTCAGCTTAGTAAAGAATTCTCTAGTATTTCTTGTAACAAGTTGGTGTAGTCCTTCACCAGAGCAGAAGGTCGATTCAGGAATCCGAGGACGCTTGGGTGGTCTATCAGTGGACTCATCTTCTAATGCCTTTACCATGCGTTTCTTTACATCTGTAGTAATTCGCTCATCAAAGAAAGCAAGACCAACTGCTTCTTCAAACAGGTACCATAGGTGGTTAGAGAGCTTTTTTTTAGTTGCATCAGAAATCTTTTTGTTAGGATAATTAATCAATGACCTCATAAGGAGCCAGTCATTAAATGGGGTTTCAATAGGGAGTGAGGATGTTGTCCAAGCCTTCATATAGATGAGAACAGAAAAAAAGGAAAGATCTCGAATTCCTCGTTCTTCAGTCTTAGTCATCTTGAACTGGTTCCGAAAAAGCCACATCTTGATAGAATAGAGCGCTTTGGACATCCAGCGAGCTCGATGCATGGCACCTGGTGCACGAAACTTGATGCCTTTATTGGGGACACCTCCAAGAAAGATGATGGACAGATCCAAAAGTTCTTGATAGTCATCCCGTAGCATAGGTGCCTGGGATCTAGCAAACTGAATTAGTTCAGTTTTAGACTGGATAATTGCTTCTTTAGTAATCGTGTCTGTCTCACCTGTTTGGAACTGGCTTTGATCAACAGAAGTCCAATTGTCACGAAAACGCTTAAAGATCAATATCTCTGGACCAGTTGATGTAGATCCCAATGTTGCTTCAAATGCAGCTCCCAACAATAAATCTAAAACATGGTGTCTACAAGGCAAGTACAAAACATCATGTCCCAATTTTGCTTCGATGAGAGCACAGGCTCCACTATATTGACCCGTGTTTGAAGCTGTTGTATCGAAACAAATTGCTTTTACTCTCTCTGTAATTCCCCATTCATTCAGGCAGTTAAAGACGGCTTCAGCTTGTGCTTCTCCAGTTGAGTTTGGGATTTTGGGGACACCAAGCAGCTGTTCAACACCAGGTCCTGACACAAGTACTGGGAGACGATCAATGTGCTTGTGCGAGGTGAGGTCCTCCATCATCTTACCATCCCAGTGGACTGTCATAGAACATTCTCCATGGAAATGCTCCTTAAGTTCTTTAGCATGACGAGCTCGGTTCTTATTTCGAAGGCGATGGATAGAATGTTGGTTTATGTTGTAATCTGAAGCGTCCAAACCAAAGCTTTTAGCTGCCTCTGCGAGGATAAATGTTGCCTTTCTAGAGGAAATTTGTGTATGATCCAGGGCAGCAGACATCTGAATAGTCATGATGTTTTTCATGCCTCGTTTTTGCTTAGATTTTGGTAAAGCACAAGCTCCTTTGGGCTCCTCCTCATTCTCACTTTCATCAGTGTTGCTGGAAGATGTGGAAGAAGCCAGTACAACTTGACTAGTAGACGCCTCCATCAAAGATTCTGACTTTCTTTTTCTCTCTGCCTCAGCTTCCAACCGTTTGACTGCATTTTTTGTGCGGTGAAGATGTACAGTGTCCACACCACCGATTGAGCCAGGACGACCTTTTTGTCTTTGCAGTTGAAGGAACTCCCAGTCCTCACGATTCTTGATCAGCTTCTCAGCGTCTCCATGGGCGATGTCAGAGATCTTCCAATCGCTCTACAAAATCAGCCTCCTTGGTTTTATGGCTCTGGCTTGTTCTGGAAGCATGCTTCTTTAAGCAAGTCCATTCGTTAAAGAAATTCTCTAACTTCTTCATGGCACGAGGTTCCTGCTGAGTAGGAATATTGGCCTTATCCCAGATAACTATTGTGGCTCGAATAGATTGACGCAGAGCATCGCGGATTGTCATGTTTTTCTCTCTGTGGAGGTGCATAAAATAACCAAAAGCTTGCCTATATGGGGGCAGCAGCTTTGAGCCTTTAATATCATCTACTGTAGATCCGAGCAAATAGAATGGTCTTCTTGTATTCATCTGCAAAATAAGAAAACAAAATATTAATGTAGTGTTATTAAAAACATGTTTAGTATACTTGACAACTGCTAGTAATTTCAAATATTAATTGCATAAATAATAGCTATATTTTATGAACTTTAATAAGCGGGGGCGACCTCTAAACATTGTTCAATCCAAAAACAAATTTATATGTGATGTTTTTTTAACCAATGGAACTGGTTGAGGGGGCGCAACCTAAAAGAATCAACACTTCGAAAATAAGAGACACCCTAATATATATATATATATATATATATATACATACACACACAATTATATTAAATAATTAAATATATTGAAAATAAATACACATCAAAATACATACACTTTATGTTCTACTGCGCTTAACTAAAACACTAAACTCGCACGTAATCGAGTCTAGTCACATCATTATTGCTTTGCACTACGCAGTAAATACGATTTAACATTATTTCACCGCTCAAGTTATAAGGATACCTATACTCGATGTAAATGGCCTTCATATCGTTCAATACTATTTTTGTGCCCACTTTGCATTCGGTTGGTAAGTCATCTTTAAACACGGCTAGAATACATTATAAAGCACGCACAAAGAGGTCATCGTTAGCCACAACATCATTATTAAATACAAGTTTATAAACACTCCTTTCCAATCGAAGGTCTATTCTTACCGATCCGAGCTTTTCAATCGTGAACTCATCTTCACAATGCATAGCGGCAGTTGAAATAATCTTCTAAGTCGTAACGACAGTTGCTCATTATATAAAGAAATAGTTCTTCAGGGTGAACGGTGTAGGTGAGCTCAGCCCTGTACCGATCAAATGCTTTGTACCAAAGTTCATGATATTTCAAAGAGTCTAAACCTATTAAATAAGCATCCAGCTCTAGACCATTCTCGCCTTGTTCAGTCCTACACTCGGTAAACCCGTCGAGCAGAGCGGTGTATGCGTATTCAAGAACCGAATCAAAATAAAGCATATCCGTAACACGCGCGTCTAATATAGGCTTCAGCTTGCGGAAACCGACGATTTCAAACTTTCTGTCGAGGATGAAACGGTTTCGCGTAGGGACAAGAACGTTATTATCAGAAGCATTCTTCCACATCAGTCGTATATCAATGCATGGCTGATCGTTATTTATACACAACGTACAAACAATGGCATATGAGGGGGTATCACTAATCTGCTCTCTTCTTGTAGCTACACCTGCAAGAATTTTATAACGATCCTCACTCCACTTCTCAACTACACGAAGACTCTATTCATCTCCTCAACACTTAAATAAACAACGTTCCGTTTACCAGATACAAAATAAATGACACCAGTTTTACGCCTGAACACGCGCAATGACTTCGTCACGGACACTTCGTACACGGCATTGAGAATGCTTCTCAAAAGAAGTTCCATCGTATTCGAGGAGTGCACGTCCACTCGGTTGAAGCTCTGAGATGACTATGAGCCACAGGCGAGCGGATCGGCTCGACGGGAGGAGTGGGTCACACCATAAGCTGATGAAACGTGTACGGCGTTGTTCCAACGTGAAAGAGAATACTTGTAACCCATTATACTGGGTAGGTGTTTTTAGAAATTTTCTGATACATGAAGCAATACCGGTTTTAATATTTTATTATTCCAACTCCCCAGAATGCGCACCAGACATTTTCGTTCAGGGAGATTTTTACGAACTAAACACATTTTATTCACACTCCGGTGCACTATTTCAGAAAAACATATGCCCATATTTTTCCTTTTTGCTTAGCAGACGATACTCGTCTCTAAATTCTGTTAAAAACTCACGCAGGTCTTTAGCCACAACCTCACTACAAACCTCATGATATATATTAATGTAGTGGTAAAAATACTTAAGATTCTCCATGATGACAAGATTTACATCCACAGCCACAGGTTACGAGTACTCGCTATGATGCAACATGATATAATATCGCTTGTCTCACCACTCATCAACAAGACTCACTAACCATAACCGTTGCTTCTCTTCTGCACGTGTTGTTTCTTCTACTTCACGATATATGTAACCTTTAATAAAGTTTAGTCCTACAACATACTTCAATACATCACTTGTACCAAGAAATCCCACAATGCTCTCGCCAGAATACCCGTAGAGTATTTGTACCTCTTGTTCCTGAAGCTTCGCACGGTTCAATGTAGCTTTAAAAGTATCAAAGGAGGGTGGAATATGGAGCCATTCAGTATCCACCATATCTTCACACTTTGCCGAATACCACTTCATAAACGTCGAACACGCAATATTAAAGGTAGCCATTACTATTTTTTGTCTACGTGAGAAAATACACATCTCAGACCCAGGGCTTGCCGCGGTCAACTGAACACGCAGGGAAGAGCTATGCCTAGGTAGAAGCAGGATTCACGTGACCGATCATACAGGGGGCGGAACTTAGAACTTTCTCCTGTACATACGCGCGCGCGCACACACACACACACACACACAAAGGAGAAAATGAAACGCTAATTGAAACAATTTATTAGTAAACGAAATATTCAAGGTGTGTGTATATATACGCAAATACATGTAATAAATAAAATAAACATGTTAACAATAGACATATATATATGTATATATATATATATAAAACCATCAAATATTATGGTATCAAAAGGGTACGGTATCATAGGTACCAGGCACTTGGTAACGTTTCCTATAGGTGTTACGGCACACCTTCGTACCTCGAAGTTCCTTCACGCCCCCCCAGCTTCTGCGCCCGAAAATTGTGGGTCCCTACATACTAGATCCTTCAACGAATCAAAGTTAACGACTCGCCGATTCGCCTAGTTGAGTATGATACCCTTAGCCTTCACGATATATTTCATACCTTCCACTACCCTCACCCGTACACTATAAGTTTTTGGTCCTGTTGAGAAAAAAGAGTCGGCGTATGCGATGTCTCCATACTCATCCTTGATCTCATCAGTCAACTCGCAGAGGAATTCACCAATAGGATGCATGTATTTATCCTCTCTCGCTGTGAATATCACACTATCTGTATCGGCGTACAGAACCCTCCGACCAAAAGAATGCAATACGCCCCAAACTTTGATGCGTGTGTAGGCCGTTGTGAAGCTGGCTACAGGTATGTTTGTGACCCGAGAGGTATCTCTGGCCAATTCTGTATTGTTGTACTTTATTATGTAAGTATTACCTACAATCACGATCTCCATGACCTTTTTATCGGGAGCGTTGGCATAACCCCAGACTTCATTATAACTTTGTGCCAAATGAACGTTCCCTTTGCCAGTATTCTGTGCAAATTTTCCCCAAAGACTGTTTAGACACAACCTTGCACTAATGATCTTGCCTGGGTTCTTTAGAATTTGGGAACGGTCAAGCTTTATACCTTCACGGTCACGGTAACGTTGAATATAAGCCGATTTTTCATCTTCGGTCTCAACTCCTCGCGGATACCCTGATGTTTCTCCATACCCTTCAAAAAAACGTTTATATATGGCGTAAAAAGGTTGAGTAGCTTCTAAAACCTCCACATCTCAAGGATCTTTACTATTCTGTAACCTTCGCCAACGACTAGGTCCAGCTCAGGGCTTCTATATACACCTCTGATCTTACGCAGGTTGGTTATGTGACTACAATCCCCATTGTTCTCCTCTGCGCACTTCATGCACATGGGAAACATGAGCTTGTGATCTATAACGACGGGTAAGATCGGCATCCATAAATCCCGTGGGAGGAGCACATCTACGAAAGAAAGGCCGAAATAGTACCCGTTCAAATTTGTGGAGAGCACCTCGATAGGGGGCAGGTCAGGTCCCACCAGTTTTTCAGGTACACCTACGGGGTACGGATTGTTCTTCAACATGTAGGGATATAAAGAACAGAAGTCGTAGTAATGGAGTTTCACGCCCTCCGTAGGCGGAAAGTATAGCTTGAAGGGTTTTGTACGCCCTCCGAACAAGCTGTCACCGCATTTGAGTGGATCCAGCACCATTGAACGCTTGATCGTGTATATTTCTTCACGGTACTGTCCATCTGTTTCCATCCGTGCATCATAATCATGCTCCCACAAGACCTTGTGAGTGAACTGGGAGCCTATAAGTTGATCGCGGGTGCGGGTCCATACAAGACTGTCGGCAGCAGATCTCCCGTGGATATCTCCTAAGATTCCACACTCAGGACGGGGGCATCCTTGCCACCAGCAACCGTTAATGGAGGACACAGTCTTCTCACCAGTGGCACGGTTTTCGCTTAGACCATCAACACAAAAAACACGACCATGAACCTTAATGGGTGCTTCCCCCTTGTTGCGGGCATGCTTTATATATACACCTGTCTACTGCGGTATGTGTATGTGCCAGTAAATAGCTTTGTGCCCATAACTTCGGGGATTGTTTCTGTGAATGACGGCTAAGGTGTCTTTAGGTATGAAGTTATTCTTGAACACCGTAAAACATAATGAGGCGATCGTGGTTGCGACTTGCAACGGATCGCATTTAAAGCGGTCTATGTACATCCTTCTAAAGGCCTGGAAACATACTCTAAGCGCATGCACATCATTCATGCAATAACGCTCACGTTCATCAGCTATATTGTAAGGATTAGATTCATTAAAATTGTTGTAGTAGCAGTCAAAATCTTCACGTTCATCTGTACTCATACATTCATAGTTAAAGTAGTGTTTGACTGGAGGGAGTCCTACGTAATTTAAAGTTTCGCTAGTGAGGAATGTGTAAGGGAAATAGCCTTTTGAAACTTCAGCGGCTACGCCCATCACCTTCTGTAGCTTTCCTAATTTACAAGGTGTGAATAATAATGTGTCTTTAAACTGTACATCACCTCTTATTTGCATCCGTATAAGTTTGTTTCCTCTTTTCAAGGGATCACCTGCCCCATTATGGGCAAGAATATACACAGTTATTTTTTTGAACTTGTCCGCTAACTTGATAATATAGGACACAAAGAGTCTGGCTTAGAAGTAAATGTGAAATAACCTCTTTGGTTTCAGCGTTCGTGTATGTTTCTATATCGTAGTATAGAGTTATACAAGGGCTATTTTTAGGCTTATCGTCTTTCATATAACATACATGCTTTACTCCAACCGCCTTATATTTCTCATGGCATGCAGAACACTGAATTTCATCACATTTAGGCTTGAAATTCCCCCAATTATCCATCATATGAAACTTACCACATTCACAGATTCTCATTTTCCAGCACGTGCTAATTGACTTATGGAGCTCAAAACAGTTATTATTGAAAAATGTGCGTCTGCATACATCACAGTCCCTCTTCTCGGCTTGAACCGCACGGCTTTCACATTTGGAGCTTTTACACTGTGCACATACCATGTGGCAATCTTTATAATGTTTCACTATATCATCCGCAAACTCGATATACTCCTTACACAAATGGTGATGTCGTCCATATTTTCGGCTTTTATCATAACCCGAGTAAAAACCCCTTATATTACGGATGGGGAGATTCGTTGTTCCTGACAGGCCTAAAATAAGTAGGGGTCTTGTACGATCTCATACACAGCTTTTAAATACGTACACAGTCCTACGATGATCATCCATTCCAAATACAACTATACGAACATTCATTTCCTGTTCTACCCTTCTCAGCTCTTCAGGACCCATATTACAGTCAAACTCAAGTTTAAAGTCTACAGCTAGGTTACGGGCACGCTCCACTACCGTAGGCAGCCAAATTTTTTGGGTCCGTGTATTTATACAATAAACATACGAGCTAAGACTACTGCTATAAAGCCGCAACCACGATCGACGTTTATATGCCGTCTATAAATAGCCTGAGAATTGAAGTTAAGAGTATAAGGTGTGGCACTATGACCCGCAACACGGAATACACGGTCAATATTTACCGTGAAGTTGTCCATATTGAAGGCTATACTACTTTGAGAGGCCTGCATTATACGGCCTAATATATACTCTATATCTCAGCTGCCAAGCGTCTGAATGGTATTACTACCCAAAAATCATCTACATCTCCGTCATCTGACCCGAACCGAAGGACAGCCTCGTCCTGACTTCACGTTCGTCGCGGTTCTGAAGGGCAAACTCTACAATACAACTATGCGCCGTAGTCCGTGTTCAACACCATTGCTATACATGGATCTAGGATCAACCCTGACTATATACCGATTTCTAGTCAAGGCTGGGTGGGGGTAGCGGTGCGCACCAACTCGAATGTTATGCCATCCTCTACAGAACGAGAAGCTGCTGCTGCTGGAGGATGTACCCGGAATTGAACAGGAATAAGGGGTATATTTGAGGAAGGTACTATTGTGGGGTTGTGTCGTAAGACGTAGAGGGTTGGGGCTCTATTACTGGGGTCTAACAACCGGCGCAATCCTGGCACGCTTTATACCTGACGTGGGGGCTCTTCATCATGCCTCCGCTTTGAATTGTCGCGTGCTACAGGTATCGCTGGTGGATCGGCAGGGGATGGAGTCTGTGATCACAACTACACTGTCGTCGGGTCATCTGTAATATCGATGATGGGGTGCTGTACCTCATCGTCATTCACGGTTCTGTGGGAGAAGAGAAAACAAGACTGTAGAATATAAGGTCATCACTTAAATATTTATTATATTTTGTAAATGACCCACTTAGGAGTGTGACGTGTTAGAAATGGATTCTGTAGAAAAATTCAGGTTCACGAGCCCATCCACATGTATTATATCTGGCCCTACAGGATGTGGTAAAACTGTTTTATGCTTAAAATCATTAAAGAAAAGGGAGAGATGTTCTCAAAATTTGTGCATAAAGTTATATGGTGCTATTCGACGTATCAATCAGTGTTCAACGAGTACCAAGATGATATTTTGTTCCACAAAGGTGTATATGACGTTAATTCGTTAAAGGGAAATGAACATACAGTCATTGTAATTGACGATCTCATGTTGGAGATGGATAAAACGTTTGCCGAGACATTTACAGTATTCTCCCACCATCTTAACATAAGCGTGTTCTTCATCAATCAGAATCTATTTTTCAAAAATAGATACATGCGCGATGTGTCGTTAAATACACAATATCTAGTCTTATTCGCGCAACGTAGAGATGTATCACAAATTGGGGTATTAGCCAATCAAATGTTCCCGAATCAGCGTAAGGAGTTTTTGGAAGTTTATAAAGAAGCTACAAGCCGCGTTACGGATATTTGCTTTGCGACCTTCATCCGCGAAACACGTTTAGGGTGCTTCTAAGAACGAATATATTTCCAAACGAGCCTGAAACGGTGTATATTCCAGAATGACAAAGAGGCTAAAGAAATACCATGAATTAATAAAAATCTATCATCGACTGCCCCGGGCAATGCACAGATGTTTGCTAAAAATATCGACTCCGACTTTTTAAAATGCATCTGTGAAATCTGTCTTAACGTTATAAATTGCAATGTATCAATGAAACCAGAAGGCTCGCCTACGCCGTTACAAGAACATAATACGTGCACTCGCTCGTAAAAGTCAAACTGTGGGAAGAAAAAACGAATTATTGTACAAAGAGGAGGGTCATTCCTCCCCATCTTATTTTCAGTTTTGGGTCCTTTACTGACTAGATTAATATAATGAAGAAAGTGGTAGTGATTCCACACGAGGTGTATGCTTCACTGCAAAGTTCAAAGAATCCAGACACGGATCTAGACCCCGTAAAAGCAGGCTTAAAAGAATGGAAAGCGAATTGTTAGCCCTATTAAACAGTGAAAAAACACCTGATGAGAAAAGAATCTTATACCAAGAAGCTCTGCAGAAATTTCTTCACGAGTACGAAAATTATAAGAATCCGACAGAGATTCCCGTGGTTATTAGGCACAGCACGGAACGATGGACATGGTGACATAGGCCTGTGTCCGACGATAGAGCTGACCAACCAAAGATTAATGGGTCGGCCACACAACATATCGAGCATGTATTAAAAAGCACCCTCCCACATACATTGAGGAATAAAGGTTTAAGTCTTTATAATCTATTGAATGAGGATCCCATACATGGACCGATACAGGTGAGATCATTGTGGAAGGAGCAAAGGTACAGGGATCGAATATCGTAGACATCGTCCATGATCTGGTGAGAAAGTGGGATAGGCCCTCACCATCAGGATGGAAGCATATTAAAGCAAGACTACAACAATAAAATGTCCCCAAAACAATGATAGGAAATCTGAACAGGTTAAAAGACTTGGAACATGCATCGCACGTGACACAATTGAAACGCCATCACCCCCGGCGGTAACACCTCTGAAGAGGAGAAAGAAGAGGTTAAACAACGGTCAACCCTACCCACGTGCCTCTAAAATACGCAAATGGCTAACATATTAAGAAGACGTTATTATGACATTTCTAGCCCAGCCTCCTACGGAGGCGTAGATAGACTGTACAGAAGTGTTTACGAGAGTAGGAAAAAAGATGTTGAGAGTTTTTGCGGGAGCAGGACGCTTATACACTTCATAAGCCTGTGAGAAAAAGGTTTAAAACAGCCAAGACAACAGCTGCTTCGATTGACTCTATTTGGGCAGAGACATGCAAAGATATTCAGTGTATAACGATGGTTACCGCTACTCTATTCATAATAGATGTATTCTCTAGATATCTGTGGCTAATTCCTCTGAAAAATAAATCGCCTGAAACAGTTGCTAAAGCCACCAAAACGTGATGTTGAAAGAAAACAGGGTTCCTGGCTATTTTTGTACGGATATGGGGAAAGAATTTATAGGCCGCTTTTCAGAACATGTTGACAGAGTTTAATATCAGCTACTACAATTACCAATCTATACATAAGGCATCTTTAGCTGAAAGAGTTCAACGTACCATAAAGGAACGCATGCACCGCTATTTTACACATAAAAACACATACAGATTTCTAGACATTCTGGAATCATTGGCCTCATCCTACAACCGCTCACACCATCGCACGATTGGGACAACACCTAACGAGTTTTAGAAAGAGGTACGCGCCCAGAGAGATGTGAGAAGAGATGGAACACCACCACCACACTCTGCGCGTTTCAAAATCAATGATTATGTAAAGCTGTCGCGTTCAGGAGATAAATTCTCGAACGGATTTGAGCAATGTTGGACACGTGAGATTTTTAAAGTTAGGGCTATGAGACCTAAAGGCGAGATAATGTTCTATTACGTTGAAGATTTGAATGGGGAAGAAATCGCAGGAGGCTTTTACCGCGAGGAGCTACAGAAAGTGATATTTAATTTAGGAAAAAATGTGTTTCAAATTGAAAAAATTTTGGGAAGCTAAGGTTCAGGAAAGAGAAAAACGTACCTGGTGAAATGGCTAGGGTACCCAGAAAGTTTCAACACCTATATAAAAGCTGATGCAATAATGAGACTTAAATAGTATGCAACATGGCGCCTAACTATTTCTACGTCACACTACCGTCCTCCTCGTCCCTGTCTGTACATCCTAACAACACCCGGCCAACTTTGTAACAGAACTTTCTTGGAAAAAAAAAAAAGTTGTTTTCAAAGAAAGGATCGCGGACAAGTTTAGAGATTTAAAATGTTGTTTGAATTACAATTTTTAGTTTTTAAATAATTATTCAGTATGATTGTAAGATTTTTCTTTTAAATGTACAAGTTCATCACATCATGAATAAGACAGTCATGCAACTACGGGCGTGTGTGTTTGAATGTAATCTATGTTTTTCACTCCACCTTAGACCTACAGTATACACAACAGGCACACGGGGAGCGTATGTTTGAATGTAATCTATGTTTTTCACTCCATCTTAGACCTACAATATACACAATAGGCACACGGTGGGCTTATGTTTGAATGTAATCTGTTTATCACTCCATCTTCGACCTACAGTATACAAAATAGGCACACAGGGAGCGTATGTTTGAATGTAATCTATGTGTGTTTTTCACTCCAGCTTCGACCTACAGTATAGACAATGAGCATACGGGGGGTTATGTTTCAATGTAATTTATGTTTTTCACTCCTCCTTAGACCTACAGAATAACATGAAATCTGAAACATAGTACGGAATATGTCACTAAAATTTTTATTATATTCATGTTGCAAAAGAGTACACTTATTTTTTGGAACAAATTTAGATGGTATTTTAATATATATATATTATATATATATATATATATATATATACAGTATATTAGGGTGTTTCATACCTATAGGGTAAAATAAAAATGAGTTGGAGTTTTAATCCACACGTTTCTCCGTATTTTAAAGAACAAGAAAACACGTTTGTGCAAGTTTGAACCAGATCGCGCTGCATTTAGAGGTCCCCAACTTTGACGACTTTTTGTCAGTTCATTTCTCGCCTGCCTGCAGTGAAGACGGTTTCTTCGTCACTTGAGCGGTTCGTGTTGGTATAGCCTATTGGACAACTATGGAGGTAATTATATATGCTACTAATTATCTCATTTTACGTGGTATTGAAATTTATTATTATTTAATTTCTGTCATTTTACTGTGGTAGTGATATTTATTATTAATATTACATGAAATTAATTAGTCTGTTGCATATTGGACAACTAAGCTGGTAATTATTTATGATACTAATTAATGTAATTTTACTGCGGTATTGAAATTATTTAATTAATGAATTGTCAAAGAGAACGTAGTGTACACGTATCAGTTTTATAAATAAAGAAAAGCAGTAACTGGGACTCGAACCAGTGTCATAGCCGTTTGGCGGCATCGCTCAAGTCGGCGTACACAGCACGCTATCCACTCCTAGATGGTGTAGTGGATAGCGTGCTGTGTACGCCGACTTGAGCGATGCCGCCAAACGGCTATGACACTGGTTCGAGTCCCAGTTACTGCTTTTCTTTATTAATTAATGAAATTAATTACGATGTGAAATTATTTCTGTGGAATTATTTATTTTGTTTTCTTTTCCAGGTGTCTACCAGAGCGAAAACAGAAGTGTTTCTTATTGGCCAGACGGATGCGAACATCACATCAAGTGGCCTTCCAACTCAGTTGCAAGTACTCAAAAGTACTTTTACCACCAAAAGGAGCAAAAATTTGGACGTACTAATGCCTGAACTGTGCCTGGATGCCTGTCTCATATTTTGGGAGAGAGCGAGAATCCCATGATGCGTCGAGATTCGGCCTTGAGGAAGATGGAATCCCTTCTCAAGGAATACGACCGGCTTGTGAAGCACAAGTCACATAAAGCAGAGTCCTTCCGAGTGAAGGAGGCGATGTTCAAGGAGGCAATAGCGAAGGAGATCATGGACATTGCTCATTCACAGGCTAAGGAAATGATGAAGAATCAGGAGGACATCCACTTTCTCGACATGCAGCGTGAAGATCCAAATTCCTGCAGCATGGGCCCTGTTGACATGAAGCTTCACTATAAGGAGATTAGGAAAGGAAGAGGCTGGACAAGATTAAGGAACAACAGGAGAAGGCCAGGAAGGAACAAGGAGCTGCAGAAGATACGGGGGCTTTAGTGATTTCAACTTCGTCAGAGACTGACTCAGATGTCGTTGACCCAACCGTGGAAGTTTTTCCATCCTCCTCCAAGGGAAATACCAAGAAGCGACGCAGGAATCTGATCTCACAGGATGTGACGACTACCTACGATCGGCTGAATATTTCGTACCGCGATTCAGCTATGTCGTACGCTGCAGCGGCTAAATCACTAGGTTTTGACTTGGATGAACTGTCCATTTCTGCCAGTACCATGTACCGCAACACGCAAGGCTCTCAGGAAGGTGGCTGCTGAAAGTTATCAATCGACGAAGTTTGTCCTGGTCAGCCTCTTGTCTTGCATTGGGACGGTAAGCTCCTACCTGACAATGAGCAATGGAAGGAGAGCGTTGACCGGATCGCCGTCCTCGTCTCTGGCGACGGCAGGAGAAGTTGCTCTGCGTTCCTAAGGTGACGTCCGGAACCGGCGAGAAGATAGCGCGAGTTTGCTTGGATTTGTCAATGAACACAGGATGGAAGAGCGCGTGCGGGGACTGTCTTTCGACACGACAGCGTCGAACACCGGGATTCATATCGGGGCCTGCGTCCTGATTGAGAAAGGTCTTGGCAGAGAACTCATGTACTTCCCCTGTCGGCATCACATCTATGAAGTCATCCTCAGCTCCGTCTTCAAGCGTGCATACGGCCCTTCAAGTGGCCCCGATATACCCGTTTTCAAGAGGTTTCAGGCACAATGAAAGTTCATCGACCGGTTGGACGTGCGGCCGTACGATTTTGCTCAAGTCAATGACTCTATGAGGGAACTGAGGGAGAAGTCAGTCCTGCTGGTGAGAGGGATGGATGAGCACGTCGCATCAGCGCGATGATTACAAGGAACTGCTACAGTTGGTTCTCATCTTCCTGGGAGAAGCAAAAGTGGTGGATTTCCTCTCAGAGCCCCTGGCGCTTACCATCACGCTCGATGGATGGCGATAGCCATCTACTCCTTGCAAGTAATCTACTGAAGAAGCAGTTCAAGATGTCGAGTCACGATTGGAAGCTCTGACAGCTGTAGGTCTCTTCGTGCCCCTCGTCTACATCCGAGGTTGGACTCTGTGCTGCAACCTCAAGCAAGGCTGCCGCAGTTGATCTGGAATTTCTGCGTGACGCGGAAGCCTTTGCCATGTCGGGATATTCGTGTGTTAACGCTGCGCAAGAAGCCATGTCTCGACACCTATGGTACATCTCTGAGACTCTTATTGCCATGGCGTTCTTCGACGCAGATGTGGCAGATGAAGAAAGGCTCAGATGGTCGTCAGTTTGGGTAAGCCCGCATCGAAAAAGGAACTCAAGCGACCCCAAGGGAAGAACGTCAGGAATCTTGCCTCGAAACACCTGGCGGAGTTCGTGACAGGAAAGACGATGGCTTTCTTCCATGCATTCGACTTGGACACAGAATTCTTGAAAAAGCCAGTTGCCGAGTGGACTGAAGTAGAGGGCTTCAAGCAAGCAGCGGCAACTGTTAACAAAATCTCTGTCGTCAACGATCGGGCCGAAAGAGCCATCGCGCTCACCAAAGAGTTCAACTGTTCTCTGACGAAGAACGAAGAGCAGAAGCAGTATTTGCTCAAAACTGTGATGCAGCATAGGGCGAAATACCCTAATAAAACCAAGAAGGATTTCATGGACAAATGATTCGCAAGAAGTGGTTATGTTTTTTGTATCTTTGTGAAAATGTGTAGTGAAATGGTACTCGTTTGTTGAATAAAAATTCATTGACAGATTTTTGTTTAATTTTTTCCGTTTATGATCTGCCAGAGCATCAAACTGGGGACCCGTAAACTTTAAACTATTGAATTAATACTTCGGTTTATCAGTCTCCTCAGCAAATGGACAAGGGGATCCATGTGGATTAAAAATTTTTCCAAAAACTTTTAATTTATGAAACACCCTAATATATTATATATATATGATGAAAAAACCACGGAGGAAAAAACCCAAAATGGTACTCAAGCGTTTTCGTTTCATGACATCCTCAAGAACACTGAATTAAATAAAGAGTTCGAGACTATACATAGGTAATATATATATATATATATATATATATATATATATATATATATATATAAATAAATATAGAAATAAAAATTGTGGAAGGAGCATACAAATTTGTAAGGAAAAACTACCAATTTTAGCACTTTGCCTTCTTGTCTAAATCCATTCTGAACGAATTCAAAACAACAGGATCAAATGGATTGTTTATAAACAATTTTATAGATAATGCCTGAATTATATATAGGTCACAAAAAAAATATAAAAATAAATATAAAAATAAAAATTGTAAGAGGAGCATACAAATTTTTAAGGGAAACCTACCAAAGTTTTAGCACTCTGCCTTTCTTGTCTAAATCCGTTCTGAACGAATTCAAAACAACAGGATCAAGTGGAAAAAGAACTTGCCTCATGGTAAAGTTATTTGTAAGTTGGATAATATCAGACTCAAGAATATTTCTATTAACAATGTTGCTAGAGTGAAACAAAACTGAAGCATTATTCCAATCAATACAGTGAGATAACTCTGACAAATGTTCAAAAAGGGCTCTGGAAGACTGTCCCGTTCTAACGGAATATTGATGCTGTTTTACACACGTGTGCAAATCCTTTCCCGTCTAACCAATGTAAAAAGAATCACATTGTTTACAACCAATTTTATAGATAATGCCTGTTATTTGGTATGGCTATTTTTAACTATGATATTTTTCACAATATTGTTATATGAAAATACTACATTAATATTTAAAAGTTTAAGTACATAGCAATGCCTAAAAAGCCTGAGAAAAATGGAAGTACTAGAACATTCTTTGACAAAGTGCGAGTGTTATTATTCACACGATTGAAGGTTCGTTTTGCCTTGTTAAGACAAGATTCCATAAACGCAGGTGGGTAGCACAGATCACTTCCAATACCGTTGATATTTTCCACTGTATGCCGGACTGACGATACTAAGAGCGCGGAGAAACATTGAAGAAAATATGGGCCTCTTAATGGGGGGTCATGTCCAGAGTAAAAGTGTACGTAGGACAAATTGTTTTTTTTTTCCGATAGATACTAAACTTAAAACCTGGGCTTTCCCTATGCACACGCACATCCAAAAACGGGATTGAGTTGTCTTGTTCCACTTCTAAAGTAATGGAGGGGACTTGATCATTCAACTGAAAGAGGAAGTCATCCAGGTCATCTGGCTTATGAATCGTGACCTGGATGACTTCCTCCTTCAATTAAATAATCAAGTCCCCTCCATTGTTAATGTACTTAAACTTTTGAATAGTGATATAGTATTTTCATATAACAATATTGTGAAAAATACCATAGTTAAAAATAGCCATACCAATAACTCAGGCATTATCTATAAAATTGGTTGTAAACAATGTGATTCCTTTTACACTGGTCAGACGGGAAAGGATTTGCACACGCGTGTAAAACAGCATCAATATTCCGTTAGAACGGGACAGTCGTCCAGTGCCCTTTTTGTCTATTTGTCAGAGTTATTCCACTGTAGTGATTGGAATAATGCTTCAGGTTTGTTTCACTCTAGCAACATTGTTAATAGAAATAGTTTTGAGTCTGGTATTATCCAACTAACAAATAACTTTAACACGAGGGAAGGTCTTTTTCCACTTGATCCTGTTCTTTTGAATTCGTTCAGAATGGATTTAGACAAGAAGGGCAGAGTGCTAAAACTTTGGTAGTTTTCCCTTATAAATTTGTATGCTCCTTTTACAATTTTTGCATAATTCAGGCATTATCTATAAAATTGGTTGTAAACAATCAATTTGATCCTGTTGTTTTGAATTCGTTCAGAACGGATTTAGGCAAGAACAAGAAGAGCAAAGTGCTAAAATTGGTAGTTTTCCTTACAAATTTGTATGTTCCTTTCACAATTTTTATTTTTATATTTATTATATATATATATATATATATTTGTGACCTATATATAGTCTCAAACTCTTTATTTACTTCAGTGTTCCTGAGGATGTCATTAGACGAAAGCGCTTGAGCACCATTCTGTTTCCTTTCGGTCGTGCTTTTTTTCATCATAAATATTTTTCACGTGTTACTTTCGTGAAATAATTTTAATATATATATAAAGTGTGTACAGTTATTTTGCCTGCATTTTCTTTTATTGTTAATTAAATATACTAGCATGAAAGTACAAATTAATTTTAATTGAAATTAGTTTGAAAATGAAGGAATAAAGGATTCCTCGTCTTTGATTTCGCGGAATTTTCTTTACAAAAAAATAATATAATTAATTTGGGGTTAAAATAAAAATCAATAATCCATGTTTTTCACTCCACCTTAGACCTACAGTATAACATGGAAACCAAAACATGGTACGGAGTCTACCACAGTTGGTAATTTAATAGATATATATATATATATATATATATTTATATATATATATATACATATACACACACAGTGTTTAAAGTGTGTATTGTTATTTTGCCTGCGTTTTTCTTTTTTTTTAATTAAATATACTAGCATGAAAGTACGAAGAAAACAAATGAATAAATGAATCCTCAATTACATTGATTTCGCTGAAATTTTTTTATAAAAAATAATAGACTTCTCATTTAATTCTTTTGGTTGTATATATAAAGTGTACTGTTATTTTCTGTGGTCAGTTCGGTGTTTTATTTATTTGGATTAATTGTCAAGTGAATTTCTTTTAAATATTGGGATTTCTTTTGCGTCTAAATGTATTGTAATAATTCGAGCAATTATGGAGAACGTTTTTCTCTCTTTTGTAGGCAGTGTAGAGCTTTCGCTTAGTTAACTATATTGAGAAGACACAGATGAATGACAGAATAAATAGTCACTTTCGGTAATTTCCTTATTTATTATATTACTAAAAAAAATTATTTGCATCTGAAAGAAAGTTCAAATATTTTAAAAAGTTTTTCCGAATTACTGTAAGATTTTTTTTTAAATATTAATGCAAAATTTAAAGAGTCTAGTGTATTTCTTGTGGGGTTCGTTTAATTGTATTGAATTAATTCGACCAAATTAATGAGAAAGTCTCTCTTGCCTTTAATAAATAAGTAATCAAATTAAATGGTGCTGTCTGTTAATCCTGCATATATAAATAATTAAATAGTGACCTCTGGAAACTGATCTATAAATAAATAAATGGTGCAATCTGGCAACTCACCCTAATAAGGTACACCTGGACATAATTAAATTATATTGGGTTATCTGGCAACTTAACTAAATAAAAATTAATACAAATTGTGCAATCTGGCAAATTACCCTAATAAGGTACACTTGAACATAATTATATTATGTAGGGGTATCTGGCAAATCACAATCCTCTATATAACAGCTGCAGATCCACTGGACGCACATTATGCGACGGTCACCGGTGGAATAAAGAACTCTCTCCTTTCTCCTTCTTAGGTTAAGGCTTTGGTTAGGGTTTCCCTTTGGGGAGTGAGGACATCCCACCTTTTCCACCAAAGACCCTCCTCATTCTCCTTTCTCTCCCTCTTTTAGGTTATGGTTACCCCTTTGGGGGAGGTCATCCTCCCTTCTCCCCCCAAAGCTCCCTCCCCCCTTCATTGCAGCTTGGGGGATAATCCCTCCCCTCGTTGCATAACCCCCTCCCCCTTTGCAGCAATGACTTGTTGGAAGACCCCTTCCCCTTTGTTGCATAACCTCTTGCAACATCCCCTCCCTTTGCAACATTGATCAGCATTTGCAACTTTGGAACATTGCATTGCACTCTCCCGTTTTGCGCACATCCTACTGGCCCAGTATGTTTTCGATGGGATTAATATGAGGGCTCTGTGGTGGCCCTCCAAAAGTTTTATTTCTCCATCAGTCTCTTTTCTTGCCATATACTTCTTGTTTATTATGGCTCTGCATTTAAGGTAAATTCAGTTTTATCTAATTAGACGACGGATACTGGGTATGGCATGTCTCACCAAGATATTATGACTACAAATGATGTTTTAAGTATGCTAACCAATTTTTAGATCGAAATAAAAAAATTTGACCCCCGAGCACTCGATTCAAAAATTTAAGGGTCAAATTGTTTTAAAATTTTTAGTTTTTTCGATTTTATGCTTATAATTTCAATTTTAGACACATAAATGGTTCCATCTGATGCGTATTAAAAAAATGAATCATTTGATACAAAATTTATATAGGTTGGTTTAAAAATTTTGTGTTTATATGATTTTTTTAATATTTTTAAGGCATTTTATTAAAATTTTTAGAGTATTTCTCCTGTTGCTTTGAAGTTTATTAAATAAATAAGGCAAATAAAAGAAAATTAATCGTTCTCTGTTTAATTATCAAATAAAAATGGTAAAAATAATAAAAATATTCCTCTTTTGTGGACTAGAAAAACAAAAGCTTCCTCTACATAAGAAAAAATAAAAAAAAAAACTAAAACTTGCTTTTCATAAAAAATTACTAAAACTTCAACTCGGACAACATTTTTTATTCCTTACAGAATGTAAAGATCAAATTTCGATACAAAGACATTACACAATTATAAAATTAAAACAAGATGAGAAAAAATATAAAACAAGTGCAATGAAAAAAAAAGTACTAAACTCCATAAACCTAAAATCTTCCTTTTAAAATAAAGAACTAAGAATATATTTTCGATTTTTTGAATGCGCGGCCTAATCTCTGACATACTTGGTTAATGTTTTTTTTCTTAAAATCAGGCACTTTTTGTCTATTGTCTTTAACCACCTGTAGCAGATATTGTTTTGTTTTTCATCTCTAGTGATCGAATTAGCATAATCTTCTATTAATTTAACACCTCGTTCGGCCGTGTCATTTACTACTTTCATACAGTGCACAAAATTACTCATTCTTTTGAAATCTTCATCATCTTTCCATTCGTTTGCAGATTTTCTAAGCCAGTTACCAGAATAATTGAATAAATTCAAGAAGAGCCATGAGTTTGGCCCAGCTAGATCCGGAAGTCTCGTGGAAGGGTTAAGTGTAGGAAATGTTGGTGGTCCTCGTCGGTTAGAAAATCCTCGCTTCTCAAATTTCGATATTGATTAAGCAATTTTGGTCTTCACCGGAGGTGGCGATCAAGGGCCTTCATAGCCTGGTTTGCTACTTCTTAATCGATTTTCTTGTATGCTTGCAAGTCGTGATATAACTGCAGGTCATTTTCAGGTGCTTCAACTCCTTTTGTAGATGACACCCAAACTTTGATATATATCATTACTATAAATTTGCATACTCTTTCTAGCTTATTCACCATATTTTCAGTGTAACCTGCTTGATCACTAAAAGCAAACATTTTTATACAATACATGATTGTAGCCATCCATCTAGCACATGGGTCGGGGAACTTTTTTGGGTATTACCAAAAAATCTATTTGAGTAAAATGAAATTACCCCCAGACTTCAAAGTAAACAAAAACAAGCCAATTGCTCTTAAAATTGTTGCATATGGTGTCTCTCATACCGCACGCATTACCCCCAAAATTTTTAAACGTACCCCCCATTTGGGGTAATTTACCCCTGTTCGCCGACCACTGATCTAGCACGATGCGAGGCTCCAAGATGAAGCCAACGAATTCCTTTTGGTGGAGTTTGATTCAAAATCTGTAGGCATAACTCAGCACTTTCTTTATAATCCACGCAAAGTAATACATTGGTACTGTATCTTCATTTTGCAGGATTTCATAAAGATATTTTGTTACATCTTCAATTTTATTCTTTAGGTATCTGTTTGTTGTTTCCAATGTTTTATGTTTCTTGCTCGTATCTAAATTCTTCCATACAGTTTGTCTAAATTTTTGAAAAATTTCATGATCAGGTGATATTGATTTGCAAAATATTACTTTAAAAACATCATTCAAAATTCTTTCAAATATATGATGCCTGCATGCGCACCAGAGTATCCTCTGTCCTAATAAGTCTTCTAGTCTTTTGCAGGCAACATTGATCCAACCGGAATCGATGCGGTTGTAATCGAAACCAACGAAACCACTCTTCCTTCAAGGTTCCAATCCATAGCAGCTCAAAAGTGGCTTGGGCTTGAGAAAATCCAGTAGTATCAGAGATATCTGGAACCGCTAAAAATTTTGCCTTCCTTCGCACTTGGCATTCCCGAAACTAAATAGCCAACCGTTCTTTCTTTTTACCTCTCAATTCTGTAGCTATTTTAGAATCCCAATGTCGAAAAGAAATTTGGAGGCTCAAATCGATTTTCACTTTCTTAGATGTGTTCTCCCTAGTTTTCTTTCCTGCATTCCAAGAAGTGTTCTGGACAGGCTAACTGTTTTCTAAATCTATATCACAGGCAGAAAGCACAGTAGCAGCAAACGCTGTTCTTTGATTTAATGACAAGTTTAATCTGTCAGCTATATTGCTAACTTTAGAAGACTTCATAATATTTTGACGCTTAGGACCTTTTTTCGCACTCGAAAGTTTAAATTCTGGATCATCTTGCTCCGATTCTGAAGACGAATTTTCTTGATAGACCATATTCATTTTATATGTTCCAGGCATTGCTTTCCTTTGTGATTCGTTTAGTTCACGGTTTTTTATTTCTTGGATTCTTTCAGCTTTAGCTTTAGTCTTCTTTTCATATATTTTATCTAGACCTCCTAAGCACATTTCCCTTTCTCCTCTCTGATCTTCCAGAAATTTAACATCCCAAATTTTCGTTTCATTACTTCTTAGTGGATCTTTCATTATAATTTCTTCAGCGTTCTGAGAGCTGATGTCAAAAAGTTTTTTTAAAACCTGGTTAAATTCCTGAAGTTTATTGTTATAATTAGAACGTTCTGCAATTCGTGCAATAGTATCTCTCTTTTTAATTAAGTCCTTTAATAACTCTTTAGGTCTCGGATAACGTCCAACATCTTTAGAAGGTATACTGGCCAGGATCCAAAAACGTTTAACTTTTTCCAAAACTACTTTTATTGTCTCCTCTACTGAGTTATTCCTCATGGAGTTTCTTTTCTAGACTTAAAAAGTGACGAAGAACATCTCCATTTGAGAGAAAAAGTGCCCCTCTGTGTGGTTCTAAATGAGGAAGGAGATCTCCAAGAACAGAATCATCACGTTCCTTATCTTTTCTTAACTTTCGTTCATTCGAAGCCATAGTTAATCATTAGGTAACTAGTTGAATAGCTAAAATCCTGAAAAAAATAGAAAAAGTAAATAAAAACAAAATTTTTAAGCCAAACCTATATAAATTTGGTATCAAATGATTCGTTTTTTTAATATTATAGGCATAAAATCGAAAAAACTCAAATTTTTTAAAAAATTTGACCCTAAAATTTTCGAATCGAGTACTACGGGTCAATTTTTTTGGATTTAGGTTTAAAAATTGATTAGCATACTTACAGTAAATCATCATTTGTCACGATATGAGAGGCTGGACATTAATAACTTTGAGATTCGTCCAAAATGGGACACCCTAATGACTACTCCATTTTCATTGTTCCACCAGTTTTTAGAATATATTCCACTCCGTAAGCAACGAAACATCAATCCCAGATTATTATACATCTAGCCCCACGCTTTGATGGATTTCGTACAGGATACGACGCCTTACCATGATGTGTGAGTCGTGAACTGAGAAACCTATAGGCGCTTCCAAACATTTGAGCGGTATATATATATATATATATCATAATAATAATAATATTATACAGTATATATTAGGGCGGAGTGAAACCAGACAAAAGTTTTCTTTCCCTTTAGGCACATTGAAATAATATCCTAGAGTATCGTGAACTGCCTCATTTTTTTCTGGATTAATGATAGTCTCGAATTTAGTGTTTTGTTGCAAGGAATATAAATTTCGAAACATGAAAAGAAAAATTACCATTTTTTTTAATTTGTTTTATTAAATACATATAGAATATAGAAACACACAGCAAATGAGTACACAAATGTTAAGTGAAAAAAAAAACAACAACCTTAACTATTCGAATAAAGAAGGCAAATTTTTAGCAAAATCCTTTTTGGTTTCTACGTCTGGCATCAGACTACATGAAATCATTCTAGCTCTGCTAAAACCATCTCGTGCTTCAAACCCACATACCCAACTTGAAGAGTCCGTCATTAATTTAATTCAACGCTCTACAATGTGGGTATGATTGGGATAATTTGGAATGTTCAATGCGTTTTCTTTGATAGCTAAAATTTCTGCTTTTGTGAGCTTCATTGTAAGAGGTGGCTCACTTACTTTAGTATCATTCCAATTAATTATTTCATCCCAGTCCTTTGCATCAAAATTAAGATTAGGAACCTTGAAATCTCTCAATTATAAATTGTGACCAGTCTCATTTTGCATGTCCATGATTTTGCTAACAGCTTTTTCACGTTTTTCCCTAGCTGAGTCACACAACATTGTCAGAAGAATAATTTCCGGGTGAGCAAAGTATGCATTTCGGGATATATACTGCTTAACAATTTCTACTGGTTCTCTAGGTAAATGCTTAACCCTATTAATAGCAGGAAACACATGCCTTGGGCCATCTACACTAGGTCTACACTTGATGTCAAACCAATTAGGACCATAATTTGTCACAATGAAGTGTGCTATTGTGTAAAGTTTCTTTGTTGGTTTCACTGTTAAAATCATCAACAATGTGTTGTGGCAGATATAATAGTGATTTACCACTAGTTATAGGTTTGAATTGTACAACTGGATTGTTTTCATAAAAATGAATGGCTTTCCCAATAGGACCAACAAAGGTACTTGCCCCAGATGTTGTACCATCCCATGTTTCAAAAATATGTCTTAGACGTAATTCATTTGTATGAAGTATACAAATGAACCAGTGAAGCGGCCTACCAATTGCTTTCTTCTTAACATGAATTACACCTCCTTTATAACTAGTGTTGGTATTTGTGCTATCACAGCTTATTACAGTTATATCATTGTGTGATGTCTCTCTTTAATAACTGACAATACTAAATTTGCTATGTCTGCAGCCTCACTCGATGCTGGTGTCTGATGGGTAATATACGCTCCACCTGGTTCAGCAGACATTACGTAGTATTACTTTACTTTACTTAAAGTCTGCTCCTTTCGACCATCGAAGTATATGGAAGTAATAGGGTTCACTTTATCAGTTTCCAGTGTTTTTCGAAGACTTTCGCTTTCTCTTCGCACTTTACTTCTTCCTATTACGAGATGATCATCTTCTTTGGCGATCATACCAACGTCTATCAAAGTTGCAGATGCAATAGCAGCAGCAGCACGATCTGATACACCGAATTTATCTGCATGCATTGCAACATGCCGCAAAGACATTCTCATTTGGCTTCCAGTATTTTCAAAACCACAGTCTTCAGTTTCCATTATCCCATTGTCATTATCTTCATCTGAAGAATTTTCTACTGGGCTCAAAGGTTGAACTTCAGTGAAACGATTATGGTTTCTTTATTTACTTGTTCTAGGAGCTTCCTCTTGTATCTCTTTCGTAAAATTTGTGTGGCATGCACACAAATTATGTAAAATGTAAAATTATGTAAAATGTACACTACCTATGTACATTTTACGATCACTCCTCTGATCAAGTAGAAACTGTAATTCCTCTTTTGGTACATTTTTATCTCTTCGACATATGCACTCTATGTGAATTTCTTCAGAATCATTACTGCATCATATATCTGTATGAGATAATTAAATTTACAGGTACATATATCAAACAAATTACTGAGACTATCCCAGGGCCGTTTTAGCCATTATGGGGCCCTAAGCAGTATACCCATTTGAGGCCCCACCCCTCCATCCACCAATTCACGCCTTACTACATCACCTCAGCACGCACATACAAAAAATGGCTGTGTTAATAGAAAACAATTATGAAACAATTTTAATGAAACATTTATGTCCAAAACAACAAATATGTACTTTCGGAAGACAAACAGAAAAAATACTCCATGAAATTCCTGAAAATTAGCTTATACATTATTTAAAATAAATGACACAGAACTATGTATAAAAAAATAGTGCAATTATCGGCTTTTCCAAATATTTCAGTAGTGCTCCTGAGAAGAACATAACATTACATATTCTGTTAGATTTTGCTAAAATACTCTTTCTTATCTTGTTTGATAAATGATCTGTGTGAACAGAATTTGAGGTGATGTAATCCATTAAATTTCACATTTCGAAATATTATAAATATTACAGAGACTAGCTTACTCTACACGATTCCTGAGCACTTGCCTAGCTTGATGGTCTACCTAACCTAGTTTCCTGAACTGAAGTCATAAGAATATACAAGTGGCACATCTCACCTGTGCTACTGGAAAACTTCTCCTCCTCTATTTTCTTCTTTTTCCGTTTTTCAGCTCCTAATGGATAATGTCGTTTCATTTTCCAAGATGCACGAAGTCACATCTAGTTAACCACAACTAATCTGCTAAATAATAATAATCATGATAATAATGATGATGATGGTAATAATAATAATAATAATAATAATAATAATGTTTTACAATACTAGAAAAATTAAGCATTTAGGAAAGTATAAGCATATAGTAAGAATAAAATTAAATAATATAGAAATAAGATCTCACAATAGTTATTTACACATAACGACCAAAACGTTTCGTTTGTCTCCGTTTTATCACATTTGTCTCAAACAAAAACTTTAATTAATACGACAATAATAATAATAATAATAATAATAAGGACAATAATAATAATAACAATAATATTAATAACTTCAGTTATATTCCTATTCTTGCCCACTGAGCTATGACCTGGGAGCCTGTCTAGGGGCCCCCTAGTAGCAACGGGGCTCCAAACGGCCGCTTAGTCTTCTTATGCCAGGAAACGGCCCTGGACTATCCATACATTCATTTTTTAGTTTTACTGATGTTTTTGATCTACTTAACGTTGCTCCTCTTTCTGTGAATATTGCTACCTTTTGAAACAAATCTTTTTCCTGAACTGTGGGGATTGATGCTTGCTGCCAAAGTTTTGGTAGCTTCTGAGTTATTCCTCTGATGATTGGCTTGTTAGCTACATTTTTCCTTATTTTTTAGATAAAGTACCGAGCCACTTCTAAATTAGTTGGCAAAAGATTATAAGGCAATTTCTCAGGAGTCCCAAACATAAAATGTTGCTTAGAATGCCTTGTGCTAACAAATTTTTTCCTTGCTGAACAGCATGGGGAACTTGAAAGTGTAGATGCTGTTGCATGGAAAGCTGTTGGTGTAGAGTTGCTGCAAGAGGGGATGTTGCTAGCTTGATGTGAAGAAGGATGTTGTTTCAATTGTGGAGACACTGATGTGTAGGATGCTGATTCCATCTCTGCTCTTCTATAGGTGAATTATTAACTGAAAAATAAGAACAAAAATTCAAATAAATTTCAGTGAATTTTAATTGTTTAAGGAAAAACAACAAATATTTACTCAGTTTACTCACGTCAATGAAATGTGCATTGTAAAAAGTGTAACAGAATATTTTTGTATTTCATTTCTCATAGCATGGTCATTAGCTTCTTACCTCTGTATTCTGTAGCTGGGTGACAACCACTGCCACTGCAGTTGGCTGTCAGGTGAACTGTGGTGCCTTGGCAGTTAGAAGACACGCTGCGTACAAGTATACAGTACGACCTTGGCAGGAATGCTTAAATCTGGGAGTGACACAAAATAATATATTAAAGTTATAAAAATTTATAGTTGTTGTTTCATAATGACATTAATGGGGTTATTCATATGATGTAATGTTGACGGATGTATGCTAGATGAGAACTCTATTTTCTGTGTTTGTTAAATTGTATTCATGCAAAAATGGGGCGTTTAGAGAAACGTGACACAATTTGTATCATCATATTCGTTTTTCTCAGCAAAAACTAAAATAAAATATCATTGTGCCATTGTAAATTATTATTTTCACTCCACCTTAATATATATATATAGTACAGGGTGTCCGAGAATTATCTGTAAAATGTTTGGCTGTTATTAAAAGTCAACCATGAAGTGTAGAAATTCCAGTTTTGTCACATTTTACAGAGAATCTCATTACGTTTTTTCTGATACCAAGTTTTGACAAGTTTTTTAGAAATTCCAGTGTGTCCGAACATTATCTGTACAATTTCATCTTTTAATAAAATTCTTGATAACACACGTAAAATTCTTAAACAAGATTATTTAGAATCTGTATTTTCAAAAGTTTCTTTTATTAAAGTAACGTTGTAACAAACATTCGATATGTGCACCATTAGTGATTCGCAAAACATCCAATCGATACTCCAAATGTTGCCATGTACGCTGCAGCATATCCACATCAATTCGCTGAATAGCAGCTGTGATTCGTGCTTTTAAATCATCAATGTCTGACACCCGCGTACATTTCTAAAAAACTTGTCAAAACGTGGTATCAGAAAAAACTTAATGAGATTCTCTGTAAAATGGGACAACACTGGAATTTCTACACTTCATGGTTGACTTTTAATAACAGCCAAACATTGTACAGATAATTCTCGGACACCCTGTAATATATATATATATATATATATATATATATATATATATATATATATATGTATATATATATATATAAGCAAACAACAACAGGGAAAAAGGAAAAAAGAAACACGAATTCAGAGCGCTTTCGTGATATATTCACATTTTCAAAGACAAGAGAGAAATAGCTATTTCTCTCTTGTCCTTGAAAATGTGAATATATCACAAAAGCGCTCGGAATTCGTGTTTCTTTTTCCTTTTTCTCTGTGGTTGTTTGCTTATTAACAAGCTCACTTGTTATTTTGTGATTTTACTGCATATATATATATATATATATATATATTCATTGTACACTGTAAAACGTAATACAGTATGTCTGGAGACTGTCAGACCACCGACCCTTGCATATACTGTATATTCTACTTCTGTCTTGTATCAGTGCGTGTTCAGGAAGGGCATGGTATTGAGCACCCAAACATTAACAGCGAAGGTGGATCATAACTGTATATTTTAAACACAGTAAATATTTGAGGAATTTAAAAATGTTCATCATATTTTTTCCGTTTACAGAAATGCTAAAGTGGTGAAATAAAAATTAACTAAAACTTTTACTAGATTTTTAACGATCTAAGAATAAAGCGAAGATTTATTTTATCCTTCATTAAATACTTGCACTGCAAATTTCAGTTGTATTTAACGTTCAGCAGATCCAACCATTCTGATGTGTTTGAATAAATAGCTTGTTTTCGCTTCTTTACTTGTTTTGCAAACAAATAGTCTTTTTTCAGAAATATTTACGTAGTGGTAGCCAGAGATACGGGATATCCTTTGAACAATTCAGATGCAGTTGCTTTTGTTAAGCAAAAAGTTGTCAAACGTTTCAAGAGGAACTTACATACTGCTGAGGGAAATCAGACGTTGAAGTTGGTAGCCACTTTGCCACTAGTAAGTTATTTCCTCTATCTCAACATACTTATATACAGGGTGTCCATAAATGATTACCCTGGTTAAAGCATGCTATAACTTTTAAATAAACACTTGTATTCAAACACAGTTTTAATCATAAGTAGATAAACATACAAAGTTTTGATACATAGTTAAAGAACTTAATAAGCTTCCACATGTGCACCCCTAGTGGCACGTAAAATGTCTAAACGGTATTCACACTCACGCCAGACATTTTCCAACATTTGTGGGTTAACTGTTGCAATTGCATCCGTAGTGCGTTCTCGCAATGTCCTGATATCTGGAACAACTGTTGCATAAACCAAATCTTTAACATGACCCCAGAGAAAGAAATCCAGCGGGGTAATGTCTGGTGATCTTGGGGGCCATGGGATTGGCCCGTCCCTGCCAATCCGTCGATTTGGAAATGTTGCGTCGAGAGATTCACGAACAACATGCGCCCAATGAGGGGGTGCCCCATCTTGTTGGAAGATGACAGTTGGCTGCCTGTCCTGCAGCTGGGGGATGGCGTAATTGGTGAGCATATCCAGGTACACAGTTGCGGAAACAGTGTTCTCAGCGAAGAAGAAAGGACCAATTATCTGGTCATGCATTAGTCCACACCAGACATTGATCTTCGGACTGCCCCGAATATGCTCCCTTACGGCACGTGGGTTTTCCGATCCCCAAATACGCACATTGTGTCTGTTGACTCTACCACTAAGATGAAACGTAGCCTCGTCTGAAAAGCAGACACGTAACAAGAAGTCATTATCCTCGTCAATGCTGTTCAAAATGTCAATAGCGAATTGTTCACGTTTTGAAAGGTCATCAGGCTTCAGTTCTTGAACAATTTGTACCTTGTAGGCGTGTAACTTCAAACGTTTGTGTAACACCTTGTGCACCGTAGACTTAAGTAACTTTAGTTGGCATGAAGCTTGTCTCACCGATTTCCTTGGTCACCGTGTGAAAGCAGTTTGAATGTTTTCCACCGTCCCATCGGAAACTGGTGGTCTACCGATGCTCTTTCCCTTTTCCACGTTTTCAGTTTCCAAGAATTTTTTCATCCACGACTTAATTAACTTCACATCAGGTGGATTCTTTCCATACTTTGTTCTGAACCTTCGCTGAACACTGACAGGAGATTTTGTTTCTGCAAGCCACACAACACATTGTGCCGTCTCTGTCGCAGACGCCATCTTAACTGAACAGCTACTACAGCGCTCCTAGCAGCGAATGCGGTAGACGAAACACACCAGCAGAGAAACTCTATGCGTGTACGAGATCACCTGTAAAAAGAAAACGGATGTAAGATTCGTCATTAAAACATGAGAGCATACTGTTTTCCGGGGTAAACATTTATGGACACCCGGTGTGTATATATATATATATATATATTATATATATATATATATATATATATATGATGAATAAAACCACGAAGGGAAAAGAAACACAAAGGGGTGCTCAAGCGCTTTCGTCTAATGACATCCTCAGGAACAGTGTTCCTGAGGATGTCATTAGACGAAAGCGCTTGAGCACCCCTTTGTGTTTCTTTTCCCTTCGTGGTTTTATTCATCATAAATATTTTTCACGTGTCACTTTCGTGAAATAATTTTTCATATATATATATATATATATATATGTATATATATATATATATATATATAGAGAGAGAGAGAGAGAGAGAGAGAGAGAGAGCTATATATATATATATATATATATATATATATATATATATATATATATATATATATATCTATCTATCTATCTATATATACAGGGTGGGCGGAAAGTAGCTCCCTATTTTGGATTGGTAAAAAAATACGTATATTATCCATTTATTTCAGAAGAAATAATATGAAAAGGTAGGCATACATGGTAGGTTTTCTCTAAAATTCAATGTGGGCTCCAACTCTTTCCACCAGCTTTTGGAGCCGCCCAGGAATGGCGTCCACTGACTTTAGCAGGAACTCCGGCGGGATGGAGGACATGACTTCCCGAATTCGGTCCTCCAGTTCTTCCAATGTCCTCGGTTTGGTGCGGTAGACTTCTTCCTTTACCCACCCCCAAAGAAAGAAGTCGCACGGTTACCGCTGAAAAATGGCAGAATCGGTTCAGTGTAACGGTGTGGTGTGGTATGACCTCAGATCAGGTTGTGGGCCCGTTCCTTCTGCGCAACACCATGAATGCTGAGCGGTACCTTGCTATGTTGCGAAACGAGGTCTGGCCGGTTGTCAGCACATGGGAGAACATCGACGATCTGATATTTATGCAAGATGGCGCCCCTCCGCACTTCGCTCTTGTTGTCCGTGAGTGGCTGGATGCCCACTTCCCTGGGCGTTGGATGGGTCGTCGTGGTCCACATCAATGGCCAGCCAGGAGCCCCGACTTGACACCGTGCGACTTCTTTCTTTGGGGGTGGGTAAAGGAAGAAGTCTACCGCACCAAACCGAGGACATTGGAAGAACTGGAGGACCGAATTCGGGAAGTCATGTCCTCCATCCCGCCGGAGTTCCTGCTAAAGTCAGTGGACGCCATTCCTGGGCGGCTCCAGAAGCTGGTGGAAAGAGTTGGAGCCCACATTGAATTTTAGAGAAAACCTACCATGTATGCCTACCTTTTCATATTATTTCTTCTGAAATAAATGGATAATATACGTATTTTTTTACCAATCCAAAATAGGGAGCTACTTTCCGCCCACCCTGTATATCTTTCGGGATTTAAAAAATTATAATAAACAATATTTAATGTTTATTAATAAAATTGTTAATTAAAAATGTTACAAAATGATTACTGTGTAGAAAGATTATTTATTTAGTGAAACAGAAACTGTGTTATGCTTAAAAAGTAAATTGAGAGAGAAAACCTGTGGGTGTTTTAAAGGTAGCCAATGAAGTAAAGTCTTAGTCAGTTTTTCTACCCAGTAATAGAACCCCTATGAATGTGTCCTCTAAGCGTTCAAGTGCACTCAGCACTGTATAAACCAGAATCCTTTCTGTTGTTTGAAGTGAAAGATCTACAGAAGCTAAGGCTGACAAAGACCCTAAGATCCACTCTAAGAGTAGCCCGAGAAAAAGAAGAGAGTAGAGGGTTAAAAGAAGAGAATAAGGGGTTAAGTAAGTAGCAAAACTTATCATTCGTTGGTTAACATTCATTCAGAAAAATAGAGAGAAAGACTCACCATTATCATCCGCCAGTCACTGCCGACAAGCCTGAAAAATAGTCGAAGAGAATAGGAAAGGGGTGAAATGTGAAAAGAAGTAAAATAAGAACGCTTACAAACCATGCAAACACAGTCTTAACTCAAAGAAATGCTGTCATACCATGCAAACTACGGTACAGACATGCAAGTAAAGAGAAGATAAGAAAAGAACAAAAAAAAAGTATGAAGTGTATAACAAAAAGTGGATTAGTTTACGTTACGAGCTACATCTAAGTTCGTGTTATTCTAACTTTTTTTTAATATAATTTTATTGTTGGCATATCACACGCTGGCATGTCACAAGCTGGTATTAATCGTCAACAGACTCAAACCACGACCATTACCCGAGAGCTCCTGTTGCTAATTGTATTATTATTTTAAACGACGTTAATGTTTTTAAAATGCCTATCTAAACGGTTTTTAAACTTATTAATGCTGGTAGAGTTCACGACGGATGCGGGAAGATTATTCCATTTATCAATTACTTTAAACGTAAAAACGTTTTTAGCGATGTTAGTAATGAAACGTCTGCCACGTAATTTAAATCCTTTATTACGAGTATTGCTATTATCGAAAATGAACAATTTGTCAAAATTTACGTTATCGATTTTATTAACGATTTTGAAATTTTTAATAAGGTACCCCCTTTAATCTCTTTGTTTCGAGTGAGACTTATTCGTAAGACTTATTGCGGAGTGACGGAATTAGTTTCGTGGCGCGTCGGTGAACACTTTCCAACCTATCAATATCCTCACGCAAATACGGGCACCAAATCTGAACGGCATATTCTAAGTGAGGCCTGACTAGGGACTTGTAAAGGGGCAATATAATATTCTTCGATTTAAATTCGAAATTACGCGCTATGAAGTCTAACATCCTATTAGCTTCTGCGCAAGACTCCAGGCACTGGTTCCTAACTTTTAAATCCTTAGATACGTGTCGGCCTACATTTACTTCCTCGTCAACGCTCGCTAACTGTCTATCATCTATCGTGTACGTGTAATTGTTGTTACGAGAACCTATATGCAAAACTTTACATTTGTTTACGTTAAATTGCATCTGCCACTTATCCGTCCACTCCATAATCCTATTTACATCGTCTAGGAGCCTATTTCTATCGTCCACGTTAACAACTTTACCGCCTATTTTAATATCGTCCGCGAATTTTGACACAAAACTGGTTAAGCCTACATCTATGTCATTAATGTAAATTACGAATAGCAATGGGTCTGCCATTGAACCTTGAGGGACACCGCTACCTACATCCAACCACCCCGATTCCCTATCATTAACAACGACCCTCTGTTTCCTGGCACGAAGCCATTCCTCTAACCCATCAGTTCCCAAACCCATGGTCGCGACCAAAGTGAGGGTCGGGAAGGTGTTCCTGAGGGTCGCGGGACGGAAATTCTCATCGACTGATTCAATCACACTATATGAATATAAACACAACGTATCAAAATGATTGGTCATTAACACTGCATGTACCAGCGTTTAGTGTCGCCAGGCCAGGACTATAATGTATTCAGGGTCGCCACCATAAAAGTTTGGGAACCACTGCAATCTAACCAGTTAGCTACCAGACCGCGTATACCGTGCGCTTTAACCTTCGCAATTAATCTTCTATGCGGAACTGTATCGAACGCTTTTTTCAAGTCTAAATAAATGACGTTAACCGCTCTATGCCTATCGTATTCGCGCACTCTTTGTTATAAAACTCTAACAAATTAGTTAAACAAGATTTATGGCGTCGAAATCCATGCTGACTACTATTAATTAAATCGCGACTTTCTAAGTGATCGACGATACGATCCCTAACTACGGATTCCAAAAGTTTACGGACAATTGACGTTAAGCTAATAGGCCTATAATTGCTAGCTACTGTGCGGTCGCCTTTTTTAAAAATGGGCGTAACATTAGCTAATTTGAAGTCTTTAGGAATAATTCCCACTTCCAGTGACTTACTAAAAATTTTTTGGATTTTTTCCAAATGGACGACCCAACGGGATTTAACTGAAAATTTGTATACTAATAATTTTTTATATTCTAATAGCGGAAATAATATTATTTTCCTGGAGAAATATGCGCAACATACGAAAAAAATTGCATTTATATGCGCACTAGTTTGCATGGCGCTTGACCGTTATATAAATTATGTAGTGGGTTTTACAAAATAAAACGCAAATAATATCCTTTATTTCTTAAAATTTGCAATATTTAATAATATTTTAATAAATAATTCGAAGCAAGTGTAGTTTACGTCCCCCTGTGGTGCCTAGTGTAGTTTACATTCCCCTACATTATCCTAGTGTAGTTTACGTTCCCCAACTTTGTCCGCGTATACCTAATCAAATAAAACGTTAAAACTAACGAAAATATTACGACTTAACCTAACCAACCGTCAATTTATATATGTATATAAAGACGAACAACTAAGATGATTCCATCGCTTAGGTCGAAGTCGTATGGGTTCGATAACGTAAATAGAGATAGCTTTTTCGAAATAGCCCAATATAATAGGAATAGAAATAACGGGTGTAAGGTGAAAAGTTGAAGGTTCGAGACAGCAGGTGCCAAAAACTTTTTTACGTATAGAATAGTAAATAGCTGGAATAGTTTGACGGTAGAAGTAATTAGTAGCACGTCTATAAACATGTTTAAAAATCGATTAGACGCATATGTTGATAGATTGGGTATAGTTTAAGGTAGTAAAATTAATTTTTTGTGTTTCGGAACCCACGTAAAATTGTAGGTCCCCTCCGCCGCCACGGAGGACATGCGCAATATCCAACTACAACCACAGTTAGGTAAGTAGGATGGGCGCAAAATGGACGAGTGCAAGAATGTTGCAATGTTGTTCAATGATGCAAAGGGGGAGGGGAATGTTGCAAGAGGTTATGCAACAATGGGTGGGTGGGGGTTATGCAATGAAGGGGGAGGGGTTATGCAACAAATGAATGCTGCAAAGGGGGAGGGGGAGTTTTGGGGGAGGATGGAGGATGACCTCCCCCCAAAGGGGTAACCTTAACCTAAGAGAGGGAGAGAAAGGAGAAGGATGAGGGTCTTTGGGGGAGAAGATAGGATGTCCTCACCCCCTAAAGGGAAACCTAACCTAAGCCTTAACCTAAGAAGGAGAGAGGAGAGAGAGTTCTTTATTCTACCGAAGTCCGTCGCATAATGAGCGTCCAGGGGCCCAGCAGCTGTTATATAGAGGGTTGTGAGTTGCTAGATACCCAAACATATGTTAATTATGTTCAGGTATAACTTATTAGGTTGAATTGCTAGCTTGCACCATTTAATTTAATTTTTATTTAGAGGAGTTGTCAATTATTGTTTTTATTTTAATTATGTTCACGTGTACCTTATTATGGTGAGTTGCCAGATTGCCCCATTTATTTTAATTTTTATTTAGTTGAGATACCAGTTATTGTTTTTATTTATATAAGGAGAGTTGGCAGATACCACCATTTATTTTAATTTATTTAGATGAGTTTCCACTTATTTATTTATTTATTTATTTATTAAAGGCAAGATTTACTTTCTCCTTAAATTTGTTCAGCAAGAGAACTAATTATTTAAACGAATCCCAATATTAACAATAAAAGAAATACAATTAAACCGAATTAAATAAAAAACCATTACATCATTCTGTTTATTTAGACAAATTATTGCAATATCAACTTCACGAAATATATAGAAAATAAATACATAATCCTATACAAACGAGGAATGTATGCAATAAAGATTAATAATAATATAAGAAATACGAACGAGGAATATATAAATAATAAAAAATAAAAAATAAAAAATAATATAAGAAATACAAAACGATGGAGGATAACCATCAATATAACAGTACAGGAGAAATACACACACACACACAATTATATTAACCCTAGATAAGCATCGCTATATTTCAGTAATACAGGAGGCATCGCCTGGTATTATTCACCCGTCCTAAGAAAAAATTTATAAAAAAATTTTCTAATCAAAATATATCCATTAAAATTGGTGTACACGCAGAAGAACGTATGCTTTACACACTAGTAAATATACGATATAAAATTTTAAGAAAAGGGTGGAGTAATTGATATATGCAAAAATTAATTATGCAAAAAAACAACCAAAATCAATAGTTTATAACAAAAAATATGTGAGTGGTATAATTCGTAACAATTGTTTATATTATACATATCATGTGGTTCTTTGTTGAGGTCCGAGCACAGGCTGCCAGTACTGCTGGTATCTGTAAGGCAGAACAGTAAACATACACTATAATTTTTGTGAAAAAAAACATATTTTCTAGGTAGAGTCATATGTAACTCAAGAAATTTAATCTAATTGCATTGATAATGCGTAATATATGTAAAAATATCAGTGGTGGGCGCGGTACCAAAATTTGGGGGTGCGTTACGCGGTACTGCGGTACCTCAGCATGCCCAGTGCGTTACGCGGTACTGCGGTACTTTTTCAGGTCCCCCTGGTGCGTTCCGCGGTACTGCGGTACTGCACACAAGAACAACACAAGTAATAGCACATATTTTCAGAAATTGCATATCGGCGATTTCGCATCTGAACTTTCTGCCATAATGGCTAAAAATCGATCTTTGTCACAGAAATGTAACACACGTGCAACCGGCTCAAAAGCAAGCACTGCACTGAGGCGGTTGTGATAGGATGGCAACGTAACATGTTCTGAACGAAAACTTAACGTGTCTAGAGTTAGGCTGATGCAACACACGCAGCATTCGTCTTACTGTACTCCTGTAATAAGGTTTACTTCAAAAAAAGTGTTAATTTTTTGAAAAGTCGTGTTTGTCGGTACCGCGGAAAGTACCGCGGGAAATTTGAATGCGGTAGCGGTACTGCTGTACTTTCAGCGATCCTTTGCAGTACTGCGTTATGCGGTACCGGTTTGGTAGTGCGGTAGTACCGCAGTACCGCAGTACCGCAAAAAATACCGCAAGTGCCCAGCTTTGAAAAATATGTTACACATAATTATATTACATTGTATATCGAATGTGAAAATTATTCCTACATTATTTCACCGCTCAAGTTATAGGGATACCTAAGGGGTTCCAAAAAACCTTAGCCCCCCCCCCCCATTTGCAGCTTACATGTTTAATTATCGAAATAGATTTTAGTGATTATAAAAATATATAAAATTCTTTATTTATTACAGGTATTAAAATTACTCTAGCTGATAAAGTGATAATATAATGGCTTCTCAATTAATTGGTGATTTGGAGAGGCAACGTGTGATAGATCGCATACGAGCAATAACATTTCGGGAAGCTCGTGATGCTGGAGCCACCTTTATAACACGTTCATGGGTTGCCAAAAAGTTGCGAAGAAGTGAGGACTTCGTCAAAAGAAATTGGAATAAATCTTTGGATGAATGTGAAATGGATACAACCAAATCTGGGCGCCTAAATTTGCCACTCTCTCAGGAAACAAAGGACAGCATTGAAAGCGGTACGCGTAAGCGGAAAAACAGCTGTGCTAAACTTTCTAGAGAGATCGAAGTGCTGAGAGGAAAGATCGCTAGTGGTGAGATCATTCGACTGTACCGTCATAAGCAAGGTTTAAAGCCTTGGCATGAACTTCCAAAGCCAAGAAAAACTCAACTTAACATCGATGACAGAATGTGGTTTGCCCATTGTCTTGAAGATTGGGATGTGGTTGATTTCATGCATTTAGCTGTCTCCGATGAATTTTTTGTTTACGTAACACGTCGGCCTAACTACCAAAATGATCGAGTGTGGGCCACAACACCAGATGAAATCGATGACAATGAACATTATCGCGAATTATTAAAAAGTCCAGACTGTGTTGGTGTGTTTGTTTTGTTCACTGCAAAGAAGCTCATGTGGGTGCTGAAGCCAAATGGTCAGAGTTGGGATGGACAGTATTTTCGTGATATTATTCTATCCCAGCATGTCATTCCTTTCCTAAGAAACCCAAACAATGTTATGATATGTCGATCAGGTCACACTTCTGCACGATAAGGCCCCCTTCTTTAAGGCATTAGCCACTCAACAGTTGTTGCGGAACCATGAGATCGATTTCTTTGGAAATGAAGAATGGCCATGAAATTCTCCTGACCTGAACGTCTGTGAACACATTGGATCAGTTATAAAGGACAAGGTTGAATGTCTCTTGTTTCAAGAACCTGCAGCAAGTCGATTTTCGAAGGATACAATGACGCAACACATTGAAACTGTTTTAGCAAATTTGCGTAACGATCAAGATCTATTCACGTCACTTTTGGCAAGCTACCCAAAGCGAATTCAGGCTGTCTTGGAAGCCAATGGCGGGAACACCAAGTTTTAATTGTTTCTCATTAAATGCAGGATTAAATTCTCTTTTGTAAGGTATGTTTAGTTTTACTGTACCTCTAATGGTTTAGGCCATGGGCGGGGGTGGCTAACGTTTATTGGAGCCCCGTATACTCGATGTAAATGGCCTTCATATCGTTCAACACTATTTTTGTGCCCACTTTACATTCGGTTGGCAACTTATCTTTAAACACGGCAGAATACATTCAAAAGCACGCACAAAGAGGTCATCGTTAGCCACAACATCATTATTAAATACAAGTTTATAAACACTCTTTTCCAATCGAGAGTTTATTCTTAGAGACCCGAGCTTTTCAATCATGAACTCTTCTTCACACTGCATAGCGGCAGTTGAAATAATATTCTAAATCGTAACGACAGCTGCTCATTATAAAAAGAAATAGTTCTTCAGGGTGAATGGTGTAGGTGAGCTCAGCCCTGTACCGCTCAAGTGCTTTGTACCAAAGTTCATGATATTCCAAAGAGTCTAAACCTTTTAAATAAGCATTCAGCTCAAGACCATTCTCGCCTTGTTCAGTCCTACACTCGGTAAACCCGTCGAGCAGAGCGGTGTATGCGTATTCAAGAACCGTATCAAAATAAATTATATCCATAACACGCGCGTCTAATATAGGCTTCAGCTTGCGGAAACCGACGATTTCAAACATTCTGTCGAGGCTGAAACTGTTTCGCGTAGGGACAAGAACGTTATTATCAGAAGCATTCTTCCATGTCAGTCGTATATCAATGCATGGCTGATCGTTATTTATAAACAACGTACAAACAATAGCGTATGAGGGGGTATCACTAATCTGCTCTCTTCTTGCACCTACACCTGCAGGAATTTTATTGCAATCCTCACTCCACTTCTCAACTACCAAGAAGATTCTATTCATCTCCTCAACACTTACTGTAAATAAACAACATTCCGTTTACCAGAGTTTGTTTGTCTGCAAGTCGTTTCCAGTACATAGTTAATGGCACCGGTTTTACGCCTGAACACGCGCAATGAATTTGTAACGGACACTTCGTACACGGCATTGAGAATGCTTCTCAAAGGAAGTTCCATCTTATTCGAGGAGTGCACGTCCACTCGGTTCAAGCTCTGAGATGAATATGAGCCACAGGCAAGCGGATCGGCTCGACGGGAGGAGTGAGTCACACCATAAGCTGATGAAACGTGTACGGCGTTGTTCCAACGTGAATACTTGTGTCGCATTATACTGGGTAGGTGTTTTTAGAAATTTTCCGATACATGAAGCAATACTGGTTTTAATGTTTTATCACTCCCACTCTCCAGAATACGCACCAGACATTTTCGCTTAGGGTGATTTTCACGAACTAAACACATTTTATTCACACTCTGGCGCACTATTTGAGAGGAATATATGACCATATTTTTTCCTTTTTGCTTAGCAGGCGATACACATCTCTAAATTCTGTTAAAAGCTCACGCAGACCTTTAGCCACAACCTCACTACAAACTCACGCAGACCTTTAGCCACAACCTCACTACAAACCTCGTAACTTAAGATTCTCCATGATGACAAGATTTACATTCTGAGTCGCAGGGTTCGAGTACTCGGTATGATGCAACATGACATAATATCGCTTGTTGCACTACTCATCAACAAGACTCACTAACCATAACCGTTGGCTCTCTTCTGCACGTGTTGTTTCTTCTACTTCACGGTATATGTTAGCTTTTATAAAGTTTAGTGGTACACCATAGCTAATTGAAATACGATTTAGTTAATAAACGAAATATTCAAGGTATAGACATATCGTTAAGAAAAGACATAGTAATCCTGCAATGCTCTCGCCAGAATAGCAGTAGATTATTTGTACCTCTTGTTCCTTCCCTTCGCACGATTCAATGTAGCCTTAAAAGTATCAAAGGATGGTGGAATAGGGAGCCATTCAGTAACCTTATCTTCACACTTTGCCGACCACTACTTCATAAACGTCGAACACGCACTATTAAAGGTAGCCATTACTATTTTTCGTCTACGTGGAGAAATGCACGAACTGAGACCCAGGGCTTGCAGCGGTCCACTGAGCACGCAGTGAAGAGATATGCCCAGGTAGTAGCACGAGTCAAGTGACACAGGCTGGGCTTAGCTTAGAGTTTTCTCCTGTACACACACATACAGATACACACACACACACACACACACACACACACACACACACAAAGGAGAAAGTGAAACGCTAATTGAAACACGATTTAGTTAATAAACGAAATATTCAAGGTATAGACATATCGTTAAGAAAAGACAAATATAACAATCAAAGATTATGGTATCCAAATGGTACGGTATCATAGGTACCAGGCACTTGGTAACGTTTCCTATAGGTGTTACGGCACACCTTCGTACCACCAAGTTCCATCACGCACCCCAGCTTCTGCGCCAGAAAATTGTGGGTCTCTACAGTTAGTTGGGATGGCTGGTCACCCTCACCACCATCCAAGCACACTAGATCCTTCAACGAATCAAAGTTAACGACTCGCCGATTCGCCTGTTTGAGCGTGATACCCTTAGCCTTCACGATATATTTCATATCCTACCCCACCCTCACCCGTACCCCATAAGTTTTTGGTCCTGCTGAGACAAAAGAGTCGGCGTATGCGATGTCTCCATACTCATCCTTCATCTCATCAGTTAACTCCCCGAAGAATTCACCAATAGGAGGGATGTATTCACCCTCCCTCGCTGTGAATATCACACTATCTGTATCGGAGTACAGAACCCTCTGACCAAGAGAATGTAATAGGCTCCAAAGTTTGATGCGTGTGTAGGCCGTTGTGAAGCTGGCTACAGGTAAACCCGTGGGATATCTGTGGCCAATTCAGTATTGTTGTACTTTATTATGAAGTATTACCTACATTCACATTGCCCATTACATCTTTATCGGGAGCGTTGGCATAATCCCAGACTTCACTATAACTTTGCGCCAAATGGACGTTCCCTTTGCCAGGATTCTTTGCAAATTTTCCCCAAAGACTGTTTAAACACAACTTTGCACTAAAGCGCTTGCCTGGATTCTTTATAATTTGGGAATGGTCAAGCTGTATACGTAACTTAGAATATAAGCCAATTTTTCATCTTCGGTATTAACTCCTCGCGTATACCCTGATTCTTCTACTTTATCCTTCAAAAAAGCGTTTATATATGGGTGAAAAGGTTGGGTATTCAGTAACCATGGCGAACGGATAGGTCCAGTTCAGGGCTTGTATATACACCTCTGATCTTATGCTGATCGGTTGTATGATTACATTCCCTATTGTTCTCCTCTGCGCACTTCATACACAGGGGAAACATGAGCTTGTGGTCTATAACGACGGGTAAGATCGGCATCCATAAATCGCGTGAGGGGAGCACATCTACGAAAGAAAGGCCGAAATAGTACCCGTTCAAATTTGTGGAGAGCACCTCGATGGGGGACAGGTCAGGTCCCACCAGTTTTTCAGGTGCTCCTACGTGCTACGGATTGTTCTTCATCATGTAGGGATATAAAGCACAGAAGTCGTAGTAATGGAGTTTCACACCCTCTGTAAGCGGAAAGTATAGTTTGAAGGGCTTTGTACGCCCTCCGAACAAGCTATCACCGCATTTGAGAGGATCCAGCACCATTGAATGTTTGATCATGTTATTTCTTCACGGTACTGACCATCTGTCTCCATCCGTGCATCATACTCATGCTCCCACAAGATTTTATGAGTAAACTGGGAGCCTATAAGTTGATAGCGGGTACGGGTCCATGCAAGTCTGTCGGCAGAAGATCTACTGTGGATATCTCCTATGATTCCACACTCAGGACGGGGGCATCCTTGCCACCAGCAACCGTTAAAGGAGTATACAGTCTTCTCACCAGTGGCACGGTTTTCGCTTGGACCATCAACCCAAAAAACACGACCATTCTCCTTAATGGGTACTTCCCCCGTGTTGCGGGCATACTTTATATATACACCTGTCTGCTGCTGTATGTATATGTGCCAGTAAATAGCTTTGTACCCATAACTTCGGGGATTGTTTCTATGAATGACGGCTAAGGTGTCTTTAGGCATGAAGTTATTCTTGAACACCATAAAACATAATGAGGCGATCGTGGTTGCGACTTGCAACGGATCGCATTTGAGACGGTCTATGTCCATCCTTCTAAAGGCCTGGAAACGTACTCTAAGCAGGCGCACATCATTCACGCAATAACTCACATTCATCAGCTATATTATAAGGAATAGATTAATTAAAACTGTTGTAGTAGCGGTCGAAATCTTCACGTTCTTCTGTACTCATACATTCATAGTTAAAGTAATGTTTGGGTGGAGGTAGTCCTACGTAATTCAAAGTTTCGCTAGTGAGGAATGTTTAAGGGAATTATCCTTTTGAAATTTCAGCGGCTACGCCTATCACCTTGGGTAGCTTTGCTAATTTACAAGGTGTGAATAATAAAGTGTCTTTAAACTGTACATTACTCTTATTTGCATCTGTATAAGTTTGTTTCCTCTTTTCAAGGGATCACCTGTAAATATCTCATATGAATCGTGCTCAAGCAACTCCTTATAAAGGAACTGTGTGTCAAATTTTGCCCCGTTATGGGCAAGAATATGCACAGTCATTTTTTTTAACTTGTCCGCTAACTTGACAATATAGGACACAAAGAGTTTCACAGAGCTATCTTGGGCATTTGTTTAAAAACGTTTGTCCGTTTACCACATTTGTGACACTCATCACACTCGATCTCCATGCACTCATCACAGATAGTCTGGCTTAAAGTAAATGTGGAATAACCTCTTTGGTTTCAGCGTTCGTGTATGTTTCTATATCGTAGTACACAGTTATGCAAGGGCTATTTTTAGGTTTAGCGTCTTTCATTTTACATACATGCTTTACTCCAACCGCCTTATTTTCCTCATGGCATGTAAAACAGTGAATTTCATCACATTTATGTTTGAAATTCCCCCAATTATCCATCATATGAAACATACCACATTCACAGATTCTCATTTTCCTGCACTTCCTAATTGACTTATGGAGCTCAAAACAGCTATTATTGAAAAATGTGCGTCTGCATACATCACAATACATCACAGTCCCTCTTTTCAGCTTGAACCACACGGCTTTCACATTTGGAGCTTTTACACTGTGCACTTACCATGTGTAAATCTTTATAATGTTTCACTATATCATCCGCAAACTCGATACACCCCTTACACAAATGATGATGTAGTCCATATTTTCGACTTTTACCATAACTCGCGTAAAGGCCGGCCCCTTACATTACGGATAGGGAGATACATGATACGTTGTTCCTGACAGGCCTAAAATAAGTAGGGGTCGTACGATCTCTCACACTGCTTTTAAAAACATACACAGTCCTACGACGATCATCCATTCCAAATACAACTATACGAACATTCATTTCCTATTCTACTCTTCTCAGCTCTTCAGGACCCATATTACAGGCAAACTCAAGTTTACAGTCTACAGCTAGTTTACGGGCATGTTCCACTACTGTAAGCAACTAAATATTTTTGAACAGTGTATTTAGTACAGTAAACATACGGGCTAAGACTACTGCTAAAAAGCCGCAACCACGATCGGCGTTTATATGCCGTCAATAAATAGCCTGAGAATTGAAGTTAAGAGTATAAGGTGTGGTACTATGTCCCCCAACACGGAATACACGGTCAATATTTACAATGAAGTTGTCCATATTGAAGTCTATACTACTTTGAGAGGCCTGCATTATACGGCCTAATATATACTCTATATATACAGCTGCCAAGCGTCTGAATGGTATTTTTACCCAAAAATCATCTATATCTCCGTCATCTGACCCGAACCCAAAGGACAGCCGAGTTCTGACTTCACGTTCGTCGCCGTTCTGAAGGGCAAACTCTTCAATACATTCAGCTACGCGCCGTAGTCCGTGTTCAACACCATTGCTATATATGGATCTAGAATCAACCCTGACTATATACCAATTTCTAGTCAAGCCTGCGGTGGGAGTAGCGGTGCGCACCAACTCGAATGTTATACCATCCTCTACAGAACGAGAAGCTGCTGCTGCTGTGGAGAATGTACCCGGAATTGAAAAGGAATAACGGGGTATATTTTTATTTGAGGAAGGTACTATTGTTGGGGGGGTGTCGTAAGACTTAGAGGGTTGGGGCTCTATTACTGTAGGTCTAACAACTGGCGCAATCCTGGCACGCTTTATACCTGACGTGGAGGGTTCTTCATCATGCTTCCGCTTTGAATCGTCGCGTGCTACAGGTATCGTTGGTGTGGACTCGGCAATGGGGATGGAGTCTGTGATCACAACTACACTCTCGTCGGGGTCATCTGTAATATCGATGATGGGGTGCTGTACCTCATCGTCATTCATGTTTCTGTGGGAGAAGCGAAAAACAAGACTGTAGAATATAAAGATCATCACTTATGAGTGTGACGTGTTAGAAATAGATTCTGTAGAAAAATTCAGGTTCAGGAGCCCATCCACATGTATTATATCTGGCCCTACAGGGTGTGTTAAACTGTGTTTATGCTTAAAATCATTAAAGAAAAAGGAGAGATGTTCTCGAAATTTGTGCATAAAGTAATATGGTGCTATTCGACATAACAATCACTGTTCAACCAGAACCAACATGATATTTTGTTCCACAAAGGTGTAAATGACGTTAATTCATTAAAGGGAAATGAACATACAGTCATTGTAATTGACGATCTCATGTTGGAGATGGATCAAACGTTTGCCGAGACATTTACAGTATTCTCTCACCATCTTAACATAAGCGTGTTCTTCATCAATCAGAATCTATTTTCAAAAATAGATACATGCGCGATGTGTCGTTAAATACACATTATCTAGTCTTATACGCACAACGTAGAGATGTATCACAAATTGGGGTATTAGCCAATCAAATGTTCCCGAATGAGCGTAAGGAGTTTTTGGAGGTTTATAAAGAAGCTACAATCCCGCGTTACGGATATTTGCTTTGCGACCTTCATCCACGAAACACATTTAGGGTACTTCTAAGAACGAATATATTTCCAAACGAAAATGAAACGGTGTATATTAAAGAATGACAAAGAGGGTAAAGAAATACCGTGAATTAAGAAAAATCTATCATCGACTGCCAAAGGCACTGCAACAGCTGTTTGTTAAAAATATCGACTCCGACTTTTAAAAATGCATCTGTGAAATCTGTCTTAACGTTATAAATTCAAAGTATCAATGAAACCCCCTCAGAAGGCTCGCCTACACCGTTACAAGAACATAATACATGCACTCGATCGTAAAAGTCAAACTGTGGGGAAGAAAAAAGAACTATTGTACAAAGAGGAGGGTCATTCCTCCCCATCTTATTTTCAGTTTTGGGTCCTTTACTGACTAGATTGATATAATGAAGAAAGTGGTAGTGATTCCACACGAGGTGTATGCTTCACTGCAAAGTTCAGAGAATCCAGACACGGTTCTAGAACCCCGTTAAAACATGCTTAAAAGAATGGAAAGCGAATTGTTAGTCCTATTAAACAGTGAAAAAACACCTGATGAGAAAAGAATCTTATATCAAGAAGCTCTGCAGAAATTTCTTCACGAGTACGAAAATTATAAGAATCTGACAGAGACCTCGTGGTTATTAGGCACAACACGGAAAACGATGAGCATGGCGACATTGGACCTGTGCCCGACGACAGAGCTGGCCAACCAAAGAATAACGGTTGGCCACACAACATATGGAGCATGTATTAAAAACTACCCTCCCACATACATTGAGGAATAAAGGTTTAAGTCTTTATAATCTATTGTATGAGGATTCCAACATACATTGGACCAATACAGGTGAGATCATTATGGAAGGAGCAAAGGTACAGGGTATCGAATATCGTAGACATCGTCCATAATCTGGTGAGAAAATGGGATAGGCCATCACCACCAGGATGGAAGCATATTAAAGCAAGACTACAACAGATAAATATCCCCAAAGCAATAAGAGGAAATCTGAACAGGTAAAAAGACTTGGAACATGCGTCGCACATGCCACAATTGAAAACACCACAGCCCGAGCAGTAACACATCTGAAGAGGAGAAAGTAGAGGTTAAACAACGGTCAACCCTACCTACGTCCCTCTAAAATACGCAAATGGCTCACATATTAAGAAGACGTTATTATAACTTTTCTAGCCGAGCCTCCTACGGAGGCGTATATAGACTGTACAGAAGTGTTTACAATGATGGATTGGGGAAAAAAGATGTTGAGAGGTTTTTGCGGGAGCAAGACGCTTATACACTTCCTAAGCTTGTGATAAAAAGGTTTAAAACAGCCAAAACAACAGTTGCTTCGATTGACTCTATTTGGCAAGCAGATTTAACAGACATGCAAAGATATTCAGTGTATAATGATGGTTACCGCTACATCGTATTCATAATAGATGTACTCTCTAGATATCTGTTGCTAATTCCTCTGAAAAATAAATCGCCTGAAACAGTTACTAAAGCAACCAAAACGTTGATGTTGAAAGAAAACAGGATTCCTGGCTATTTTTGTACGTATATGGGGAAAGAATTTATAGGCTGAGCTTTTCAGAACATGTCAGAGTTTAATATCAGCTACTACACTACCAATGCTATACATAAGGTATCTTTATCTAAAAGAGTTCAACGTACCATAAAGGAACGCATGCACCGCTATTTGACACAAAAAACACATACAGATTTCTAGACATTCTGGAATCATTGGCCTTATCCTACAACTGCTCACATCACCGCACGATTGGGACAAACCTAATGAGATTTTAGGAAGAGGTACGCGCCCAGAGCCTGATGGGACACCACCACCACACTCTGCGCGTTTCAAAATCAGTAATTATGTAAGGCTAAAGCGTTCGGGAAATAAATTCGCGAAGGGATTTGAGCAATGTTGGACATGTGAGAGTTTTAAAGTTAGAGCTATGAGACCTAAAGGCGAGATAATGTTGTATTACTTTGAAGATTTGAATGGGGAAGAAATCGCAGGAGGTTTTTACCGCGAGTAGTTGAAGAAAGTTACATTTAATTTAGGAAAAAATGTATTTAAAAATTAGAAAAGTTTAGGAAGCAAAGGTTCAGGAAAGAGAAAAATGTACCTGGTGAAATGGCTAGGGTACCCAGAAAGCTTCAACACCTGTATAAAAGCTGATGCAATAACAACAATAACAACACCCTGGCTAACTTTGTAACAGAACTCCATGAACCCATTGAATTGGGTCGTGCTTCGTATGAGGTGGGGATATGCGAAATTCAGCTGGACTCCCTCTTTCTAAATATTGATTATAAAGATCCCGTTTTTACGATTCTTGAAGACATTTATGAGTGAAAAAGCCCGGGTAACTCGGGATGAAACTATGCGTATCGCCCAGACTGAGGATGCACGGTATTACAGTACAGTAGTAACGCTAGGCCCGAGCCATTATGGTGCGGCTGAGGATGTTGTGAGAGACTTAAACGTAAGTTTAAAAAACCCAAATCTTACGGCTGATTTAGTATACGAAATCGTAAACAAAGAAAACCCTGCACATACCCTAATCCTAAAATCACAGCCTAACAAAAATATTAAAGACAAAGGGCTGTTCAAAATTATAACTGAGGGGCGATATGGATCAGCCTTCCAAAGAGATTCCTTTCACGAGGTACAACATGACTTGTCCAGCCTAATGCATCAGGTGAAATTGGAGAAATTAGTTGCTGGCTGTACACCCCGAGACATTTGCTATATTTACAGCAATATAGTGGAGAACCAGTTTGTTGGGGATACCAAGGCACAGTTGCTACGCATTGCTTACATTCGCAACCATAGAGGGAAGAGTTTGAGTATTGCATATGATATATCCCATTATGTGAATGTCGCAACTAATCTAATAACCAATATCTCAATATATATAAGAACGATTGAGGGAAAAAATTCCCCACTCGGTGATGGGACCTTAACAGTGAAGCTGCAGTTTCGACGCACTGAGTTATAATGGACAGAAAGCCTTTCACAGTCTCTCGAGGGGTGAGTTACCAGCGTGGTAGTGGACTTGGATCCATTTTTTCAACCATACTACTTACAGCTGTTCCTTTGCTGAAGAGGGGTGCCAGATACCTCGTGAGGAAAGCGCTACAACCAGGTCTTAACACGGCAGAAGAGATATTGGCTGGGGGTAAACCTAAAGAAGCTCTAAAAAAAACACTTAAAGCGTACACGGGACGAACTCATCAAAGATGCGAAGAGAAAAATAGCTGGTGGTGGGAAGAAGAAGAGGGCTGTTCGGAAGAAGGGATTACCACCACGTGGCATTAAACGTAAAAGGATATCAAAAAAGAAGTGTTCTAAGCGAATGAAACCTATGGTTGACCATTTTTTGACTGATATAAGCTAAGAACATTGATCTCATGAATCATAGTTTGTTTACTACTTGTCCAGAGAGGAGGCAGTACTTCCAACTTGTCATGTCACCCTTCCTCCATCCGTGTAGTTCACAATGTTTTAAATCGGAGCTGTCCCTCTTTGACATGTCCCCATCTCAAGTTTCTATTGAACACAGTGACTTTATTACAATTAACCCTTTAAACACAATTAGTTCCCCAAGTGCCCCAATAGAATTCGTGATACCCATCTCAGGCCTTTACTCTTTTGACCCAAGCTGTGTGCACATGTACGCTAAACTACGTATAGCCCATTCTGATGGAACGGACTGTGATAACAAATATGCTGTATACCCTGAAACAAACTTTCTGCACTCCATATTCAACCAGTGTGACGTATATTTAAATCAGGTCAACATATCGGCAGCAACGGGGTACTATCATCTACTAGTCTATCTGGAAAATGTACTGAACTTTTCCAAAGAAGCAAAGGATACCTTTTTAAGTGCCGAGGGATATTATCTAGCTAAAGACGAAAGTAGTATGAAGGACAAATTTAAAAATTCTAAAAAGAAGATATACGAGTGTTTTGAACGCCTGTATATACTGTAATTAATTATAATAATTTATAATGTAATTAATGTACTTTAATTAAACAATACTAATTTAATATAATGTAATTAATGTACTTAATAATGTAATGTACTTAATGAAATTGTAATTAATGGAATTGTAATTAACGATAAAAAGTGAATGTGAATTGATTGGTAATTATAATCATAATTGTAAGAAACCAAAATTACACCATACTCAGTGATGTACTTAAATTGTACTAAATGTCTAACACGACATTATGTCGCCATGTAGGAATATACACTCAGCGATATTATTATTTTTTTTATTATTATTTTTTCGTTCGTTGGAATAAATTTTGGAGTTGCTTCCTGTTTTGCCAAATAATTGGTAACTTGTTCTTTTCAAAATTCTTATTCATTTTTTAGATTAGATGCATCTTCTCTTCGTTATAAAAGATGAAGTTATGTCTTGCCTTAAACATTTAATTTTTGCCCATATGCATATCTTAATATAAGAATGCATGATTCAATTTCCGTTCTAATTAACTCGGCGGATCAGGAAAAACAGCAGATCTAAAAATATGCGGATTAAGCTAAACATATGACTTCCTTTTCCTATATCCTGTTTATCTGTTTTCCCATTGTCAACAAATAATTTACTTTATTTTCAAACATTGTGCAAAAATAATGCAGCCTCTTCAACATTTAATAATGATGATGTTAGTAGAATCCGGGTATATAAACCCCAGTAAATTCTTCCATGTTCATTCAGAAGTCAATTCAGAGGCTGAGCACTACCTGTACATTTTAGCAGTAAATTACAGTAAGAAATAGTCTTTATCTTCTCCTTCGAGTCTTGCTCTCTTCAGAGAACTTAGTCATTAAACTTCCCCGATACGTTATAAGAAGAATCCGAGAATCTTCAGAGAATTTAGTAAGCCTCCCTGAATCCTCCGAGCCACTATAGAAGAACTCGGAGAGTAGTATAAAAGAAAACGACTGCAAGTAACACATCCGTTTCTGCCACCTAACTAGAACCCCCGTCGACTTCGAACCACCCCAGGCCATAGACGGAGGGGTTAAAATATATATATATATTCCTCGTTCGTATTTCTTATTATTAGTTATTAGTTTTTACTATTATTAGTTTTAATTGAATTTTTGATCATATATATATATTCCATCATTTGTATAGGATTGTATATTTATTTTCTATATATTTCGTGAAATTGATTCCAATAATTTGTCTAAATAAACAGAATGATTTAATGGTGTTTTATTTAATTCGGTTTAATTGTATTTCTTTTATTGTTAATATTGGGATTCGTTTAAATAATCAGTTCTCTTGCTAAACAAATTTAAGGAGAAAGTCACTCTTGCCTTTAATAAGTAAATAAATGAGTGGCAACTCATCTAGATAAATTAAAATAAATGGTGTATCTGCCAACTCTCCTTATATAAATAAGAACAATAACTGGTAACTCATCTAAATAAAAATTAAATTAAATGGTGCAAGCTGGCAACTCACCCTAATAAGGTACACATGAACATAATTAAAATATATATGGGTATCTAGCAACTCACAACCCTCTATATAACGCTCATTTTGCGACGGACTCCGGTGGAATAAAGAACTCTCTCTCCTCTCTCTCCTTACATTAGGTTTCCCTTTGGGGGGTGAGGACATCTCACCTTCTCCCCCAAAGACCCTCCTCCTTCTCCTTTCTCTCCCTCTCTTAGGTTAATGTTACCCCTTTGAGGAGGTCCTCCCTTCTTCCCTCAAAACTCCCTCCTCTCCCCCCTTTGCAGCATTGATTTGTTGCATAACCCCTCCCCCTTCATTGCATAACCCCCACCCCCTTCATTGCATAACCTCCACCCCCTGTTGCATAAACCCCTCCCTATTTGTTGCATAACCTCTTGCAACATTCCTCCCCTTTGCCTCACTGATAAACATTTGCAACATTGCAACATTCTTGCACTTGTCCATTTTGCGCCCATGCTACTAGGTAGACCAGCCTTGAGTAGATCGTAGGGTCTTTGTTGTTTTGAAACATTATAACATAACATTATAACATATATATATATATATATATATATATAAATTGACGATTAGTTAGGTTAAGTCGTAATATTTTCGTTAGTTTTAAAGTTTCATTTGATGGGTTCATTTAAAAAATGTCTTCTAATGTAGTTTCCTATGTAGTCTCCTGTGTAGTTTGTGTCCCTTTTTGCGTCAGGAGGACGTAAACTACACTTGCTCCAATAATTCTTCATTTGCATACGTTTTTCTCCATACGAACTCGCATCAACAGTAATTTTTGTTGTTGTAATTAGGTAATGTTTATTTTTTGCCTGCTTAGACCTAGTTTAGACTGAATATTATTATTGTAGTGTGATCTATCTACTTGCGAGTTGCCTCCGGTCAATTGAATGCCCGGTTAGGTCAATTGAATGCCAGGTTAGGTCAATTGAATGCCTGGGTAGGTCAACTGTACGCCCTTGACGATTGGTTAGGTAAGGTCATGATATTTTCGTTAGTTTTAACGAAAATATCACTACTTAACCTAACCAATCATCAAGGGCGTAGAGTTGACCTAACCCGCCATTGAATTGACCTAACCGGGCACTTAATTAACCGGGGGTCACACAGCAACCTCTTATCCGGACGTCATAAGCGGTGTAAATTGTATAACGGTCATGCGCCATGCAAACTACTGCGCATATAAATGCAATGTGTTTTCATATGTTGCGCGTATTTCTCCAGGAAAATAATGTTATTTTCGTTATTAGAATATAAAAATTTATTAGTATACAAATTTTCAGCTAAATCCCTTGGGGTCGTCCATTTGGAAAAGATCCAATTTTTGTTAAGGAGCCTACGATAACGTCTTTCACATCTTTCAAATGTCTAGGATAAAGCGCGTCAGGGCCTAGAGCCTTGCTATCTTTTAGCTTATCGATATAATTCGCAATCTCACCCTCGTAAACAGTTATTTCATTCAAAATAGTCTCGCTGCTAAATGGAACGATATCGTCCACGTCGGGATCATTATTTACGTCTTCTAGGGTAAAAACTGTCGCAAAAAAGTTGTTAAAAATACCCGCCATCGCCTGAGCGTAGGAAGCCAAAGCGCCGTTAGCATCCACTAGCAGTGCTTCTCAACCTTTTCCGACATCATTCACCCTAAATATATTTTTTTTAAACTTGCTCACCCCACTTCGAATACAGTGAAAAAAATAATCTTTTAAATTTTCATTGCTCATTATTATTCAATATTCAATGTTCTTAATATCTAATATTCAACAATTGTTTCGACAAAATAAAGTGTACATATACTGTACCTTGATTCTGATCTCATTCACTCCGGGGTGAACCATTCACCCGGTTGAGAAGCACTGCACTAGAGGGCCTATGTTATCTTTTATCGGCAGACGATTATTGACCTAGTCAAAAAACTTTTTCGGATTATGTTTACTATCCGCAGCTACAAGTATCTCAAAAACACACTTAGCATTCCTAATATATCTTTTAACCTGACGTCTAAGCTCGATATATCTATTAAAGTTAGCTACCGTGCCATTGCGCTTATTAAGTCTATACGCTCTGTTACCACTTGGGCCTACAATGATTACTAGCGCGCTTGGGCCTACGCGGAATAAACTCCCTTTCGATATTCAAAAACCTTTCTTTAAACGCCTCCCAATGAAAATTTGCGTCATTACCCATAAATAAATATTATCAGTCCACTACCCTCATCCTATCCGCAAAAATATCAAAATTAGCCCTACGAAAATCAGGCACGATCTTCTTAATCGGAATCCGTGCTGGTTCTCACTGAATCTTTCCTGTTTCCAAATCTCATATATTTTCTTCCTGACTATTCTTTCAAATATTTTGGTGAGATGTGCTGTCAGTGCACCGGTCTATAGTTCTTTGCTTGAGACCTATCTCCCCTCCTTTATATAAAGGGACACTGTTCACTCTTTTTAGTATGCTCTGTATTTCCTGTGTCCAGGGGATCTTCTCCATATCCAATAAAGGGGTGTAACTATTTTATTCTTGCAGTTTTTAATCAACAAAGCATTCCATTTGTCCGGACCTGCAGTTGAATGTGATTTTATTTGTTCTATAGCTCTCGCTAGAGTATCGTCAAGTACTGCTTTGTCTCTTTTTCGAGATACTAAAAGCTGATGCATATTGAGCTCAATATTTCAGATTTTTTTTTTCAAATCGTCCGTTAGTTCATTATTTTCTTTCCTTAAGGGTGCGATAGTGGCTCGCGTTTTTATTTTTAATTTCGCCAAATTTTAGAAGTATTTTGGTTGTCTTTTATTGCTTTCACCGCATCTTCCTCTTCCCTCTCTAAATGGCCCTCAATTAGGGCTTGTATTTCCCTGTCTATTCTCTCTAATTTTACTTGAATCACTTTTTTGTGTTGTTGTCTGTACAATTAATTAACTTCTTAGCTACTCTTTCTTTTGCGGAATAGTGTTTGTTTTACCCTCTCGAAATAGTTCCTCTTTCCCTTTCGCTGTACTTTTGGAACATATTTTTCTAAAATTTCCAGCTTCAGAAAAGACGCCATATGGTATCTGATTTCTTCCCATAAAATTTAGGTTAAAATTTTTTTTTTTTCAGAATACTCGACGGTATGACTTACCAGCAGAAACCTTAGGAAATGAAAAAGATCAGAGTGTGTTCGTAACCAGCGTTTACGAACTTCAAGCGGGTGAGTTTTCAGGAAATACAAAATATTATATATATATATATATTTTTTTTTTATTGGGGTTGTTTAACTTCCTTCGCAACATCTAAGGTCATATGACGGAGGGGACCTACAGCTTTACGTGTGGTTCGAACCACGGGTCGCTACATAATCTGGGCGCGGAGGACGGTCTCCCATCCAACTACTGCCAAGACCCAATGTCGCTTAACTTCGCTGATCTCAGGGAAGCGGTGTTACGACATTGGCCACGACGTAGCCCACATATATATATATATATATATCAGGGGCGACGCCAGGCTTTTGTGTATACTCAGACTCAAATTTTTCAAGCATATATATATATATATATATATATATAAAATATATACTCTATAATTTGATACTTGGTTCACTGTGATATGTATTATGTATGACAATTAGAATATTTTTAACTGGTATAAATTTAGGAAATAAAACCAACATCGCCTTACCTTATTTATTTATACATGAACTCCAATCTTCTTGGTTTTAATGTAAATCCTTCAATTACTTTGTCGTGCAACATTTTATTCTTCTCTAGCGATATTACAATTTCTTTCTCTATGGCAATTCTTGCTAAACTAGACAGCATTTCCTCCCTCATGGTATTCCATAGGTACGTCTTTATTCTGTTAAACGTTGAAAAACTTCTTTCCGTTGACAAACTGGTTACAGGGATTGTCAAAAGGAGCCGAATTAATTTGATCGTTTCAGGTAAGGCTGTTGTAAGTCTAAGGTCAAGACAAAGCTTTAAAATTTCTTTTGTATGTTTGCACTGACAAAAATTGGAGTCCTGATAGATGTATTTCAATTCTGACGTTAAAGCTTTTACGTCAAATAGATTACTGTACTTATATTCAAATGCTTCTATTAAGTGTTTGGGGAAATTTTCTTTATACAGTATACTGCAAACGTTAATGAATTCAACAGCTCAAAAAATGAGAACTCCTGAATGCATTCAAATCGTTCCTTCAAGGCTGTTACAGAGGTATTCAAAATGCTAAAGTAAATTTCTTTAAATCTGTCACTTTTCCTCTGTCTTTTGGTAGCGGGAGGAATGGTCGGACAACTTACTATGTCACGTCTTCTTAAGAATTTCATTATAACTTTTTGTCGGTACTTACGTATTATCGGGACTACCAAACTGTTTATTATGTATTTTTGCTCTCGTTATTTTCGTTTAAACTAACGAAAATATCACAACTTAACCTAACCAATCATCAAGGGCATACAGTTGACCTAACCGGGCATTCATTTAATCTAACCGGGCATTCAGTTGACCTAACCGGGCATTCAGTTAACCTGTTAGGTCAACTGAATGCCCAGTTAGGTCAACTGAATGCCCGGTTAGGTCAACTGAATGCTCGGTTAGGTCAACTGTACGCCCATGATGATTGGTTAGGTCAAGTTGTGATATTTTCGTTAGTTTAAACGAAAATGAGGAAAGCAAAAATACAACATAAACAGTTTGGTAGTCCCGATAATATGTAAGTACCTTTTTGTCATTGACTTTTCCTTCCAGAAAACTAATAAAATCATTTTCTTTTTTGCAAATTCCATGTCCACTATCCTGCACTATAAAACATCAAATAGTTTTTCATCATTGCTAAATAATTCTTCAAAGCAACAAATATAAAACAAATAAAAAGTCATCTAGTTTAGCGTAAAGGTTTTCAGCCTGATTTAAACTATCTTCATCCCAGAGATTTCATCATTCAAAATGTCGTACCACTCACATGCAACGTGTTGACGTCACCACGTGACGTCATACCAATAGCTCTGTTTCGACGCAGATGTGACGGATTTTATATAAAATGAACACTTTCAATATGTTGTGTATTAAATTTCCTAAAATTTACTACTATGCAAAAGTAGAATATGTAGAAATACCCAACTGCTACTGTAGTATGATATGCAAATATTACTTTTAAATGTTTATTAATTCAAGATAATAACATATATTTGGGACAGCAGCAAGTCGTCAGGCAGATACGAATTTGTCTGACTTCGAACATTAAAATCTTGGTTATTCGGTGGATACAAAGGAATAAATCAATTAAAATACTAATTAACTTTACGAAGAGTGAATATCCAAATGACTTTATAACATTATAAATAAATCAAAAGATTTACATCATAACATGTTTCAAAGAGAGATGTCAGGTTTAAAATTGTTTGCTTGACAAGAAGTGGAATTGTGCATTTTTATGCGAGTTGTAAGGCTTTGTCATTTGAGAAGATGCATAATAATATAGTAATAATTAATTTTATGTACAGTCACAGTGTATATGCAAATAGCTACAGTATATAACGTTATTCATAAATCCTAACATGGTCATTATAACATGTTTTATAAGGTAAAGATATCTGACTCAAAATTTTTAGCCACATATCTTCCCTCTCTCCCCACCCTCACTGGGGAAGTAGGGTTTAGATGACAGATGGATGGATGAAAATTTTTAGCCTGACAACTTGACAACAGATGGGATTGTGTATCGTTAGTTTTTTATGTTAGTTTTTTAAGTCCCTAGCAGGAGAAATAACAGGTCAGGCTCAGCCTGACCTGCCTGAACCCCTCCGACGCCACTGATATATATATATATATATATATATATATATATATATATATATATATATATATATATATATATATATATATATATATCAGGGCGTCCCAAAAAAATGTATACACACTTTAACAGCTGATAGCTCAATTGATGTTTCTTTCTTTCCAAGTTAAACCCATTAGAATTAATAATGGCAGTCAGACTCAGCTTTGAACAAAGGAAATTCATTCTAAAATGCTACAGGAAGTGTGAAAACGCAGTTGAAGTGCAAAGACAGTTTAGGAGGGAGTTTCAAACAGATCCACCAACGCGACTTACCATCACTCGAATTAGAGATAAGTTTGAAGCCGATGGAACTGTTCAGAATGTCCACAAGAAGCGTTCCGGAAGACCACGGACATCGACAAGCCCCACAAAGCAAGAAAGAGTACTGGAAACGTATCACCAAAGTCCAAGAAAATCTGTGCGGCAAGCGAGTCGTGAGGTAGGAATTTCAGAATCGTCTGTCCAACGCATTTTGAAGCGCTGTCAATGGAAAAGTTACATTCCAAGATTAGTCCATGCTATTAATGAAGATGATCCGGACCGAAGAGTGGAGTATTGCGAGTGGTACTTGGCACGATGTGGATGTGGATTGGACGAAGGGGTTTCGTAGAATACCCTCCGCGTTCACCAGACCTCACACCACTAAACTTTTTTTTATGGGGATACTTAAAAGACAAAGTCTACGCTATAAAACCTGCAACAGTCGCTGAATTGAGAGCAGCCATTGAACGAGAATGCACACAAATACCAAACGAAATGTTTCGTGATGTTTGCGATTCCATTGCTTCGCGTTATCAGCAGTGCCTGGACCAGAACGGACGTCAGTTTGAAAACAGGCGTTGACAAAACAATTAAATAATGTCTGTAGATTCTATTACATTTTGAAAATGAAATGTATTTTAATAAACACTGCCTTTATAATTATTTAAAGTGTGTATACATTTTTTTGGGACGCCCTGTATATATATATATATATATATATATATATATATATATACACCTTTCAACCTTTCAAGTGTTTTGTGCGATGATTCCTCATTTCACAAAGGTCAAGCTTGTTGCCTCTCCACATATATATATATATATATATATATATATATATATATATATAATATATATATATATAGAGGGTGAGTCAAAAGTTCGGAAACATAGGAAATTGAAAATTGTTATTACAATAATTTCCCGGGTGTTGGCTTGGTGGTCGTGGTCCAGTGGAGTGGCATCTCTGGTCCCCTGACCTGACACCGCTGGACTTTTACTTCTGGGGACACCTCAAAGCCATTGTGTGTGGTCTGAAGATCCGGGACACAGACCACTTGAAGCAGCACATTACAGAAGCCTGTGCTGCAATCCAGCGCGATGTCCTAGAAAGAGTCTAGGTCGAGTGGGGAAACAGAGTCCAGAAATGTCTGGAAGTGAAAGGAGAACATATAGAGCACATCTTGTAACATTACTTGTAATACGTCTTTTTGCAATAAAAGTTTCCTATCCTTCCTATGTTTCCGGACTTTTGACTCACCCTGTATAAAAATGTGGGTGTGGGTGTGTGTGAGAGAGAGAGAGAGAGAGAGAGAGAGAGGGTGTTTCAAAAAATGTTATCAATTAATATGGGGGTGCTTCAAAAAATATTTCAATACTGTGTATTTATTATTATTAAAAATTATTATTATCATTATTATTAAAAATGATTATTATCATTATTATTAAAAATTATTATTATTGTTATTATTATTAATAAAAATATTATAATTATTATTATTAAAAACATTATTATTAGAAAACAAGTAAATAAACACACAAATACATAAAAAAAAACCTCTCAAACTATAAGCAGTAAGCAATGACATATTAGTGCCATATAAGTGGTAAAAATTTTTGAAGCACCCTGTATATACTGTTCGTGCTGTTAGATAACAAAGAGCTAATTGTATATGAAACCTTACTTAAATTCACTCGATAAAGGAAATGGATAAAGTAATTTCACGGTGTGTGTATGTGTGTGTGTGTGTGTGTGTGTGTGTGTGTGTGTTTGTGAATTAACAATAACTATAGGAATCCGTCGGCCAGTTTCAACAAAACTGGCCAACTGGTCAGGCCCCAATTAAGGTTAATCATTTAATTTTTACACGTGAATAGAATGGGCGCAAAAGGGGAGAGTGCAATACAATTGCAAATGTTGATCAATGTTGCAAAGGAGATATTGAATCAGTTATGCAACAAGGGGTGGGGGAATGTTGCAAGTTGTTATGCAACAAGGGGAGAGAGTAATGTTGCAATATGTTATGCAACAAAGGGAGATGGGGAATGTTGCAAGAACAACAAAGGATTATGCAAATTGGAGGCGGAGTTATCCCCCAAGAGAAAGAGAGAGGAGTAGGAGAGAGAGAGAGAGAGGAGGAGAGGAGTTCGCCTCGCAGGAGCCAAGCGCATATTAAGACTTTAGCCGAGCGGCCGTTGTCTTAATATGTTCCTAATCAGCCCGTTGACTTATCTGGCTGAGTTGCCAGATTGAGCTATTTATTTAATTAAGGCATATATTCTGGCTTAATCAGCAAGTTGGCTTAGGAGGCTGAGTTGTCAGTTTGCGCTATTTATTTAATTAAAGCATATATTCTGGCTTAATCCGCCAGTTGCTTAGAAGGCTGAGTTGCCAGTTTGCACTATTTATTTAATTAAAGCATATAATCTGGCTTAATCCGCCAGTTGGTTTAGAAGGTCTAACCAGCCATTTGGTATAATTAAATAATAATATAGCGTTTTATATATACACATCCAAAAGAATTAAATAAAACACCATCACATCACTCTGTTTATTTAGACAAATTATTGGATCCAATTTCACGAAATATATTGAAAATAAATATACGTTCCTGTACAAGCGAAGGAATATATGCAATAAAAAATAATAATAGCATAAGAACTACAAACGAGGAGTATATATATAATAAAAAAATAATAATATACAAACCCGGACCTATCCAAATTGTTCATTCTAATGAAGGTCAAGCGCGCCACTCCACCTTCGACCTACAGTTTAAAGTTGAATCCGAACCACGTCTAAAATAAAATGTTAAAACAATAGAATCTAATTTCAAAATAAAAAAAATTTAAACTGCCTAACCATACAAAATATCATTCGGGAGCGGAATAAGACGGTTTATCGAGAATAACAGAATCACCTTGCGAAAATAATACTTATCATTTACTACAGAAATGCTCATTCCGTCAAAGGTCAAGCTTTTCACCTCGTCCTAGACCTACAGTTTAACGGGGAATACTACTACAATAGATCTAGTTGGCCTGGTGAAGTAGTGAGTTGACTTCTTTTACTCGCCATCTCTCAGGTACACCCGGATCATTGGGGATCTTCTTTTCTATTCCATGGAATTTTAGAGCCTCCCCTTTTTCGTACCGTAACAGTTGAATTTTATCAGTGTTAAACTTCATATAAAAACTATGCAACATCTAAAACATACTACATCATTACCCCTAGCCCGTCCTTCATGCATTAAAAAAGTTCTACTTTATCGGAAACCTTTGTTTAGCATCCCCCCTGATTGTTCATCCCGGCGAAGGTCAAACGTGTCACTCCACCTTAGACCTACAGTTTAACGTTGAATCCGAACCACGTCTAAAATAAAATGTTAAAACACTCCTTACACAATAAAATCTAATTTAAGGACAAAAAAATTTTAACAGACTAACCATACAAAACATCACTCGGAATTGTCCTGAAAATGAAAGAAAGAAAAAATAAACAACAACAATCAGCTCATCTATAAAAATATAAAAATTGATGAGTATATATATATATAAAGTAAAAAACAAGTTCATTTATCAAAAGAATTTACGAAAACAATTTCTCTATTTCAATTAAACAAATTTTTATCTTTTTATAACAAATTTTGCTTATTTTGAAGTCTCACACAATTTATATACGGAAAGCATAATAAACTTAAACAGTCCGAATTTGACCCAGTATAAATTAGTATCTTTAACGATTATTTTTTTACTTTAAACCTTTAAATTAACTTAAAATTATAAAGCGAACTAAAACTACAAAACGATGCCTGTACTGTAAACCTATTATTTACATCCAGTCAAAAAATAATCTTAAAAACTCGACTAGATTCTGGAAAATTTTGCTACTTCTTTATTGAATCTCTTACAATGCTCTACGCTCTCTCTCTCTCTCTCTCTCTCTCTCTATATATATATATATATATATATATATATATTTTTTTTTTTTTATTACCTAAAACTGCATCACCATACATCACCATACGCTCAAACATTTTAAACCTTACCGTATAAAAATTAACGCGAAAAGGAAACAAACAACTCTCGAATCCCGACTCTAATTTTGACTCCACATTATTACGGCTTCGACAAGACGATCGGAGAAATGTTGAGTCAAAACGATTTGGAAATCTAGACTCCAACGAGAAGAGAAAAAAAATTTTTTTTGACCGCGAAAATTACGAAAATGCTCGCTATGAGAAGAAATTTTGAAAATGATGGGCGCCATCTTGAAAAACAGCTACAATGATTTGTTAAGGAATGAGAATCGAAATTTGCTTGCAAATGGGTTAAAACAATGCATCTCGCTATTTAAATAATCGAACCAGAATATTTATTAATGCTATAATACGGGTAACAAAAATTTTGACCGAAATATAAGGCGACGTGGGAAAGCCCTTATATTTATATAAAGGAACACCGCGTAGCCACCAAAATGTTGTGTTTAATTTCTTTAAGGACCCATTCCTTCATTATTATATTTCATTATTTACTCTACTTTCTATTCATTTTCTCTCTATCTTTCATTTATCGTTCTCTTTATTCTCCTTTCGCTGTGCTTAATAAATACGGGGAGCACGTGTCCGAGTTTGAGGCGCCATTATGATTCGAACAATGCAAAGGAGACCGAGGGATTGATTATGCACTAATTACACTTTACTAACTTTTATTTATGCCAATACGCTCTAAGATAAGCGGGGTAATGCGAGGGGTGGGGGGAGTAACGTTAACATTTTAAGTCGGAGAGAGACGTAATACTATTCTAAATTTACAACTACATCGTAACACACAAAAACACCTTCTTAAGCGCAAGGCCGTCCGATGACTGAAGGGCATTTCTGCCCAGACATAACCAGTTACCCATGCGTTTTCCATATACCTCACAACTTCTAAGAATCACAAAAGGGACCTTTATTAGCGATACTTTAAAACTTGATGCAGCAAGTTTTAAAGTATTGACAAGAAAGATCCCCGATTTTGATTCTTAGAAACTGTGAGGGGTGTGAAAGGCATGGGTAACTCTGGTCGGCACTATGCGCTTGGGTTGGGCGGAAAGCTGTAATACTACAGCAAAATGGTAACACTAGCCGGGGCGTTATGATACATCCTGGATATTGGCAGGGACTTAAATGAGCGTATCTCAGGACCGCCACAACAGTCAAAGTTGAACTCTTCCTGGCTTGGTGGAGGAGCGAGTTGCTCTTGCGAGTTTTCTGATAATTATCATTTTTAACAGTGATTTCAAATCACCAATGTGTGTGTGTGTGTGTGTGTATGTGTCTACCGTCTTCAGTTTTTTACTCTCTCTCTGTATATATATATATATATATATATATATATATATATATATATATATATATATATATATTTCATTCAATTCCAAATGTTGAGTGGTTGTTTTATCGATGTTTATTGAAGCTGAAAACATGAATTGATAAGCAGTTTTGTTTTAACTTTAAGGCAGATCATGTCTACCGTTTATGATGATGTTTATAGGGTGAAAAAATAAATATTAATCTCATAGAATATTTATATTGTTTATTGTGATTTTAGATCAAAGAACGAATGTAAGGAGAAGCAGAGCGAGACATCATGGGTATTCCCTCGCTGCTATATAGGGCAAAGACTCATTCCGATGGTACCCTTTCATGTACCTATATCCTTTCGTTCTCGTCTCACGTAAGATAACGTGGATGCGAAGACAATTTAATGTAAAAAATGTATTTACTCTGTTTTATATAAAAATTAGCAGTCGCTCTCCGCCACACATGACCACTTGGTGTAGGAGGGAATTGCTCTCTTGCACCGCGTTTGACACTCAATTTTAAACCTTAAACAATTGAGACTGAACAGGTGAAAATGAATGTGTTCTTTTAACTGCCGGATGAAAAAGGACTTGGTAGATCTTATATATACGAATTGTGATCAAAAGGTTCGGTAAATAGTCCCGCAACTAATGAACGCTTGTCACTATGTTATGTCAGTGTGTATGGTTATTGGATTTAGGTTGAGGTTTGGTACCACTCGCCGATTTTTCTCTTTGCGTCTTTGATAATTTCGTTCGTAATATTGACTTTGTTCGTGCTGAGAGACACTGACTGAGTCGCATTGTGGCGGTTTGGCGGGAGGGACCCGCGAATGTAAACACCTCCAAGTCGCGGTTAACTCCATGCCACGATCACGGATAAGTGCATGATGGTAACAATTAGTAGGTCATGTTAACTCAGTTGACGACAGTGAATCACGGTTAACTGCATGAATAAAATGTGTGTGTGTGCCACGATGCGTTTCCGCGTGTTGTTCTCTCTTCACACAAATGTCGAGCTGGTGGTCCCTGCCTCTAGGATTGGCTTGGTGAAGGAGTGAGCCCCTCTCTCGCGCTCTCCACAGCACATAGCCATGTACACCCGCTCATCTGGCCTAATACGCAGTCTAATTTCTTCATTTCTACCATATCTCAAGAGTTGAAATTTCTTGGTGATCAATGCCATATTGTTGTTTTCTGACCATTTGTTAGTGTCCCCCTCTGCTGTCCCCTCTTCACACGGGGTTCAAGCAGGTGGTCCCGCCTCTAGACCTGTCTTGGTGGAGGAACGAGTTGCTCTCTTGCGCCCTCCGCCACACATGACCGCCTGGTGGAGGAGTGAGTTGCTCTCTCGCGCTCTCCACCACACATAGTCATGTACACCTGGCTCATCTGGTCTAATATGCAGTCGGTTTAATTTCTTCATTTCTACCGCATCTCAAGAGTTGAAATTTCTCGGTGTTAAATGCCTTATTGCTGTCTTCTGACCATTTGTTAGTAACCCCCTCTGCTGGGTCTCTCTTCACATCGAGGTCAAGCTGGTGGTCCCTCCTCTAGACCTGTCTTGGTGGAGGAACGAGTTGCTCTCTTGCGCTCTCCGCGGATCTTTAATTTCAATATCTGCGGATACGGATATATAGTTAATCTATGAATATAATATAGAATTATGAATATATGACATAATTTTTCAAATTTCGTGATATTACTATTATGGCAGGCAATGCATAAGAATTAATATTAATATTAATGTTTTCATTATGATAAAAATAATAACTTGCTCAAGAGTTTCAGCCACAGAAAATTCAGTGAAACAAGTTTCATTCAATTTTCTGTGTTACCAGGTATTTATATTTTGAGGTTTATCTATTTGTTTGCTCATTAATAATTAATACTTTACATGAAATGTGCATGACTGGGCCTTATAAGCTACTTTATAAGCTAATTTAATTGTAAATTGCATAATTTATTAGAGATAATATCCGCATACCATCCGCAGTCAGAAGTGCGGATGCGGATGTTAAAAATGATGCGGATGTCCGCAGATACAGATGCGGATATCCGGTCCACCACTAATATATATATATATATATCGAAGCATTTCATAATTCTTTCTTGTTGGATAGATCCCAATCATCTACGTTTTTAAATGTTTTTGACAATACGCAGAATTAGACGGAGTGTGAATAAAAATGTGTTTAGCTCGTGAAAACGATTGTCTGGGCAGAAATGCCATTCAGTCATCGGACGGCCTTGCGCTTAAGAAGGTGTTTTTGTGTGTTACGATGTTGTTGTAAATTTAGAATAGTATTACGTCTCTCTCCGACTTAAAATGTTAACGTTACTCCCCCCACCCCCTCGCATTACCCCGCTTATCTTAGAGCGTATTGGCATAAATAAAAGTTAGTAAAGTGTAATTAGTGTACAATCAATCCCCTGGTCTCCTTTGCATTGTTCGAATCATAATGGCGCCTCACTCTTGGTCACGTGCTACCCGTATTTATAAAGCACAGCGAAAGGAGAGTAAAGTGAACGATAAATGAAAGATAGAGAGAAAATGAATAGAAAGTAGAGTAAATAATGAAACATAATAATGAAGGAATGGGTCCTTAAAGAAATTAAACACAACATTTTGGTGGCTACGCGGTGTTCCTTTATATAAATATAAGGGCTTTCCCACGTCGCCTTATATTTCGGTCAAAATTTTTGTTAACCGTATTATAGCATTAATAAATATTCTGTTCGATTATTTAAATAGCGAGATGCATTGTTTTAACCCATTTGCAAGCAAATTTCGATTCTCATTCCTTAACAAATCATTGTAACTGTTTTTCAAGATGGCGCCCATCATTTTCAAAATTTCTTCTCATAGCGAGCATTTTCGTAATTTTCGCGGTCAAAAAATTTTTTTTTTCTCTTCTCGTTGGAGTCTAGATTTCTAAACCGTTTTGACTCAACATTTCTCTGATCGTCTTGTCAAAGCCGTAATAATGTGGAGTCAAAATTAGAGTCGGGATTCGAGAGTTGTTTGTTTCCTTTTCGCGTTAATTTTTATACGGTAAGGTTTAAAATGTTTGAGCGTATGGTGATGCATTTTTAGGTAATAAAAAAAAGGATCAATCCCAGAATAGGCACCTGAAATCATTTTTAGGTGCTTAATCTGGGATTGAGGCAAAACACAGGTGCTTAATCTGGGATTGAGGAGAAAAAATATAAACAGTTTTTAGAGATATAATTTCATTGTTTTTATCAATATTTGAAAAAATCAACTCTAACCTAACCTAACCTAACCTAACCTAACCTAACCTAATCTTTATTACATTTGTAATAAACTTTGTATAAACAATAAATTTTGTAATCATCAGGTTTTTTTATTTAATTCCTTGCAAGGTGCCTATTCTGGGATTGAGGTTGAACGCAGGTGCTTCATCTGGGATTGAGGTACATCAGGTGCCTATTCTGGGATTGACCCAAAAAAAATCTAGTCGAGTTTTTAAGATTATTTTTTGACTGGATGTAAATAATAGATTTACAGGCATCGCTTTGTAGTTTTAGTTCGCTTTATAATTTTAAGTTAATTTAAAGGTTTAAAGTCGAAAAACAATCGTTAAAGACACTAATTTATACTGGGTCAAATTCGGACTGTTTAAGTTTATTATGCTTTCCGTATATAAATTGTATGAGACTTCAAAATAAGCAAAATTTGTTATAAAAAGACAAAAATTTGTTTAATTGAAATAGAGAAATTGTTTTCGTAAATTCTTTTGATAAATTAATTTGTTTTTTCACTATATAATATATATATATATATATATATATATATATATATATTCATCAATTTTTATATTTTTATAGATGAGCTGATTCTTGTTGTTTAGTTTTTCCTTTCTTTCATTTTCAGGACAATTTCGAGTGATGTTTTGTATGGTTAGTCTGTTTAAAATTTTTTTGTTCTGAAATTAGATTTTATTGTGTTAAGGAGTGTTTTAACATTTTATTTTAGACGTGGTTCGGATTCACCGTTAAACTGTAGGTCTAAGGTGGAGTGACACGCTAGACATTCGCCGGGATGAACAATCAGGGGGATGCTAAACAAAGGTTTCCGATAAAGTAGAACTTTTTTAATGCATGAAGGACGGGCTAGGGAAATGATGTAGTAAGTTTTAGGAGATGTTGCATAGTTTTTATATGAAGTTTAACACTGATAAAATTCAACTGTTACGGTACGGAAAAGGGGAGGATCTAAAATTCCATGGAATAGAAAAGAAGATCCCCAATGATCCGGGTGTACCTGAGAGATGGAGAGTAAAAGAAGTCAACTCACTACTTCACCAGGCCAACTAGATCTATTGTAGTAGTACTCCCCGTTAAACTGTAGGTCTAGGACGGGTGAAAAGCTTAACCTTCGACGGAAGGTAGTAAATGTAGTAAATTTCTGTAGTAAATGATAAGTATTATTTTCACATGGTGATTCTGTTATTCTCGGTAAACCGTCTTATTCCGCTCCCGTGATATTTTTTATGGTTAGGCTTTTTAAAATTTTGTATTTTGAAATTAGATTTTATTGTGTTAAGGAATGTTTTAACATTTTATTTTAGTCGTGGTTCGGATTCAACGTTCAACTGTACGTCTAAGGTGGAGTGGCACGCTTGGCCTTCATTAGAATGAACAATTTGGATAGGTGGGGGTTTGTATATTATTATTTTTTATTATATATATATATACACTCCTCGTTTGTAGTTCTCATGCTATTTTTATTTTTGATTGCATATATTTCTTCGCTTGTATAGGAATGTATATTTATTTTCAATATATTTCGTGAAATTGGATCCAATAATTTGTCTAAATAAACAGTGATGTGATGGTGTTTTATTTAATTATTTTGGATGTATATATAAACGTTGTTATTATTATTTAATTATATCAAATGGCTGGTTAGGCCTTCTGTCATCTGGCGGTTTAAGTCTGCTTAGGGGACAAACGCACACAAATGCACGTACACCTCTGACTAGGATTATGCCAATCCAATAATTCGTCTAAATAAACTGAGTGATGTGGTGGTGTTTCATTTAATTCTTTTGGCTGTAAAGGTTATTATTATTATTATTTAAATATACCAAATGGCTGGTTAGGCTTTCTAAGTCAACTGGCGGGTTATGCCAGTGACGGATTATGCCAATCCAATAATTCGTCTAAATAAACAGAGTGATGTGGTGGTGTTTTATTTAATTATTTTGGTTGTATATATAAACGTTATTATTATTATTTAATTATACCAGTGGCTGGTTAGGACTTCTAAGCCAACTGGCAACTCAGCCTTCTAAGCCAACTGGCGGATTAAGCCAGAATATATGCTTTAATTAAATAAATAGCGCAAACTGACAACTCAGCCTTCTAAGCCAACTGGCTGATTAAGCCAGAATATATGCTTTAATTAAATAAATAGCGCAATCTGGCAACTCAGCCAGATAAGCCAAATGATTGATTAAGCCAGCTGGCTGATTAGGAACATATTAAGACAACGGCCGTTCGGCTGAAGTCTTAATATGCGCTTGGCTCTTGCCAGGCGAACATCTCTCCTCCTCTCTCTCTCTCCTTCTCCTCTCTCTTTCCCTTCGGGGATAACTCCGCCTCCAATTTGCATAACCCCTTCTTGCTCTTGCATCATTCCCCCCTGTTGCATAACATCTTGCAACATTTCCCCTCCCCTTGTTGCACAGCAACTTGCAACATCCCCCTCTTCCCTTGTTGCGTAACAACTTGCACCGTCCCCCATCCCCCTTGTTGCGTAACGTATGCAACATTTCCTTTGCAACATTGATCAACATTTGCAATTGCATTGCACTCTCCCCTTTTGCGGCCAAACTACTCACGTGTTGGTCTAAGTTCAGGTCATGTGAAGGTCATGGTGGCAAGTTAAGGTTGTACCGAATGTGCTTTAAATGGCAAAGAATATCCATTCTTTTTGTCAGAATGTAGTGGAGAGACTGCGTTAAAACCAAAATATAAATGTGAAACCTGTCAAGGAGGAGACGTTGTTTATGGTAATTGATAGTCAAAGTCTGAGGTCACAGGAGTAAGTCAAGCAATTTGTACTTGGGGGAGGGAAAACTGAAGTTCTGACATGCGACTCTTGGCATTAAAGTTTTAAGGAAAATTTATATAAAAATGCAATAATATAAATAAATAAAAGGTTAAACGCAATTTTCCTAACAGAAATAAAGTTTCCTTAAGAAATTTTACCCTTGAACCAGGAATAATGTTCACATACCCGAACTAGGGTACGCGAGAGGTTAACAAGGTATACTGTACGTGACACAAAAAATACGTGACAGGAAAAATATCCAAGATAAAACTAAATTTCTTTATTTGCATGAAAATAGGAAAATATTGTGTGAAGTCGTACCAATACCCATTTGGTCGGCAACACATAACATCGACACTCTAAAAAACTAACAACCTAACAGAACCTAGTATAACCGATGCTAACCTAACCTAACCCACAGTAAACTATTGATTTTATGTCGAGTCGACTAGATGTCGTTAGCACGGTCATGTCACAGCGAGAGAGGAAGTTTAAATGTACAGTATTAATATTTATTCAGTACTATAGTTATAGTATTGATTAGATTTATAATATTAAGTTATATGTAATATTGTAACAGAAATTTATCGACTTGGGGTGAAATAGCGTTCATAAAATAGGAGGGAGAGGGGTATCTGTATGGGAAGTCAATATCTGAGGGAAACTCAGCTAAACAGCCTGAGAAACTAAAATTATAACTTCAACAGGAACTAATATAGAATTTTTTTCAAAATGGTGTCGATAAATATTTTAAATGCAAAAAAAAAACTTCACTTTTTCTACGTGAAAATCACAATATGATAATAAAAACCCACTCTAATAGACAGAGTTTATTTCCACAACAGTTTCGATGCCCACTGGCATCCTCTTCGAGTGGATACAAAAAAGGAATGAACCAAAAACAAGAGGGAAAACAGTCCAGAGTCTTTAAGAAATTCGCACATAGATTAGGTCCCGTTATCCCGACAGTGGAAGGGCATTTTATTAAAGGGACCCACTTTTTAAATACATTCGCATAAATTTAAAACTACGTATCTTCTTGTTGTATACATATAGATTCTATTATTTTACATAATTATTACATTTATTACACTGGGCAACACGTATTTTATTGAATGATATCTGACACTTGATTCTAGGTAATTTGGGTGCGCTGAATACGAATTTCAACTCGGTTTGGCTCTATCAGGTCCTGATTCTTGTCGACAGCCTATGTGCCATTTTCCAGATTTTTCAAATTAGGACTAAAAAATTAAGTCATGTGTTAAATTTTTTTTTCAAGTTTCATGAATACAAGCAGTTCAAACTACAGTAAAATTACATTATAACGATAGAAATGACTTAAAATAAAAAACAAACAGATATGAAGCTTTCACTGTGGCAAAAATTGTCTTTTGTAAGACTTTCTAGCGTATTTGCTTGTTGATGGCAGGTCTCTTTTCAAGCACCAGCAGTAATCAGCCATCATGTGGGAATCCCAGCGGCCTTGGTACCGTTCCTCCATAATTTTGATATCTTGGTGGAATCTCTCCCCTTGTTCGTCACTTACATCACCTAAATTACTTGGAAATTGGTCAAGATGGCTATTCAAAAAAATGCATTTTTATGCTCATATTGCAACCTAACTCTTTGTAGTCCCTTAAAAGTTTTTTTACGATTTCTTCGTAGTTATCTGCCCTATAATTGCCTAAAAAGTTTTCTATCAAGTCCACGAATGAGAACCAGCCATTTTTTTCGCGTTCATTCATGACATTAGGAAAATTGCTGTCTTTAATCATTGTTCTTATTTGTGGACCGTCGAAAATTCCCGCCTTGATTTTTTCATAACTTAAACTTGGAAATTTTGAAGTTATGTATTTGAAACACTCGCCGTTCGTATCTAAAGCTTTTACATATTGTTTAATGAGGCCTAGTTTTATATGCAGAGGAGGAAATATGATTTTATCTCTGCTCACTAAAGGTGGATTAATTACGTTTTTTTCTCCGACAGTAAGTGATGTTCGTGCTGGCCAGATTTGTTTGAAATAATGTTCTTCCTTGGCTCTGCTGTCCCATAAGCAAAGGAAGCAGGGATATTTAGTATACCCTCCTTGTTGCCCTAGCAGAAAATTAACCATTTTTAAGTCAACACATATGATCCACTCGTGCTCCCTATATTTGATAAGATTTAAAACCTTTTCTATATGTTCATACTTTTCTTTTAATTTTGTTGAGTGCCCAATCGGTATCGAGCCGTATAGATTGCCATTATGCAACAACACACACTTAAGACTTCTTTTCGAACTGTCTAAAAACAAGCGCCAATCATTTGCATCGTAAGACTCAACCCCCATCTTCTTTAACAAACCAACTATGTCGCAGCAATATACTAAACTATCCTCTGTTCTAAAATATTTAACAAGTTCTTCTTCTCTTTTTCTGTAAAATGAAATGTATGTGTTTGAAGTAAGCAAGTTTTTCTCTTTAAGTCTTGAAGCTAAAATTTCCGCAGCCTTTTTTGGCAAATTTAGATCCCTTACAAGATCATTCAACTCGGCCTGGTTAAACTTTTGCGGATCGTTTTGACTTTCAAATACGCTGGGGTCAAAATCGGTGTCTGACTCTTCAAAGTGCATAACAATATTTTCAGGAACATCTTCAACTAATTCTTGAGTTGGCAGACCCTTAAATTTTGGAATGGGGATCTCATTTGAATGTAGCACAGGTCGTATCGCGGTGTCGAAATTTGGGTACTCGATACAATGTTTATTTTTCTAAGTGAAGCCCGAAGTCTTGACAAAGCAAAGGTAGCAATCGGTCTCGTGGTTAGTAGGCTCTCGCCACACCTGATATGGAAAAAAAATTGTAAAGCGTTAACAAAAGCGACGAGAGACTTGTTTTTATGAATTTTATCAAAAGTTATCACCCAAACATTTAACATTTCTATGTGTTTCAACCTTATGCAATATTTGAGATTCTTATAAACATTTTCTGTAAATTTTTGTTTATGTACCTAAGTTACAATTACATTTAGGTAAGTTACAGTATACTAGTGATTAAATTACGTAGTTTTATGAAATCATAAACTTACCATCGGAACTCCAAAAGGTATTTTTGAATCCGAACCCTTCGTCCAATGTCGCAGTCTTTCAATGCATATAGTGCAGGCTTTATGTGGAGCCCACGATTTATCTTGGTCCCCCAGTTTTATGCCAAAATAAGCTAAGTAAGCTCTTTTTACGAAGTCAGTTATATTTGCTCGTTGATGTGGAAGTGTAAAATTTCCACATATATAACAGAAGGAATCAGGGTTGATTTTGCATTTGAACTTTCTAGTGCTTGATGACATATTGCTTGATTGTTCTGCCAATTTGTAAAGGTATTTAAAGCCCTTAATTCATATAAATTTAAGAAAATCTGAAATATAAACACAAAAATTAGTTTAAATAGGTACTTATTATGAAATAGGTACTTACAATCTATGAAATTAAACTAGAAACACGGATGAGTAGGTACAATATAAATTACGTCTAATTAAATCAACTATATTAAATCACGATGACAAAATTACTCACTAAATCATATGCCAATTCAAAATTATGTTAATGTCCAAACTTAATTAACTAACTCAACTGACTGACTGACTGACTGACTGATTGAATTGACTGATTAACTCTGGAAACGAGTCGCTTTTATATATTTTAGTTGTCCCTCTAGAATACTCTACAGAGAACAGGAACGCTCGAGAAAATTTTAGAATTCTATGATATTTTTAGCTTAATTTACTAATATTAAAATGGGTTAAAAATGACAAAATTAAAAATATTTTTAGGGTGTTACATATAAAAATATACATAATACAACAATACCATAACAATAGGTACAAATACCTAGATAAAAACCTAGTTGCATAATGTGTAACTGCAAAAAGACAGCGAGTTTTGAGAAAAAAAACTTTTTATGAATACGACGAAAGAGGAGGGGTGTTGAGCAAAATCAGGACCTGATAGAGCAAAACCGAGTAGAAATTCGTGCTCAGCGCACCCAAATTACCTAGAAGTAACTGTCAAATCTAATTCACTAGACAAAAATTTGAAATTTGTTCCCCAGTGTTATTAAATATGTTACATTTAATATTGTATTATTATTTATTACAGAAATTATAAATTTATTATTACATTGATTATTACATTGTTGTTTATTATACAAAAATTATAAACCGAAAAACAAATGAAAAAGGGGGGGCGAGGAGGGAACAATCAAGAGACCGCTACGAATAAATTAAGTCCCGTTCTTTCGACACAGGAAGGGCATGCCCACAACGGTATTTTTAGAACTGATAAAACTCTGTGTCACCAATAATGCCTTTTCCTTCGGTGAAGAATTTTATTTGCACCGTTTTGGTATGGGAATGGGGTCCCCTTTGTCCCCAATACTGAGTACATTATACATGGAATATTATGAGTCGGAATTGTTGCCAACAATATGTCCCAGGAATCTAATTTGGTTTCGTTATGTAGATATTTTCTCATTTTGGCCTGACCACTGCAACAACTTTGACACTTTCTTTCAGTCATTAAATAATCTTGTTCCCTCTATTAAATTTAAATATGAATGGGAGAATGACAAACAATTATCTTTTCTAGATGTTTTGGTCATTAACGAAAGCGGAAAGCCCAATTTCACGGTCTATAGAAAACCTACCCATTGTAATTCGTACATTCATTATTTTTCATATCATGATGAAGGGGTTAAAAGCTCAATTATTTCTTCCATGTTTCTAAGAGCACTCAGGATTTGTAGCCCACATTTGCTAGACCTGGAAAATTCTAAGATTTGGAACATTTTTGAGGATTTAAAATATCCCGAGTGGTTTATCAGAAAGGCGTATTTTAAAGCCAGAAAACTTTTTATGCCCCTCGGGAACCGTCAGTTAACCAAAAACAATATGTGAGTTTGCCTTACATTGCCGGCTTAGAAAGAGTTAAACTGTTGACGAAAGATTTTAAGTTTGCTTTGGCGTTCAAATATTCGTTTCTACCGTGAAAAGTAAATTGGTTAGGAATAACGTTGCAAAACAGGAACAAGCCTGTGTCTACAGCATTCCCTGTAAAAGTTGTGATTTAGTATACGTAGGAGAAACTGGAAGAAATATTGCAACCCGTATTAAGGAACACAAATATGCCTTCAGAAGTTGTAACACCAATAATGCTATTTTTCATCACGCCAGCCAAAATAATCATGCTATAGATTGGGAATCAAGTAAGTTACTTTATAAATGTAATAATTATGTCAAAAGAAAAATAATAGAATCTGTGTGTATAGAACAAGCAGATAATTTTAATTTGTACGAGGGTACCTATAAGTTAGACCCTTTAATGAGATTTTTGGTCAAAAAATTCCTTACGGAGTCGGGTGAACAGGTTCTAACATAAGTGTAATTAGTGTAAAGGTAATAATAATAAATGTTAAAAAATGTAAATGCAATAGAACTCAAATCTGCTATTATTTTTGTGATTGCTCAACACTTAGCTTGGTAAATCTACGTTTGATTAAAAAGCACATAAATTGCTCTCGGAAAACAACATTTATTAATTTTAGCTTCTCAAAATGTCAGGTAATGCTATAAAAATTTTAGTTTCTCTGCATAAAACATATCCTAGTAATCATAAAACATATCCTTGTAATCATAAAACAACATTAGAAAGTAATGACATCCGTAAAAAAAATATTTAAACAACAAGTTTCATCAAGTCTTGCTTTGATTCGTTCTTGGACATCAGCCGCCGACTTGCTTCTTGGCCTCTGATATAGCCCTCACGTTTCTCATGTGTATACACCCTGCCTGCTGCCTCTGTGACTTGTTTCACACACCTCACTATTGACTGAGCATGACAGGGCCACTGTGGAACTTGCATAGGCTTGTCAAAGAACTTCTTTACTTCCGCTGTAGTCAGTTTACATGTCAAAGGAGGTTCAAATACCCCGTCAGACCAGTCTGTCAGCTCCAACACGGAAGAAGCACTGGGGTTGATGGAAGGTGTCTTCCTGGGACGTACAGAAAGATCTCCAAGTGTGTCATCATCTCCACCCCTCATGTCAACAATCTTTTGGACACCAGCTCTCCTCTCCTCACTGTCATCTGAGCACAAGAGTGTCTGGATTATCATTTCGCTGAATGCATACCATGCTGAGTGCTTGATGGTTGGCAAAACAGCATCCACTACAGCCTTCTTTTGCAGCCTAACTAGCCGCAGCTGAAACAAGATGTGGCGTGGGCCTTCCACCCAAGAGTGTTTTACTTTGATGTTGAACCAACAGGGGTGGTACACACCAACAATGTATTCCACTATCAGTCTTAAGTTGTTGAGGGTTTTGCCTTTTAGGCCATGTTTTGAAACCCATATGCGACAAAGCCTGTTTGCTGTTGTCAACCACCTTGAATGGCTCACTGGACCAATTTCAAGAAGGGCCAGATCTGTGGGAAGTTCTCCTGTCCTTATGGCCTGTGTGATCCTATACCCGTACGCTTGATCAGTAGAGAGATCCTTTACGACACTGTCACTCAGTGAAGTAAGAGGCTCTCCAATTGAGAGTTTGGTGAATGAAGGATCAATTTCAAGTTCGGTTGCAGTGTCTAGCATCTTGCCAATGTTACCTGTCCACTTGTTGTTAGACAAGGTCTTCCCATCCAGTGCTGTGATCAAGTGTCGCAGGGGTAACTCGTTAGTGTGGAGGGCACAAACCAACCAGATCAGCTTACGGCAAAGCTTGACCTCTACCCAATGCATGGAACCACCCTCCCAGCCAATGTTAACATTTGTAGAATCACCTCCAATGGCCTGCAGGCTTTTATCAATGCCCTTCTTCTTCATGAAATCTACAAGATTATCAGCAATAACTTCAGCAGGTTTTTTTCTCGTTGAGCCTTTCTCAGGAGTGAAGTGGCAGAGATATCTTCCACCTGGCTCACTGCACACAGAATAATGCTCTTCTTTGATGATGCTGGGGAACTGACGATCTGAATTGTCTGCTTTCAGCATAACTTTAGTTGTATCTTGACGGCCGTCAAAGAAGATGCAGTCAATTTCACCCTTCTTACAAAGATCATCAAATTCCTGATCCAGGGATCTCATAACTTTTTCTTGGGCCCTCTTGACTTTATTGTGATCAACTACAAGTCTCTTGTATTCTTCAGTGATCAAGCCAGCATCCATAAAGGCAGCAGTGGTGATGGCAGCTGTGGCACGCAGGCCAACACCATATCTGATGCTATGCATAGCAACATTAGGTATTTCTAATGTGTTGTACTCTGGCTTTTTATTGGAAGTTGAAGACGTGCTTGGTATTTCTAATGTCACTTCATAACTTCCATCCTTTCCATCTTGAGCATCAGCTATTTGTTCTTCATTTTCATCATCAGAGTAAATTATTTCATTTGATGGCATTGAAACATCCTGCTTACTTGTCTGCTTATATTCAGCAAGCCTTCTTCTTTCGTCTTCTTGCCGCTTCTGCTTTTTGACTTGTCTGTTGTGCTCAGGTTGATCTGGCAAGCCAATCTGATGTGGTCCAATAGAACCAGACTTGTCTCTCTGACCTTTAATGAAAGCAAGTTCCTTCACAGGGATCTTCATCTCCCTAGGGCATGTACAGTTAATGTGAGTTTCGTTTTTGCAACCAGCATCTGCAAGGCAGCCAAATTCAGAGCAGAGAACAATTTTACACTTGCAACTGAGGATGTCAAAAAACTTGTCAAGTTTTGCAATGAAAGCCTCTTTGACATGTAGCTTTCCTCTCCCAAGAGATATGTTTTTGGCCTGCTCCCAGCTCTCTTGGATATTGTTTAAGATTGTGACTCGTGAATTTACAACAGGGGCTACAAAAGAACTGTTTGCTCGTTCCCACTTTTCAAGCACTTTAGGGTAAATGTCCTTTGCAAGACTGGCTGCTTGGTAGTTTCTCACATCCTCACCACTTTGTTCTCTTAGCAGTAGTCCATATTTCAGAACGTCTCACAGAGTTGGGAGTTCAGAGGGCAACAACTCTCTACCAGTTCCAATTAGGTTGCTCATATGTGTGAATGTCCCCAGTCTTGTTCTCCTTTTAGAAGCCATTGTAGGTCAATTCCCACTGGTTAGGATGGTAGCACTGACGGACAAGTAATCTTCAGCACACTGATGAATATGTTTCAACCTGTGAAATAAGCAAAAACAGCAGTGCATTATATATACAGCATATATAATTATTAATATAATAATTATTATATAATTCCACAAAAAAGTCAAAAAAGTCACTATTTTTATGTAGCTTCTTACCAAGCAAAACTAAATTATATTAAATTAACAAAAATATCTTTAGAATTCCTAAGTCATGCTGCAACTATTTAGCACCCCTCATATTTGGAATTTGAAAGTTGAAAAATTCGACACACCCTAATGCAATAATCAATGCAGTAATTATGTCAAAATAGTAGAATCTGTATGTATGAACAGGAAGATAGTTTTAATTTGAGCGTATGTACTTATAAGCGGGACCCTGTAATAAAATGCCCTTCCGATTTCGGTTTACAATTTCTGTATAATAAATAACAATAATAATCAATAAATAACACTGGGCAACAAATTTCAACTTTTTGTCTATTGAATTAGATTTGACAGTTAGTTCTAGGTAATTTGGGTGCGCTGAGCACGAATTTTTACTCGGTTTTGCTCTATCAGGTCCTGATTTTGCTCAACACCCCTCCTCTTTCGTCGTATTCATAAAAAGGTTTTTTTCTCAATACTCGCTGTCTTTTTGCAGTTACACATTATGCAACTAGGTTTTTATCTAGGTATTTGTACCTATTGTTATGGTATTGTTGTATTATGTATATTTTTATATGTAACACCCTAAAAATATTTTTAATTTTGTCATTTTTAACCCATTTTAATATTAGTAAATTAAGCTAAAAATATCATAGAATTCTAAAATTTTCTCGAGCGTTCCTGTTCTCTGTAGAGTATTCTAGAGGGACAACTAAAATATATAAAAGCGACTCGTTTCCAGAGTTAATCAGTCAATTCAATCAGTCAGTCAGTCAGTCAGTCAGTCAGTTGAGTTAGTTAATTAAGTTTGGGCATTAACATAATTTTGAATTGGCATATGATTTAGTGAGTAATTTTGTCATCGTGATTTAATATAGTTGATTTAATTAGACGTAATTTATATTGTACCTACTCATCCGTGTTTCTAGTTTAATTTCATAGATTGTAAGTACCTATTTCATAATAAGTACCTATTTAAACTAATTTTTGTGTATATATTTCAGATTTTCTTAAATTTATATGAATTAAGGGCTTTAAATACCTTTACAAATTGGCAGAACAATCAAGCAATATGTCATCAAGCACTAGAAAGTTCAAATGCAAAAACAACCCTGATTCCTTCTGTTATATATGTGGAAATTTTACACTTCCACATCAACGAGCAAATATAACTGACTTCGTAAAAAGAGCTTACTTAGCTTATTTTGGCATAAAACTGGGGGACCAAGATAAATCGTGGGCTCCACATAAAGCCTGCACTATATGCATTGAAAGACTGCGACATTGGACGAAGGGTTCGGATTCAAAAATACCTTTTGGAGTTCCGATGGTAAGTTTATGATTTCATAAAACTACGTAATTTAATCACTAGTATACTGTAACTTACCTAAATGTAATTTTAACTTAGGTACATAAACAAAAATTTACAGAAAATGTTTATAAGAATCTCAAATATTGCATAAGGTTGAAACACATAGAAATGTTAAATGTTTGGGTGATAACTTTTGATAAAATTCATAAAAACAAGTCTCTCGTCGCTTTTGTTAACGCTTTACAATTTTTTTTCCATATCAGGTGTGGCGAGAGCCTATTAACCACGAGACCGATTGCTACCTTTGCTTTGTCAAGACTTCGGGCTTCACTAAGAAAAATAAACATTGTATCGAGTACCCAAATTTCGACACCGCGATACGACCTGTGCTACATTCAAATGAGATCCCCATTCCAAAATTTAAGGGTCTGCCAACTCAAGAATTAGTTGAAGATGTTCCTGAAAATATTGTTATGCACTTTGAGGAGTCAGACACCGATTTTGACCCCAGCGTATTTGAAAGTCAAAACGATCCGCAAAAGTTTAACCAGGCCGAGTTGAATGATCTTGTAAGGGATCTAAATTTGCCAAAAAAGGCTGCGGAAATTTTAGCTTCAAGACTTAAAGAGAAAAACTTGCTTACTTCAAACACATACATTTCATTTTACAGAAAAAGAGAAGAAGAACTTGTTAAATATTTTAGAACAGAGGATAGTTTAGTATATTGCTGCGACATAGTTGGTTTGTTAAAGAAGATGGGGGTTGAGTCTTACGATGCAAATGATTGGCGCTTGTTTTTAGACAGTTCGAAAAGAAGTCTTAAGTGTGTGTTGTTGCATAATGGCAATCTATACGGCTCGATACCGATTGGGCACTCAACAAAATTAAAAGAAAAGTATGAACATATAGAAAAGGTTTTAAATCTTATCAAATATAGGGAGCACGAGTGGATCATATGTGTTGACTTAAAAATGGTTAATTTTCTGCTAGGACAACAAGGAGGGTATACTAAATATCCCTGCTTCCTTTGCTTATGGGACAGCAGAGCCAAGGAAGAACATTATTTCAAACAAATCTGGCCAGCACGAACATCACTTACTGTCGGAGAAAAAAACGTAATTAATCCACCTTTAGTGAGCAGAGATAAAATCATATTTCCTCCTCTGCATATAAAACTAGGCCTCATTAAACAATATGTAAAAGCTTTAGATACGAACGGCGAGTGTTTCAAATACATAACTTCAAAATTTCCAAGTTTAAGTTATGAAAAAATCAAGGCGGGAATTTTCGACGGTCCACAAATAAGAACAATGATTAAAGACAGCAATTTTCCTAATGTCATGAATGAACGCGAAAAAAATGGCTGGTTCTCATTCGTGGACTTGATAGAAAACTTTTTAGGCAATTATAGGGCAGATAACTACGAAGAAATCGTAAAAAAACTTTTAAGGGACTACAAAGAGTTAGGTTGCAATATGAGCATAAAAATGCATTTTTTGAATAGCCATCTTCACCAATTTCCAAGTAATTTAGGTGATGTAAGTCTTAGTCTTAGTCTTAGACAGTGTTTCCCAACCGGGGGCCATATGGCTCCCTGGGGGCCATGGCACATTTGAAGGGGGCCACAGGAAAATGTTATTTTGTAAAATAGAGTTAAATCTGCATATTACCTACTGAAAATAATGCTTATGGGGGCCACGGGAAAAAATAAGGTTCCTAAGGGGGGCCATAAGCCAAAACCGGTTGGGAACCACTTACAATAATAATTTATTATTGTAAGTGACGAACAAGGGGAGAGATTCCACCAAGATATCAAAATTATGGAGGAACGGTACCAAGGTCGCTGGGATTCCCACATGATGGCTGATTACTGCTGGTGCTTGAAAAGAGACCTGCCATCAACAAGCAAATACGCTAGAAAGTCTTACAAAAGAAAATTTTTGCCACAGTGAAAGCTTCATATCTGTTTGTTTTTTTATTTTAAGTCATTTCTATCGTTATAATGTAATTTTACTGTAGTTTGAACTGCTTGTATTCATGAAACTTGAAAAAAAAATTTAACACATGACTTAATTTTTTAGTCCTAATTTGAAAAATCTGGAAAATGGCACATAGGCTGTCGACAAGAATCAGGACCTGATAGAGCCAAACCGAGTTGAAATTCGTATTCAGCGCACCCAATTTACCTAGAATCAAGTGTCAGATATCATTCAATAAAATACGTGTTGCCCAGTGTAATCAATGTAATAATAAATTTATAATTTCTGTAATAAATAACAGTGCAATATTAAATGTAATAAATTGAATAATAAATGTATAATAAATGTATAGAACAAGTATATAGTTTAAATTCATGCGAATGTACCTATAAGCGGGTCCCTTTAATAAAAATTCCCTTCCTCTGTCGGAAGAATGGGACCTAATTTATTCGTAGCGGTCTCTTGATTGTCCCCTCCTCGCCCCCCTTTTTCATTTGTTTTTCGGTTTATAATTTTTGTGTAATAAACAACAATGTAATAATCAATGTAATAATAAATTTATAATTTCTGTAATAAATAATAATACAATATTAAATGTAACATATTTAATAATAAATGTAATAATTATGTAAAATAATAGAATCTATATGTATACAACAAGAAGATAGTTTTAAATTTATGCGAATGTATTTAAAAAGCGGGTCCCTTTAATAAAATGCCCTTCCACTGTCGGGATAACGGGACCTAATCTATGTGCGAATTTCTTAAAGGCTCTGGACTGTTTTCCCTCTTGTTTTTGGTTCATTCGTTTTTATGTATCCACCCGAAGAGGATGCCAGTGGGCATCGAAACTGTTGTGGAAATAAACTCTGTCTATTAGAGTGGGTTTTTATTATCATATGATAAATATTTTGTTTCAGGTACAGTTAAGTTATATTATACCCGGTAAAGTGACATTAAGTTAAGTTAGATAAAATTTGGTTAGGTTAGTTTAGAGTGTTTTATTTTCCGTAGTCTTTGTTTGCAGAAATTCAGATAGCTCTTTCAAAAAAATTTACGTTCCAGAAAGATCTGTCAAATTTGGCTTCAACACATGCTAAAAATTACAATTTTGTAAAGAATGATCGAGATATACAGATATAAAATCAGCATCACCACAATATTGTATTCAGAGAGTAATGCACTTGATACATTGTTGGTAAAAGAGACACTCAAGAATGATCGAATTAGTGGGTTCATGTTGGGTAATTCAGGAAATTATTAAATTAAGCGTAAGCACAGAAAATAAAGCTTAAAAAATGGTAAATCATATAAAACAACTCTGTACACAAAAGCATAGAAAGCATTTTGTAATCTCGGTTAGATTTCATGTAAGATTAAACTGTCCGATTCTGGTATTCGCTTATATACTGATTTGGGGTACATCTTAATTTACATACTCATTGTGACATGCAGTAAAAACTCCTTCGAACCAAACAATTATCCAATTAACAGAGAAACTATATTGTATATGTATGGTACTTTTACCATTTCAAAAGTGTTAAAATATATAAAAAAAAATCATACAACTTTGTGGGTTCTCCATCATTTGGGCTTATATTATATGATATATGGTAAAATGTATTAAATCACTTCAATCGACTTACATTTACAGGAAATTACAGAAAATATGAAGCCACAAAATTTGTTGGCCCTTTTAAATTTGAATCTCCAAGCACGTATACAACGACAATAATTTGGCTCGTACTCCTTCTGACGATCTTTTCAATCGCTGGTACTGTTCTCCTCCTGCTTTTAAGGTAAACAAACGTACAAACTTCAAACTTGCAACAAAAATTAAATGCATAAACAAAATAAGTTGTAAACAATTATCACATTCTCATTACATCATTACATAGTTGAAACTTTGATTTACAAATTTTACATTTCTTTAATAAACTATTACACTTTTACAGCCACCATGGAATACGTGGTTCCAAAGAAGAATAAAAAAGTTAATATTGAATATTTTTATTTATTGCAGAAAAAAAAGACTACAATCAAAAAATAAAATAGTTGTTGGTAAGTTTTTTTTGTTTTACGAAGTCTCAAATTTTCACATTATCCGACAACACAATTTTGCAAACTGAGGATAAAGTTAACAGGTTCATACGTCATCTACAGTAAAATCTGTTGGTCATTTAAATGAAATTGATTACAATTACCTTTTGGCTACTGGTCCTACTCCTGGTATTCTTTATGGCCTCCCTAAAGTCCATGAAAGGGCTGTGACAATTAGACCTATTCTTGCGGCCTATAATTCTTTTACCTATCCTTTAACTAAGTTCATCGTCCCTATTTTGTCCCTACTTACTACGAACGATTACTCAATAAAAAATTCTTATTCATTTGCTCACGAAATTAATAGTTTAAATTATAATAATCTTTTTATGTGTAGCCATGATGTTAAGTCATTATTTATCAATATTCCATTACACCAAACTATTGACCTTTGTGTTGACAAACTTTTTTCTTTTTGTGAGACCATTCATGGTTTTACTTGGTTAAATTTTAGGGAATTTCTTCGATTGTCGGTTTTTAATTCTTATTTTTTATTTCCTAATCAATTCTTCGAACAAACTGAAAGCGTTGCTATGGGTTCGCCTTTGGGTCCCACTCTGGCAAATATTTTCATGTTATTTTGATACCTGTCCCCTTGATTTCTGCCTAGTCTTTTATTGAAGATATGAGGTGCTCCGGACCACAAGTTGCCAAGCGCCAAAGTTAAAAAACTGAAAAAAATGCAGTTAAAGTTTGCCAACTTGCAAAATGCCATAACTCTTGAACCAATAACGATATTTTATTGATTTTGACCATACATGCAGGTCCTCAATCTGGTCCCTGACTCACCCACTGGACAGAGGAAGGGTGGGGGAAGATAGTGGTATACATAACTCAATTCTGACCCAACTGGCGCTTGGCAGGTTGTGATCCGGAGCGCCTCATATGTGGACGATGCCTTCATTCTCTTCCGATGTCAATCACATGCTAAGAAGTTTTTAAATTATCTTAATACACAGTATTCTAATATTAAATTTACTATCGAATCAGAGATTAACAACACCTTTCTTTTCTTGGATTTGTCTATTGAGAAGATGAATGGTTCTTTTTCACCCTCAGTTTTTCGTAAGTCAACTTTTACAGGTTTGAGTATGAGTTTTTTTTAACTTACACAACTTTTTATTCAAACTTAACTCCATTAGGGCTGTTATTTATAGGTCTTATCATTTTCGTTCGTCCTACATGATAAGACGAATTTGAATTCATATTGAATTTGAATATTTAATTAACCTTTTTACTTCAAATGGTTTTCCTAAGAAGTTAATTCACAAATACATTTCCACATTTCTTAGTATTTATAGACCTTAGACCACCTGTTTTTAATGTTCCCAAAGACAAGTGTTACCTCGCCTTTCCTTACCTTGGTCTCGTTAGTGATAAGACTGAGAAAGACCTGTCTGCAATCCTGAAGAAATTTTTCCCTGAAATTAATTTTAATTTCGTTTTTTAAATTCTTCTACTACAGGATCTTACTTTCGCTTTTAGGATAGATTCCCTCCCCTTTTGTGTTCGTCATGCGTCCATAAATTTCATTGCTCGCACTGCAAAAGGTTTTACATTGGAAGTACCATTCGGTTACTTCAGTTCCGAATTGACCAGCATTTGGGCAGGTCGTCTATCACACTGGTCGTCCCATCAGTAACCCAGTGGAATCCATAATACGTGAACATTCGGTGGGATGTGACACTCCCTTTTCACCAGATAATTTTAAGATTTTAAATGAAGTAACACAAGTGATCTTAGATTATTGGAATCTATTTATATTTTTAAGCTTAATCCTTCTTTAAAGCCTTCTTTAAACTTTTTATAATTTTATAATTCATAATTTATCTCTTTTGATTGTTTTAATGTAAGATTTATTTCATAATATTTTATTTGGTAATTGTTTTAAAATTTTATGTATCTTTCAATTTTTAGAATTTAAGAATTTACCCCGAAGATGAGGGTTGTATCCCTCGAAACGTTGGATTTATATTAAAGTCATGCTGTATGTCGCTTCCTCAGTCTTCCTTTTCATTATATATATGCATATACACACACACACACACACACACATATATATATATATTTTTTTTTTGGTTTGCTTGTACGTTGTGGTGAATGGACGTACTGTGTTTCTCTCTGTATTTAACACACAAATCAGAAGGGAATAAACTACTGGGCGGTTTATTCTGTTTACACCCGAACGTGTATAAAGTATCAGTGAATCCCGTGCATATAATATATAAAGTGAAATTCATTAAAGCTAAGAAAGTGCAATACAGTTTACATAATTTATCACCAGTTTTAACGTATATATTCAGAACGAAATACGGTTGGCATTCGAGAAAGTTTGAAACAAGGCAGGAAAAAGGTCATAAAACGCAAAGGTCAGAAAACCCTCGAAAAACCCTCGACCATCGAAAAAAAAAAATAAAAATAAAAATAAATAAATAAAGAAAGAATTTGTGTGGGTATTTCTTTTTACATTAATTAAGGAATAGCTTGGCTATGGGTCCAAATTCTCACTTAATCTGTAATTTGTGTAATCTGGAAACAACGGAAAACTCGGCAATTAGGTGTGATTTCTGTCAACGACTGCAAGACTTTATCTGCATGAACTGGAATGATAGAGAAATAACTCTTGTCTCGAACGTGAAACACGTCGTGGGGATCAAGTTTCTATGTGGCGCATGTACACAGACGGTAAATTCATTCGCGGTATTTAAAGAAATGGAGAGAGCAGACTCGAATGTTACAAAAAAGAATGAAATAACGGGGACACAAGGGTCCGGAAATGTCCCAACGAAAAACCGGGTGGCTGAGAAAGAGGACGAAATAACGAATAACAGCATAATAACGAATAACATTATAAACAATATAATACGGAAGGAAGATATAGATGAAAGAAAAGAAATAAGTAAAAGTTGCGAAGTAGTCAAACTGTCCAACGAGAGGAATGATATAAAGATAATAACTAAAAACGTAGAAAATAAACAGCCAAAGAAAAATAATGATAATACCAAAATTAAGAACTTTGAAAATAATAAGAAAACAAGAAGTAGAAGCGTATAAAATATCGTATGTAAATACTACGCGAAAGGGAACTGCAGATATCGGGATGGGCAATGCATATATGCACATCCCACATTATGCAACACGCATTACACAAGTGGATACTGCAAATTTGATAAGAAATGCAAGTTCCACCATCTTACGGTCTTCAACACCTATGCAAGATATAAGAGTTGCTAATACGGAAAAAAATGCCGTTGCCACCACCCTCAAAGGAACGCAACGAGTGAACAGGAAAAACGAACATCAAAGAAGAGCGCCAATTTTTTAGACGCAGCCAACACAATTCATTTGCTAAATACTATCCAGCAATTACAAAATCAGCTGACAAATATATGAATCCGAGAGCCGGACAGAAGGCACGCACAAAGGCACTTCATGCTTATCGGGACAACAGGTGCTGACAAAGATAAAAAGAGGTAAGTTCTCGCAGGACCACAAAGCAACGAAACCGGCACCCCCATTGGAAAACAAATTGGAACTACCTGTATGCGAAACGATAGAGAAAAAATAAAAATAATCCTAGCCAACATACAGGGCCTTAAATCAAACCATTCCAGGAACAAAGTTGCATACCTGAAAGGACTCGTGCAAGAAGCCGGAGCAGACTTTGCATGCCTCACGGAAACTCATCTAAAGGACTGCCAGGCGAAGTGTGAACACCGTGAGTCGTGTATTGAAAAAAAAAGAAATACAAATTGACAACTATAACATCCTCCGAGCCATCAGAACAGTGAGACGTAAAGGAGGATGTGCTATTTACACACGCGAAAGGCATATGGCAGAAATGACTATAAGTACCTCAAACAGCTACGTAGAATGTGTAGCAGCAAAAGTTGAAAAATTAAATATGGTACTAGTTGTAATGTACAGAACCCCAAACACGCCAACCTCAAAATTTTCAGATTCCATTACAGAGGTAAGAAACTGGGTAAAAGATCTACACTCTCCAACCCTAAATATTTTCCTCTGTGGTGATTTTAATTTCCCATTCATGAAATATAAAAGGATAGGAAAAAATATGTGTACAGTATACACCAGGACAAGGAGGGCACACGAGAAGACCAGGAGCAGGTCAAAATACTACTAGCTCTAGCTGAAGAATTTATGTTAACGCAAGAAATAACAGAAAACACAAGAAAAACAACTGCCTAGATTTGGTATTCACAAACAACAGTAATCTAATTGATAATGTAGAAATATCCCCAACTATGATATCGAACCACACCATCATTGAAATAACAACTACTATAAAGGCAACAGGAAAGGAAAGAACACGCACAACAGAAAGAAGCAAATTCGAAATTTTAAATTTTCACTCCAAAGCTATAAACTGGGAAGATGTTACATCCAGCATGGAAGTAATAGATTGGAAAACTATTTTCGAGGCCAAGACAACGGAAGAGATGCTAATGACGTTAGAGGAGAAGACGTTCGAAATTGTGGAAAAACATGTCCCAAAAATACAACAAAGAGCAAAGAGAAGCAGGTTCGAAAGACAAAAGAGGGCATTGTTTCGAAAGAGAAAAAGAGTGACTGCAAAATTAAATAACTAAAGATAACAACTTCAGAAAAATATTAAATGATAAACTGCAGCGTATCGATGACGTCATACAGGAACTAATTGAGAAGCATACAGGAAAAGAAGACAACGACGCTATAGAAGCGATAAAGGCTAACTCAAAGTACTTCTATAATTTCGCAAAAAGAAAGTCGAAAAACCATGCGACTATCGGACCTTTAAAAAACGAGAACAGTGCTTTATCTGATGATCTAACAGAAGTATCTGAAATATTAAGAGCTCAGTACGAGTCATCTTTCAGTATCCCAAAAACTGACAAATTGATATGCGATAGAAACGCGTTCTTTGAAGAAGAACTGCAAGGGGAAAGTATAACGGACTTCAACTTTACGACGGATGATATTACACAAGCCATAGGGAAACTAAAAACACACTCAGCGGCAGGACCGGATAAATGGAATGCCACACTGATCAAAAACTGCAAGAATGCAATCGCTGAGCCCCTATATTGGATATGGAGACGATCACTAGACACGGGAGAAATACCGTGCATCTTGAAGAGCGCGAACATAGTCCCAATATATAAAGGAGGAGATCGATCCGAGGCCAAAAACTATAGGCCAGTGTCGCTTACATCTCATCTCACTAAAATATTTGAAAGAATAGTTAGACAGAAAATCTATGACTTTTTCGAAACTAAGAAAAATTCAATGATAACCAACATGGGTTTCGGTCAGGCAGATCATGCCTATCACAACTAATGGAACACTACAACAACATTATTGATGCACTTGAAAGTAATGAAAACTATGATGTACTATACACAGACTTTGCTAAAGCGTTCGACAAGTGTGACCATGGAATCATAATACATCAACTGAAATATATGGGAAGAACAGGAAAAGTAGGGAAATGGATATATAATTTCCTTAGTGAGCGGCGGCAAGTCGTTACAGTACAAGGAGTATCTTCATCAGAATCAGAGGTCCTGAGCTCACTACCACAAGGAACAGTATTAGCTCCACTACTCTTCATAATCATGCTAACTGACATAGATGAGGACGTTACCAGAGACAGCACAGTAACATCCTTTGCAGATGACAAAAATCACGAGAAAAATAAGAAACCCAGAAGATATAGGGTCTCTACAAACCGACATAAACAGAATCTACAAGTGGACGGAAGACAGTATGAAGTTTAACACTAAGAAATTTCAGCTGCTACGGTACGGAAAAAGAGAAGAACTAAAATCCATGGAATATTATACGCCAAATGGAGAGGATATTCAGAGAAATTCTAGAGCAAAAGATTTAGGGGTCGTAATGATAGATGATGCGAAATTTGAAACACAAAATAAGATAGCAGTAAACAGAGCGAAGAGAATAACTGGGCAGATACTGAGAACCTTTAAACGAAGGGATAGGAATATAATGATTCCTCTACTGAAAACATTGATCATACCCAAATTGGAATACTGTTCGGTCCTAACATGCCCATATAAAAAAGAAGACAGCTAGAAGAGATTCAGAGAAGCTTCACAGCCAAGATCAATGGGTGCAAATAACTAAATTACTGGGAAAGGTTACGCCGCGAACTAAACCTGTATTCACTAGAAAGGAGAAGAGAGAGATACACCATTATTTACACTTGGAAAATAATGGAGAAACTAGTCCCTAATCTTACTCTGAACCCTGTAACTCCCCAAACAACAGGGAAATGTAGAAAAGGAAGACTGAATCGTGCTACCAAATTAAAGGCGAAACAGGGACCATCCTTAATCCTGAAAGAAAATAGTTTTGTTGTGAGAGGACCAAAACTGTTTAATCAGCTGCCCAAAGACCAAAGGAACACGAGTAGTGTTGCAGTGGACATCTTCAAAGGAAGATTAGACGCCTGGCTCAGAACAATTCCCGATAGCCGGGTGTGCCTGGCTATGTGAGGTGGGGAGTACAAGAAACCAACTCACTACTTCACCAGGCCAACTCGAGAGGAGGGGCGACAAGCTTGACCTTCGTGAAATGAGAAATCATAGCAAGGAACATTTGAAAGGTTGAAAGGAAAGGTGGTGTGGACTTTCACCAAAAATCGTTCCAGAGCAAATTCAGGCCCGAAAGACAAAAATTCCTAATCTTCTCAAAATAATTTGTATATTCTAAACTGCTTGAAGCTATAGCGTACATTTGTCCGCGGGAATTAACTTCTCTTCAAGTAATGCCATTTTTATAACCCATCTATCCATGGTTGTAAATTATTTAAATTTATAACCATGCATTTCTTGAAACATAGATTCTCAATTAACCTAAACAATTGTTGTAATATCTTCGATTCTTATTAAGTATTCGCATCTTTACTTCCTATAATTTAGTTCTTGTTTATTCTTTATATATTTATGTACTCTGAAATGAGCTTTCGGAACGCACTGGTGGTATTATGGTGTACCATACGAATGTCGGCCCAGTTCGAGCAATATATATATATATATATATATCCACATGCAGTTGACACAGCTGGAAACCCCCGAGCCAAACCGCTACCGGGCAAGAAGCTACCAGTACAAGTAGACAGAAACGGATCTCTCTCGGAGGATCATAGGGCAACGAATCAAGCGATATCGAAGGAAAACGAACTTGAAATGCATAAAGGGCAACGAAAAACAGTGAACATAAAAATTGTCCTGGCTAATATTTAAGGAATAAGACCAAACCAATCACTCAGTAACGTTTCGTACCTGAAAGGATTTATGGACGAAACAACGGCGGACATCGCATGCCTCACAGAAACTCATCTTAAGGATTGCCAAGGAAATTGTGAAAACTGCGAACATTGTATTGATAAGAAAGAGATAAATATAGAGGACTTCAACTTACTAAGAGCGGATAGAACGACGAGACGTAAAGGTGGCTGTGCTAAATATGTACAGGAAGGTTATATGACAGAGACAATAATAAGTAAATCAAACAGTTATGTGGAACTTCTAGCAGTGAAAATAGAAAAACTAAACGTGATAGTAATAGTCATCTATAGACCTCCGAGCACCCCAACCGAAAAATTCTCGGAGGCCATTGATGACATCAGAATGCTAATAAAGGCCATAAACCCCCCATCCCCCAATATAATGATCTGTGGAGACTTTAACTTCCCATTTATAAAATACAAAAAGGTGGATAGGAATGTATATATTCACCAGGACAAGGGGGGCACAAGAGAAGTCCAGGAGCAAGCAAAAATGTTGATGGCTCTCACAAATGAGTTTATGCTGACACAGGAGATAACAGAAAATACCAGAAAAAATAACTGTCTGGATCTGGTATTCACGAATAACACGAACTTGATTGCTGATATAAAAATAACCGCAACCATTATCTCAGACCACAACTTAATCGAGATATCAACAAATATGACGACAACATTAAAAGACAATAAACATATTGAGGAAAGAAGTAAATTCGGGGCCTTTAACTTAAACTCCAAGACTATAAATTGGGAAGCAATCAGATCGCACATGGCCTAAATAGAATAGAGAACAATTTTCGAGAATAAAACAACTGAAGAAATGCTAACAACCTTGGAAGAAAAAACGCTGACAATTTTAGAAAAATATGCTCAGAAATCACAGCCAAAAGGAAAGAGGAGCTGGCTAGAGAGGCAAAAGAGAAGACTATTCCGCAAAAGAAAGAGAGTGGAGGCGAAGTTAGGCAACTGCGGAGATAATGACAGGAAAGCAATAAAATAAAAACTGGAGCGTATCGATAGGGAAATACAAGCCCTGATTAAGGACCATACAGAGAGGGAAGAGGAAAAGGCGGTAGAAGCAATAAAGGAAAATCCAAAATACTTCTATAGCTATGCAAAAAGGAAAACAAAAACGCGCGCCGCTAGTGGGCCCTTAAGGACGAGAAATAATGAACTAACCGACGATCCGAAAGAAATATCTGACACATTGAGAGCTCAGTATGAATCAGTTTTCAGTACCCCAAAAAGTGACAAAGCGATACCTGACATAAATGCATTCTTTGAAGAGAAATTGCGAGGAGAGTATATAACAGACTTTGATTTTACCCCAGAAGATGCAGCGAGAGCCATAGGACAAATGAAACCACATTCAGCTGCAGGTCCGGACAATTGGAACGCATTATTGATTAAAAACTGTAAAAATGAAATAGCTACACCTTTATACTGGATATGGAGAAGATCTCTAGACACTGGGGAAATACCGAGCATCTTGAAAAGAGCAAACACTGTTCCTATATATAAAGGAGGGGACAGATCTCAAGCAAAGAACTATAGACCAGTGTCATTGACGTCCCACTTCACCAAAGTATTTGAAAGAATAGTTAGAGAGAAAATTTATGATTTCCTGGAGACACGGGAAAGATTCAGCTAAAATTAGCATGGATTCCGATCAGGTAGATCATGCCTATCACAACTAATAGAACACTACAACAATATCCTAGATGCATTGGAAGGCAATGACAACTATGATGTTATATACACAGATTTTGCTAAAACTTTAGACAAATGTGACCATGGTATAATAGCACATAAAATGAAATATATGGGAATAACAGGCAAAGTGGGAAAATGGATCTACAACTTCCTCAGAGAACGTCTGCAGGTCATAAAAATTTAAGGTATATCATCGGAAGTACGCAGCTCAGTACCACAAGGGACAGTACTGACCCCACTCCTGTTCATTATCACGCTAACAAATATAGACAGCGGAGTAAACAGCAACAGTATAGTAACATCCTTTGCAGACGATACAAAGATCAGCAGAAAAATCAGCGATGTACATGACGTGGAGGCCTTGCAGAGGGACACGAACAAAATATACAAATGGTCAGAAGACAACAACATGTCATTTAACACCGAGAAATTTCAGCTCTTGAGATATGGTAGAAAAGAAGAACTTAAACAGACTGCATATTATGTTCCATATAGATAGGAAATCCAGAGAAGCACGAAAGCGATCGATCTCAGGATAATAATGACAGATGATGCGAAATTCGAAACACAAAATCAGGTAGCGATAAATAAAGCAAAAAGAGTCGCCGGACAGGTACTAAGAACGTTCAAGAGAAGGGACAGGACAGTAATGATTCCCCTGCTAAAAACACTGATTATACCAAAACTCGAATACTGCTCAGTTTTGACGTCCCCATATAAAAAGGAAGAAACTAATAAACTAGAAGAAATGCAAAGGCATTTCACAGCCAAGATTGATGACTGCAAAGAACTCAACTACTGGGAAAGACTACGTAAACTAAATCTGTACTCCCTGGAAAGAAGAAGAGAGAAGTACACCATAATCTACATGTGGAAAATGATCGAAAAACTGGTACCAAACTTAGAACTAAACCCAATTACCATTGAAACAACACTGGAAAATAGGAAAGGCAGAATGTGTAGTGTTCCCAAATTAAAGGCCCGACAAGGGACCTCCTCAACTCTGAAGTAAAATAGCTTGGTTGTCAGGGGGTCAAGACTTTTCAACCAGCTTCCAAAGGATGGACTTCAGAACCATAACGGGGGTCAAAGTTGAAGTCTTCAAGAGAAGACTGGATGCCTGGCTCAGGACGGTACCAGATGAGCCGGGCGTACCTGGCTATGTACGGTGGAGAGCGCAAGAAAGCAACTCTCTCCTCCACCAAGCCAGACCTAGAGGCGGGGCCACCAGCTTGACCTCCGGGTGAAGAGAGACCAACGCACGAAACAACATAAGGTTAAGGTAAGGTGTGTATATATAAATGAAAATAATCACGAAGGAAAAAGGAAACACAAGATGGTGCTCAAACGCTTTCGTCTAATGACATCCTCAGGAGCACATTAGACAAAAGCGCTTGAGCACCATTTTGTGTTTCCTTTTTCCTTCGTGGTTATTTTCATATATATACAGTATATATCTTCAGTTTCACTTGATGACTTCGAACGACGGATCAGGATCAATCTGCCGTCGACCCCTTTGCAGTCTCCCGCCTCATCTGCGGGATTTGGTGGAGAAAAGAGTTAGTTTCCACTCTCCTCCTGCCCTTGTAGCCAGCTACGCATGGCTAGTCAGGGACTTTGCACAAGAACTCGTCCAGTTGATTCTTGAAATTATTCAGGTTGGTGTGCTGAAGGTTCTTCAGTTCTTTCGGCAGCACGTTCAAGATTTCTGGGCTACGTATTCTGAGGGTATTTTCCTTCTTTGTTTTCATGGCACCCTGTGCCACCGCAGCTGGGACACTACATACAGTGCCTCTTTTCTCATTCCAGTGTGATTCTGTTGCATTTCTAAAGTTTGGAAAGTATATCTTGATTATTTTTGATGTGTATATTATTGTGTCTTGTCTTTCACATCTTTTTTTGCAGGGAGTAGAGTTTCAGGGTTCATAGTCGAGACCAGTTGTCTTCACTTCTATCTCAGACGCAAAAGTTCTTTGTATAGCTTCCATGTTTGTAATGTCTAGTTTTCTGTATAGGCATGATATTTGTCTTTCTATTACATAAACTCCTCCAGATAATTCCCATTCTTTTTCTAGCTGTTGTAATTTTAATGATATAGTGTTCTCTGAATTCTACATCCGATGACATTACTTCTCCAAGATCCCTGATGTTGGTTTGGTGTTTTCTCTTTGTTTTGTAATTTTGTATCCTTTACTTTGTAGCTCCTCTTTGTTATCATATCTTATAAGCTTGATTTTTCTTCGTTGAGCTTCATAATGTTGTCTTTCGCGCACTTGAATAATGTTTGTCTGTCGTTTTGTAATTTTTCTATGCCATCTTTGTTTGATGTTTCCTTGCATAGCATTGTGTCATCCGTGAAACATGATACGACAATGACTTTAATATCTGCATCAATGTCTGCACTCATTATGGTAAGCACCAAGGGATCTAATACTGTACCTTGTGGGATAGAGCAGACGACTTCTGAGATTTCAGATTTAACTCCCTTTCCTACCACTCTTTGTGTTCTTTTAGTTACAATATCAAATATCTCTTGTCATAACTAACTAACTAACTAACTAACAAACTATACATATATATATATATATATATATATATATATATATATATATATATATATATATATATAATCACGTTTCCTATTGATTCTAATGAGGAATTTCTTCGCAGACATAACGGAAACCTCAAATAATCTGAATAATCTAAATCTGCCTGAACTAAACAGTGAAAGGAGACTACCATTACTGCATCCGAATCATGAAGCAAATCTCTGTCATTCATCATCGCTGAATGAGTATTTGACTGATCCATTGTCAACATACCCTACAGAGAGTTTCGAAGTGAACGATCAAACTCAAAAAAGTAACGAATATATAGAAAACGATGAACAGTGCCGAGCAATGGAATCCACTCAGCCACAATTAGTTGAACCTTTTCATCCACCAAGCATTCCGAATACTGGTTTTCATTACGACGCAACAGCTTCTGAATGCGATAACTACATGAACATTGAGCCAAAGATGTTTTACGAAGAAGGACTTGAATATTACTTGATTCAAGCAGCTCACTCGCAGTCCTTAGAACAAGAATTTCGGGTAAGAAACAATAGACTCTTTAGGTCCAATTAACATCTAACGGACTTTGCCATTTTAAACACGCAGCTATAAATGCAAAATTAGAAATATCAGAAATTTCTTGCACAACCAAAAAAATTTACATTAACAACGTAATTACTGTAAGTTGAAGACTTCGTATGCGAATGCTTATTCTTTTTTTTAGACATAAATGTAGGTAAAGCAAATCTTCCATAACCCTGAAGTATAATTTTATTTAAATGGAATAAGTATTGCTTTTCAACGTTTAAGTAATTCCTTGAAATAATAACGAGGTATAACAGAATCTTAGCATTAAATTGAGGTTTAGAAATGGTCACTCTAATTTTTCCTTTTAGGATATCCCAACTGTTATTCACGGAAAGTCGATGAAGGAAGGAACAAAATCCAAAAACAGACGCAAAAATCGTTATCAAAATAACATTCCCTGTGAGTTTTTGTACTTATTTATTAGGTTTCTTCTACAGGGAGATCAAAAAGTTGCAATGCACTGCGTTTTTTATTTTTATTATTTTTATAATTACTCTATATAACGTAGAACTTGTAATAACTAATAATAACAATAATAATAATAAATAAATAATAAAAAATATAATAAATAATAATAATAAAGAGGTGCGTTTCCTGTAGGCCTGATTTATCTTCAATATAACAAAGGGTTAAAAGATGCTTGAACTAAAATACCAATAATTTATCTTTATTATTTTCGCTCAGAGCGAAAATCGTGTACAATCTGCTGCGCTTTGTTAGACCATATACTTTTTATTTAAAACCGCATTCTTTTTTTTTACTCCGGAAATTTTTTCAACAGATTTTTTTCTACAGAATTTTGTCTCCAGACTGTTTTGTTTCTCCGGAAAATTTTTCACCGCTTCTTTTACTCCGGAATATTGTTTCTTTAGACTTTTTTACCGGAATTTTTATCTCCTGACTTATTCTTTCCGGAATTTTTTCAACAGACTTTTTTAACCCGAATATTTTACTCCGAAATCTTTTGTCTCTCCGAAGTCTTTTGTTTCTTGTTTCTCCAAGCTTAGGTTTTAGTTTACCACAGCTAAGCTATCTTCGGGGAATATAAGAACAATATTCCCCCCCACTTAAATTAGACTTACCCCCTATATATATATATATATATATATATATATATATATATATATATACATATACACAGTATATGTTACACACACACCGTGCATGGAACAAGGAATTCTTCTGGAAAAATTAAATCCACTATAGTTCGAGTAAGTAATGGTAAATGACAAATACTATAGTTTTTCTTTTTTATGGTGTTAGCCCGACGTGGGCAACGGGTCACTCGCAAAGAGGCCCCAAAATATAGCTTCCCTCACCAGCTATCTGCGAAACCTACTATATTCAGAACCTCAATATATGCAAGAAACTCGTTGCATTCATGTCGGAGTGAACACATCAAAGAAGAAGGGGTAACTATTGTATTTTCAGCCAAAAACCCTCTTTCCTTTGATGTATTCAATCCGACATGAATGTATATTCTATATCTACAGCGGACAAGCGTCAGAATGGTATTACTACCCAAAACATCATCCACATTCCCGTCATCTGACCCAAATCCGGAGGACAGCCTTGTCCTGATTTCACGTCCGTTGCGGTTCTGAAGGGCAAACTCCACAATTCGTTCAACCACGCGTCACAGACCGTGTTCAACACCATTGCTCTTGAGGAATCCAGGGTCACCCTTGACTACGTACCGATTTCTAGTCAGGGCTGGAGTGGGTGTGGCCGTGCGCACCAGTTCGAATGTTATACCATCCTCTACAGAACGAGAAGCTGCTGCTGATGTGGAGGATGTGCCCGGAATTGAGCAGAAATAAGGGGATGTATTTTTATTTGAGGCAGGAGCTAGTGTGGGGTTTTTGCCGTAGGACGTAGAGGGTTGGGGCTCTATTACTGGGAGTCTAACAACCGTGCACTCCTGACACGTTTTATACCTGACGTGGAAGTCGCTTCATCATTATGCCTCCGCTTTGAATTGTCGCGTGTGTGTGCTACAGTTGTTGCTGGTGTGGGTTCGTCAGCCCGGATGGAGTCTGTGACCAGAACTACACTGTCATCGGGATCGTCTGTAATATCGATGATTGGGATATGATGCTGTACCTCGTCGTCATTCACGGTTCTGTGAAAGAAGAGGAAAAACAAGACTGTAGAATATAAGGAACACCACTTAAGTTTTTATTATATTTTGTAAATGATCCACTTAGGAGTGTGACGTGTAAGAGATGGATTCTGGAGAAAAATTCAGGTTCATGAGCCCGTTTATGCTTAAAATCATTAAAGATAAGGGAGAGATGTTCTCAAAATTTGTGCATAAAGTTTTATGGTGCTATTCGACGTACCAATCAGTATTCAACGAGTACCAAGATGATATTTTGTTACACAAAGGTGTATATGACGTTAATTCATCAAAGGGAAATGAACATACAGTCACTGTAATTGACGATCTCATGTTGGAGATGGATAAAACGTTTGCTGAGACATTTACAGTGTCCTCTCACCATCTTAACATAAGCGTGTTCTTCATCAATCAGAATCTATTTTTCAAAAAAAATACATGCGTAATGTGTCGTTAAATACAAAATATCTAATCTTTTTCGCGCAACGTAGAGATGTGTTACAAATTGGGGTATTAGCCAATCAAATGTTCCCGAATCAGCGTAAGGAGTTTTTGGAAGTTTATAAAGAAGCTACAAGTCCACGTTATGGATATTTGCTTTGTGACCTTCACCCGCGAAACACGTTTAGGGTGCTTCTAAGAACGAATATATTCCAAAACGAGCCTGAAACGGTGTATATTCCAGAATGACAAAGAGGCTAAAGAAATACCATGAATTAATAAAAATCTATCATCGACTGTTCCAGTCATTGCAACACATGTTAGTTAAAAATATCGACTCCGACTTTTTAAAATGCATCTGTGAAATCTGTCTTAACGTTATAAAATGTAATGTGCCAGTGAAACCCCCTCAGAAGGCTCGCATACGACGTTACAAGAACATAATACATACACTCGCTCGTAAAAGTCAAACTGTGGGGAAGAAAAAACGAATTATTGTACAAAGAGAGGGGTCATTCCTACCCATCTTATTTTCAGTTTTGGGGCCTTTACTGACTAGATTAATATAATGAAGAAAGTGGGAGTGATTCCACACAAGGTGTATGCTTCATTGCAAAGTTCAAAGAATCCAGACACGGTTCTAAAACCCCGTAAAAGCAGGCTTAAAAGAATGGGAAGCGAATTGTTAGCCCTATTGAACAGTGAAAAATCACTCGATGAGAAAAGAGTCTTATACCAAGAAACTCTGCCGAAATTCCTTCACGAGTACGAAAATTATAAGAATCCGACAGAGATTCCTGTGGTTATTAGGCACAGCGCGGACAACGATGAGCATGGCGACATAGGATCTAGGTCCGACGTTAGATCTGACCAACCAAAGAATAACGGGTTGACCCCACAACATATCGAGCATGTATTAAAAAGCAGCCTCCCACATACATTGAGGAATAAAGGTTTAAGCCTTTACAATCTATTGAGTGAGGACCCCATCATACAGTGGAGCGATACAGGTGAGATAATTGTGGAAGGAACAAAGGTACAGGGATCAAACATCGTCGACATCGTCCATAATCTGGTGAGAAAGTGGGATAGACCCTCATCATCGGGATGGAAACATATTAAAGCAAGACTACAGAAATAAATGTCCTCAAAACATTGATAGGAGATCTGAACAGGTTAAAAAACTTGGAACAAGCCTCGCATGTGCCACAACTGAGAACGCCATCATCCCCAACGGTAGCATCTCTGAAGTGGAGAAAAAAGAGACCAAACAACAACGGTCAACCCTCTCCACGTGCCTCTAAAATACGTAAATGGCTAACATATTAAGAAGACGCTATTATGACATTTCTAACCTAGCCTCCTACGGAGGCGTTGATAGATTGTACAGAGGTGTTTATAATGATGGAGTAAGGAAAAAAGATGTTGAGAGGTTCTTGCGGGAGTAGGATGCTTCTACACTTCATAAACCGGTGAGAAAAAGGTTTAAGACAGCCAAGACAACCGCGGCCTCGATTGACTCTATTTGGCAAGCGGGTTTAACAGACATGCAAAGATATTGAGTGCATAATGATGGCTACTGCTACATCCTATTCATAATAGCTGTATTTTCTAGAGAGCTGTGGCTAATTCCTCTGAAAAATAAATCGCCTGAAACAGTTGCTCAAGACACCAAAACGCTGATGTTGAAAAAAAACAGGATTCCTGGCTATTTTTGTACGGATATGGGGAAAGAATTTATAGGCCGAGCTCTACAGAACATGCTGACAGAGTTAAATATCAGCTACTACACTAGCAATATTATACATAATGTCTCTTTAGCTGAAAGAGTTCATCGTACCATAAAGGAGCGCATGCATCGCTATTTTACACATAAAACACATAGAGATATATAGATATTCTGGAATCACTGGCCTCATCATACAACCGTTCACACCATCGTACGATTGGGACAACACCTAACGAGGTGAGAGTGAGGTGAGAAGAGATATTCGTAGAACCCACCCACACTCTTCAGCTTTCAAAATCAATGATTATGTAAGGCTGTCGCGTTCGGGTAATAAATTCACGAAGGGATTTGAGCAAGGATGGACACGTGAGATTTTTAAAGTTAGGGCTATGAGACCTAAAGTTAGATAATGCTGTATTACGTTGAAGATTTGAATGGGGAAGAAATCGCAGGATGCTTTTACCACGAGGAGTTGCAGAAAGTGGCATTTAATTTAGGAAAAAACGTGCTTAAAATTTAAATAATTTTAGGCAGCAAATGTACCTGGTGAAATGGCTAGGGTACCCAGAAAGCTTCAACACCCATATAAAAGCTGATGCAATAATGAGGCTTAACTAGTGTGCAACATGGCGCCTACCCATTCTACGTCACACTACCGTCCTCTTCTCTCTCTGTACATCCTGACAACATCCTGTCCAACTTTGTAACAGTACTCCATGGGCCCGTGAATTGGGTCGTGATCCGTATGAGGTGGGGATATGCGAAATTCAGCTGGACACCCTCTTTTTAAGTACTGATTATAAAGAAACCGTTTTTACCGTTTTTAGAGACCTTGATGAGTGTGAAAAAGCTGCGGTAACTCGGGATGAAACCATGCGTACTGCCCGGAGTGGAGATGCACGGTATTACACTACAGTAGTAACACTTGGCCCAGGCGTTATGATGCGGCTGAGGATGTTGTGAGATTTAAACGTTAGTTCAAACAGCTCAAATCTTACGGCTGATTTAGTATAAGAAATCGTGAACAAAGAAACCCCTGCACACACTCTGACCCTAAAATCACAAACTAACAGAAATATTAAAGACAAAGGGCTGTTCAAAATTATAACCGAGGGCCGATATGGAGCAGCCCTTCAAAGAGATACCTTCCACGAAGTACAACAGGATTTGTCCAGCCTAATGTATCAGCTGAAATTAGAGATTTAAAATTAGAGATTTAAAATATCCTGAGTGGTGTATCAGAAAGGCGTATTTCAAAGCCAGAAAAACTTTTTATACCCCTCGGGAACCTTCACTTAACCAAAAACAATATGTGAGTTTGCCTTACATTGTCGGCTTAGAAAGAGTTAAACCGTTGACGAAAGATTTTAAGTTTGCTTTGGCGTTCAAATATTCGTCTACCGTGAAAAATAAATTGGTTAGGAATAACGTTGCAAAACAGGAACAAGCCTGTGTCTACAGCATTCCCTGTAAAAGTTGTGATTTAGTATACGTAGGAGAAACTGGAAGAAATATTGAAAGCCATATTAAAGAACACAAATATGCCTTCAGAAGTTGTAATACTAATAATGCCATTTTTTTTATCACGCCAGCCAAAATAATCATGCTATAGATTGGGAATCAAGTAAGGTACTTTATAAATGTAATAATTATGTCAAAAGAAAAATAATAGAATCTGTATGTATAGAACAAGAAGATAATTTTAATTTGTGCGAAGGTACTTATAAGTTGGACCCTTTAATGAGATTCTTGGTCAAAAAATCCCTTACGGCGTCAGGTGAACTGGTTGTAACCTAAGTGTGAATTTCTTAAAGGTCTCTGGATTGTTTCCTTACTCGCTTTTGGTTCATTCGGGTTTTTTTTTTCCGGTAAAATGTAAATGGAATAATAAACGTAAATGTAAATGTAATTATGGAAGTAATAAATGTGGAAATAAATATAAATGTAATAATAAAGGTAATAGAATAAATGTAATAATTAGTGTAAAGGTAATAATAATAAAAGTTAAAAAACGTAAATGCAGTAATTATGTCAAAATAATAGAATCTGTATGTATAGAACAAGAAGATAGTTTTAATTTGTGCGAATGTACTTATAAGCGGGACCCTTTAATAATAAAAAAAAAATGCCCTTCTGGGGTCGTGGGAACGGGATCTAGCCTAGGTGCGAATTCCTTAATGGTCTCTGGATTGTTTCCTTCTCGCCTTTTTCATTCGTTTTTCGGTTTACAATTTCTGTATAATAAACAACAGTGTAATAATCAATGTAATATTAAATTTATAATTTCTGTAATAAATAATAATGCAATATTAAATGTAATAAATTTAATAATAAATGTAATGATTATGTAAAAAAAATAATAATAATAGAATCTGTATGTATAGAACAAGAAGATAGTTTTAAATTTGTGCGAAGGTACTTATAAGCGGGTCCCTTTAATAAAAATGCCCTTCCAGTGTCGGGAGAACGTGATCTAACCTAGGTGCGAATTTCTTAATGGTGCCTGGACTGTTTTCCCTCTTGTTTTTGGGTCATTCGTTTTTCTGTATCCACCCGAAGTGGATGCCAGTGGGCATCGAAACTGTTGTGGAAATAAACTCTGTCTATTAGAGTGGGTTTTAATTATCATTGTTCTATGAGTAATGATTAAATAAAATAGGCACCGTGCGGAGTCCCCTATAAAGATGAACTTGTCCTAGACGTTTTATAGTAAAGACATGCCAAACATTTTTCCTCGAAAGAAGAAGAACATACCTAAAATCTGTGGAACAGATTTCAGTATCTTATTTATCTATTTGTTTATTTTTGTGATTTTGCCATTTTTACACTTTGATGGGATACTCTGAGGCCATAAATTATGGTATTTGACTGTGACACTCCTACAAAAGATTTTCTCTGAATATTCCTCCAAAGTCCTATCTTGATCCGTTGAAAAACGAAGCTTTAAAAATACTAATAAAAATTTGTGATAATAGAATTAACGTGTTACGAGCAGATTTTAAGCATATCACTTAAAGTTTCCCGAACGAAATTTTCCCGAGTTGATACAATGACCTATGGTCCAAAAGGAAAGGAATCAGCTGGTTAGGAGAAATTCCAAAGCCAGGTAGAGTAGTAACATTCAAAGTTTCATGAAGATGTGATGAAAAGCGAAGCCTGTAGCCGTCATCAAAGAATTATAATAGTACTCATAATTTAAGCAAAAACAATTAGAATTCTAACAAGAAGTACTCTAAATAATAAAATACTAATTACAAATTTTTTTACATTTTTAGACACTCCAATATTTACGTGTCACCTGCTCTTTTCTCTGTTATAAATCTGAATTTGACTGAAAGTTTCGTATTTAATAAAATTTCTTCGAGGTCCACTGTCGAATTGCAGAACGACATCTCAAAAAAGGGTGGAGTTTCATTTCTTACACGCGTTAATGTACGAGGGCCACTCAACATATTTTGCCCCACCTTTTTTTTTCTTTTCAAGTTTCCTTGTAAGTTCCAGAAATTTTGTACTCAAGTAGTTACATACCTTTTTTACAAGTTTTTATTTTTCCACATAGTCTCTATCCTTTTTCACGGCATTCCTCCACCTCGAAACAAAGGCCTTTATTCCTTGCTGGTAAAAGTCCTCTGGGTTCCGCTGGAGCCACCTCTTAACCTCCTCAACAACCTCATCGTCACCCCGAAACTTTCTTCCACGAATAGCATCCTTTATTGAACCAAAAAGATGGAAGTCTGAAGGTGCCAGATCCGGGCTGTATGGAGTGGAGGGTGGGGTAACACAGTCAAGCGCATTTTTGTGATGGCCTCTCTTGTTTTCAAACTGTTGTGTGGTCTTGCGTTATCGTGCAAAAGAAGGACGTCTTCCCGTTTTCTCTCCGGTCGAACTCGCTTTATACGTCTCTCGAGTCTCTGGAGGGCAGCAATATATGCCTCTGAGTTGATTGTTTGTCCTTTCTTCATAATGTTCACCAGAACCACCCCTTTCATGTCCCAGAAGATGGTGGCCATAACCTTTCCTGCAGAGGGAATCATTTTGAACTTTTTCTTGCGTAGGGAGTCTGAGTGATGCCATTCCATGGAATGGATTGGCGTTTTGTTTCAGGTTCAACGTGGTGTACCCAAGTCTCATCCCCAGTTACAATTCGTGAAAGGAAGTCATCCCCTTCTGTCTCGTATCGAACCAACGACTCAGAAGCAATTTCTTTTCTTCAGTCAGTTCGCGAGGAACAAACCGTGAACACACTTTTGAGTATCCCAGTTGCTGAATTATCGTATTCACACTTCCTTCACTAATTCCTAGCTGCAGTGATAGCTCCTTTTATGTGACGCGCCGATTTAATCGAATGATGCTGTTAGCACGTTGCACAGTGTGAGATGTCATAGCCGATGCCGGGAGACCGCTGCGTGGCTCATCATCAAGGCTGGCTCTCCCTCTCTCCGATGATCTCACACGTTTAGACCAATGTCCAACTGTGCTTCCATCAACAACAGCATCTCCGTAAACGTTTTGTAGACGTTTGTGAATATTTCCAACTGTTTCCTTCTCTGCGGTTAAGAACTCGATAACAGCTCTCTGTTTTCGACGCACATCACTGTCAGATGCCATTTTCGAAACTGCGTTAACCATCTGTTTTTTACAAGGAGGGGAGGTTCAAACTGGAAAAATCCGATTATGTGAAGCACAGAAAGTTCAAACTTACGGCCCAAAAGACATTTCAGCCCCATGGCCTATTATTTAGCTAAGAAAAAAGGGTGGGGCAAACTATATTGAGTGCCCTTAGTATGTTTAAGTTTGAATATCCAAAGCTTCGCCAATAATTCCAGTATTTTTATTGTAGACCAAGTTTTACTTGATTGAAACGAAGTCACTAACTAGACGTATTTAGTTAAATTTTTATACATTTTAACATTTTCTTAAATTTTGTTTTTCTAGATGATGAGACTCGAGTGATTTTGCCTCAATCTTCTGATGACTTCTGTTCAGATTACATTAATGCAAACTTGGTTCAGGTTCGTTAACTGAATTTTTGGTTTCAGTTTTAATTAACGAATAAGTTTTATATGTTAAAATTTATTTATAAACTATCTCCGTTCAATAAGCATGACCTACTGTATTTCTCATTTCCACTAAAGGAAAGGAAATCGCCAAGAATATCTCAGCGAGTCAAATCCTTTTATATTGATGTATGTCTTGTTTAGCAACGATGCCGAAAATTGAAACTAGATACAAGTATTTTAAACTACTAAATTTTTAACAGTATGTTCCCATAAACATAGGCTTGTATGGCTCATTTGAACGGTCACTAATATTTCATGTCATGCGAATTTTAAAACGTTTCATTGGATCGCTGAACTGTTATTTAAAACAGCAAATATTTTCTATATTAATCATAGTTACACCGAAATTTGTTATATAGGTTAAACATAATATATTTCATAAAAACCAAAGGAAAACAAAAAGCACAACGAGATTTAAATTTTCAGCCTCAAAGCTTAACCAAATTACGAAGATAATACAACGAACAGTGATCTTGTCAATGAAACTTCAATTTCAGTTATCATTCATAGAATAAAGACTGCTGATAGTTCATCTCCAACGAAAAGCGTTTTGGAGATGTACAGTAGAATACTGAATTTTCTGGGACCTCTTTTAATTTTGTTTTCGGGGGGGAAGAATTCAACGATGTAAAAATTAATGTCTTAAAGGTCATGCAATTTTATTATATACCCTTAAGTCGACATGATGTACTTAATAATTAATAACAGTTATTAGCAGTCTAAACAGTTAATTTATTTATTTGGGAGAAATTTTATAATTATGACAACGGAGTGCTCTCATTTGAAATTATTTAGTTAAAACTTATACATATACAAGTTATAGATACAGTAAGTTAAACTTACTAATTTTATGGTGCAGGTAGTCTGCAAGTCGATCATGGTGTCAGTTAAAAATAAAATTGGCAGCTTCTGCAAAAACTTTACACGGCAAATACTAAACTGATACTTGTTGTTTTTGTTTTCACTGTGTGCAAGTACTGTATGTTAATCACATTTTTTTATGCAGAAAGGAAGGTCAAAAGGCGAATGCCCGCAAAAATGCTCCCTCCCCCTATAGAAGTGCCTCAGAACTACAAAAAAGACAACTAATATTTTAAACACAGGAATTAATTAACACCTAATCTTGTCTCTTTGCATTAAAAGTTCAACATAGGAGCATGTGGACAAACTGCCATGTACATTCCAACTCAAGGACCTCTGGGAAAAGCAGATGTGATTTCAGACTTTTGGAGAATGGTTTGGTACCAGGAAGTGGAAGCTATCGTAATGCTGACAAATCTCATTGAGAAAGGAAAGGTAGAGTAAAAATTTATATTCTTTTAAATGGTTATAAGATTTAGTGATAAAAATGAAAGAATGAACAGAATGGAATCTTGAAATTTTAGTTTTACATTATTGCGTGCATCTGTTGTGCTGTTTTAGATAACCATGCTTTCTTATATATATATATATATATATATATATATATATATATATGTTAACCCCTCCGTCTGTGGCCTTGGGCGGGTCGAAGTTAACGGGGGTTTTGGTTCGGTGGCAGCAACGGATTTGTTACTCTGGTACCGTATAAGAAATCGCAGAAGTTTCTCTTATACTACTCTCCGATTTCTTCTTGTAGTGGATCGGAGGATTCTGTGAGGCTTATTAAATTCTCTGAAGGTTCCCCGATTCTTCTTATAACGCATCGGGAAATTATTTTTCTCTGAGACAAAGTTCTCTGAAGGGAGCAAGGCTCGAAGGAGAAGACAAAGATTTTCTCTGACTATAATTTACTTCTAAAATGTTACAGGTAATGCTCAGCCTCTAAGTTAGATCAGTCAGATCAGAATGAATATTGGAGAAATTTTATGGGCCTTTGTATTGAATCTTTTTACTGACATCATTATTCTTTAATGCTGATCTGTTTTTTTTTTTTTATTCTCAATAGGCTGATTTACTTTGCAAAACATTTAAAGACAAAACAAATATTTTTGCTATATCAATGTCTTGACTGCTAAGCAAAAGGAAGCCATATTTTTATTTTAAACCGCATATTGACAGATCTGATGTTATCATGATCTGCCGAGTTAACTAAAAATGGAAATTAAAATATGCCTTCTCATCACGAATTACAAACAAACATGTACATAGGCAAAAATGAAAGGCTTAAGATTAAAAATTAAACGTTAAGCAGGACATGACTTCATTTTTTACAACGAAGAGAGAATGAATGCAGGAAATGAGCAAGATTACATTATTAAGCTAAGTCTACAAAAATTATCAAGTTGTTTAAAAAGAAATAATTCACCAATTATAAAACAGAAAGCAAATCAAAATTTTATCCAAACTCGTGCCAGCGTTACACGATTTTGGACTTGATATGTCAAAATGAATATATTAATAAGAATATAAGGATTATATAAATATACGAAGTATACGAATGAACATAAGAATTATATGAATGAATGAATTATTCATTTTTACACACAGGAAGGTCAAGCTTTTCACTCCACCTTAGACCTAGAGTTTAACGTGGAATCCGAACCACACCCCACCAGCAGGCCAGCGTCTTAACCACTAGGCCACCCAGGGTAGCCATTTATCTACCAACCACTTTCTTTATTGTGTGGAAGGATGAACAGCTGGGTTTTGCTGCGCGCCGGCTGCCGTCACCGGGTCTCGAACCCGGAGCCGATGGATTCGTAGTCAGCGACGCTAACCACTACACCACCGAGACGCACTATATATATATATATATATATATATTATATATATATATATTTATTTATATATATATTACACACAGACCGTGCATGGAACAAGGAACTCTTCTGGGAAAATTAAATCCACTGTAGTTCGAGTTCGAATAATATAGCTTCCCTCACCAGCTATCTGCCAAGCAGATAGGATCCAACTTTGGAACAGGACTAGGGTATATATATATATATATATATATATACAAAACCTTGGTTAACCTTGGTTTGGCTTCCGCCCGAATTGTTCATTCTGACGAAGGTCAAGCATGAGACTTCACCTTACACCTACAGTTTAACGTGGAATCCGAACCACGCCCCACCAGCAGCATAACGTCTTAACCACTAGGCTACCCAGGTTACCCATTTATCTACCAACCAAATTTTTTTTGTGTGGAATAAACAGCATGGTTTTTCTGCGCACCGCCTGCCGTCACGGGGTCTCGATCCCTGGGCGGATGGATTCATAGTCAGCGACGCTAACCACTACACCACCACCACTATATTCCATATGACAAATATTACACTGCCCAACACCAATTTTGCTGATTTAATTCTAACACCTGTTTTTAGGTAACTTTGGTGTGCTGATTTAAAAAATCACCTTAGTTTTTGCCTATCACGTCAGGTTTTCGAGCAAACAAATACGGATATTTTGGAGATATCGCATTTTGGCAGGGTTATGCACAATTTTTTTTCTTTTCAAAAAATAAGTCTTTACATACTCAGAATCAGCATGGAAAAGTAAACAATTGTGCAGGGAGTGAACTTTAATATACAATGGTAATATTGACACATAAAGTGATTAAAAGTGTTTAAATAAGCAAAAAATAAATCCATATTAAAGCAAGCACGGGACCAGTTTTCTTAACATTGTCTTTTTCTTGTTTTCTTACTGTTCAGTGCTGATAAATTTTCTCTTATAGGACTTCCTAGAATGAGAGATGTCAAGACAATCTCTTTGCAGGCTCCAGCAGTAGTCAGCCATCATATGGGTATCCCATCTTCCTTGGTATCGTTCTTCCATCACTTTGATATCTTGGTGGAACCTTTCACCTTGCTCTTCACTAACATCACCAAGATTTTCTGGAAATTTAGACCGGATGACTGTTGAGATAGTGAACTTTAATGTTCATGTTGCAACCCAACTGCTGAAAGTTTACAAGTAACGTCACTAGCGAAACCGGCTGCTCTCACTCCGCCAATGGGAAATCTCTCTCAGATCATGACGTCACGCTCACACCTGGGGAAATCACAGATACCCAAGATTTTAATATGTTGTACATGACCTTTAGATTTAATGCACAGATTTGCGTATTCCACAGATAAAATTTTAACAGCAAAACAGCTGTTAACAGGTCTCAAAAATCATCAATTTTGATAAGCGCCCTTCATGGATCACCCAAAAGAGGCATATTGCATTGCACGAAAACCTGATGTGATGGACAAAATCTAAGGTGATTTTTGAAATCAGCACATCAATATTATCCAGAAACAGGTCATAGAATTAAATCAGCAGCAAAACATTTTTTTTTTGTTGGGCAGTGTTATTAATACAATGACAGTTCACATAATAAGGATAGACATAGAGTATATGCTGTACAGTTGATTAGAAACAATACAGTAATGTCGGTGTTAAGTGGAGCTATAGGCAGACGTTTTAGTACCAAGAATTCCATAGTTTAGAGGATAAACGGCAGGACTCATGGATAGCTTGGATGATCGGGTTGGTTGATTTTTTTAATTCCTTGCATTAGACTATATTAAGCACGTCTTGTTACCTCCGGGAAGCTCGGGACATTGCGGATGGCAAACATTTGCGAAGCTGAGCATCTCGGGGGTAATTTATGTAACAGTCTAAAAGACCTGTTCTACAGCAAATTTAGGGTTCTGCCAGAACTTTTTTTATAATTCACCTAGAGTTGCTGTGCGTATATATTACTGCAGAAAGTACAAAAGAGAGTGTCATTGGCTTCACTTGTATAGAACCGAAAGTTCTTTATAGTCATATTCGCTTTAGCACAAAGGCTTTGAGATTGTTTTCTTATATCCGAGTCATCACTCAAGGAGCTGGTAATAGTTTGACCCAAATACTTAAACTCTTGTACTTCCTCAATTACTTCACCTTTCATTTTAAACCTAATATCAGCTGGCTGGTTACAGCTTTTAGGATGAAATTGCATAACCTTGGTTTTTGTAACATTAAAAAGAATATCATGTTTCTGTGAATACACTTCGCAGACTTTTAGTAGCCGATCCAGACCTTTAACAGAGGGATTTATTAATACCATATCATCGGCTTAAACTAAGTTATTTATCCTGGTGTTATCAGTAGTATGGAAGCAAAATGGTAGAGTGCAATGCAATTGCAAATGATGCATAATGTTCCAAGAGTGCCACCCCACCCCCTAGTGCCAACCCCCACCCCCATAGTGCCACCCCACCCACAACAGTGCAAATCCCCACCTCCTTTATTGCAGCCCCACCCCCCTTAGTTGAAAGGCACCCCGAAAATGGGGCTGCAACAAGGGTTATGCAACTTGGAGGCGGAGCTATCCCTCAAGCTGCAATGAACCCCAAAGGGGTATGCAACTTGGAGTTATCCCCCAAGCTGCAATGAACCCCCCAAAGGGAGACCTAACCTAAGAGAAAGAGAAAGGAAGAGGTGTTCGCCCGGCAGGAGCCAAGCGTATATTAAGATTTCAGCCGAGCAGCCGCTGTCTTATAGGACCTCTAATCAGCCAGTTGGCATCATCAGCCAGTGCCTCCGGGCACCATAAGCCAGTTGGCTTAATCACCCAGTGCCTCAGGGCACCATCAGCCAGTGCCTCCGGGCACCATAAGCCAGTTGGCTTAATCACCCAGTGCCTCAGGGCACCATCAGCCAGTTGGCTTAACCAGACAGTGCCTCCGGGAATCATGATCAGCCAGTGCCCCAATCATCATCATAAAAAAAAAATATCCACAGCTCGTAGGGGTAGGACCCCGTTATTGCAACACTCGATCATGCTGGTTATTTCTCTCATATATATACATATATATATATACACACACACTTCCCCATTTAAAAGTAGGTCTAAGGTGGGGTGAAAACAACCTTCCACGGTTCGTAGGGGCAGGACCCCGTTATTGCAACACTCGATCATGTTGTTTATCTGTTTGTTTCTCACTCTCATATATATATATATATATATATATATATATACACTTCTCCGTTTAAAAGTAGGTCTAAGGTGGGGTGAAAACATCTTTCCACGGATCGTAGAGGCAGGACCCCGTTATTGCTACACTCGATCATGATGTTTATTTCTCTCATATACAGTATATATATATATATATATATACACTTCCTCGTTTAAAAGTAGGCCTATCCACGGCTCGTAGTGGTAGGACCCCGTTATTGCCACACTCGATGATGCTGCTTATTTCTCATACACACACTTACCCGTTTTAGAGTGGGCCTAAGGTGGGGCGTAAAGCTTCAAACAATTCGTACGGAAAGCAGAGGTGAATCTATATATGTAAACTTCCAGAAAAAAGTTCATCTAAAAATTCTGAAAATTAGTACAAGAAATGTGCCCAAATTTATAATTACATCAAATTATTTTATATCAATGTAAACCCCGTTAATTCCTTCATATATATATATATATATTATAATATATATATATATATATATCATCGTTTATATTTAAGAATAAAATCTCTCTCTCTCGGTCGAATAGAGAAAAGATAATTAAAAATAAAATCTCTCTGTCGGTCGAATACAGAAACGATAAACAGAGCGCTTCTCCACGAATGGGATATCTGACACGCCCTGGATTAACCAGCCGTTGACTTAGAAGGCCTATCAATGTAAACCCCGTTAATTCCTTCATATATATATATATATATATATATATATATATATACACAGTATATATATATATATATATGTATATATATATATATATATATATATATATATATATATATATATATATATATATA
>JAJOZX010000638.1:32500-52500 GCA_023014485.1 Bathynomus jamesi | reverse complement strand
TACAATGACATAAACAATTGTGAAGCTTGACTATTTATTTTATTCAATTTGGCCCTCAAGCTTTAGTCTTTACTAGGCTCTTATTAAAAATAAAACAAATGTTTCTCGCTCCTCCACCACCACTATACCGTTGAGATACAATGTTCAGCCGTATATATATTCAATTCAATTTGGCCCTCAAGCTTTAGTCTTTACTGGGCTCTTATTAAAAATAAACAAATGTTTCTCGCTCCTCCACAACCACTATACCGTTGAGATGCAATGTTTAGCCGTATACATATATATATTCTATTTTATATTTTACCAGCACCGAATTCAAAATTTATTTGTTAGTCCATGGCCAGGGTCACTACATCATCTGGCATGAGAAATGTCAGATTTAAATACTTACGGGTATTATTTGCCCTAGTGAATGAAATTATGCTTGGTTTTGTTAAAAGTAAATAATAATAATAATAACAATAATAATGGCGATTAAACTCAATGATACAGTAACGAGGAGGGGGTACTAAATTAGCTCCAGCTTGTGTAAATAAAAACTGAGGACGTAGGACCATCAATACGACTGATACATATAAAGTCGCACTATCTTGGGGTGGAGACACAAACATGCGATGCATCCTGCTCCTGAAGAATCATGCACCAGGAATGAAAATCAACTCGTTTAATTTAAAAACATTTGTTTAATAACCTCAAAAGAATTTCACACCCAAAGAATTTCATTTAACAATTTCACTACCAAAAGAATTAAAACACTTTATTAATAATTTCACTCATTGCTTAATTCAAAAAGCGATTAACTTCACTTCAGAGTCCCTTGCTTCATGTAATTTATCCATTTCAACTCATTGCTTAAGACTTCCATCAAATTATATGAAGTACTTTTTTATCACATCCGGAATCTATTTTAAAGTTTATCTAGAGTCCTTAATTCATATAATCTACATTAACACTTCATTTATTTTGTACAAAAATTTCAAAAACATTTCACACCCAAAGAACTTCATTTAACAATTTCACTACCAAAAGAATTAAAACACTTTATTATTAATTACACTCAATGCTTAATTTAAATGCAATTAACAACATTTCAGAGTCCCATGCTTCATGTAATTCAGCCGTTAACTTCAAGATGAACATTTGAACTTATTGCTTAAGACTTTCATCAAATAATATGAACTACTTTTTTATCATTTTCAATCGGTAGTTGAAAGATCACAATAATTTTTCACCTGTTCAGTATCAATTGTTTAAGGTTCAAATTGAGTGCCAAACACGATGCAAGGGAGCATTTTCGCCTACACCAAGCAGACATGTGTGACGGAGAGAGACTGATAATTTTATAGAAAACAAAGTAAATACATTTTACATTAAATTGTCTTCGCATCCTCGCTATTTTACGTGATACGAGAAGGAAAGGATCCCAGGTATCATCGGTTTGTTCCCCCGAGGCAGCAGAGCGGGAAAACCCAGGATATCTCTCTCTCTCTCTCGTTCTTTGATTTAAAATTACAATAAACACTATAATTGCTCTATGATGCTATTATTTTATTTTCCATCCTATAAATATAATCATAACCAGTAGACACTATCCAACTTAAAACTAAAACATAACCTCTTGTCAATTCATGTTTTTAGCATCATTTTCATCATCTCTATCTATATGTATATATAGAGATAGAGATGTCTTAAAACTGGAAGACGAATTTTAAAAATTGTTGGAGGGATTCGTTTCGCATTAGCCGCTTCCATAATTTATGATCCAGCGAGAACAACTGTTTATTACCTTACCTGTGATATATATATATATAATATATATATATATATTAGGGTGTTTCAAAAAAATGAAATTTTTAAAATTTATTCTCTCATCATTTAAAATTATTCCATTTCATACAAAACTAAAAATTATAAACTTTCATTACAATACAACAAAAATAAAAGGTGTCTCAAGAGAGCCAAAGTTTTTTCGAAGATAGTATTATTCATGAATGTTAAAATTACTGTTTTTGTTTTATTAAGATATTTCAGATAGTCATTACATTTGAGAAATACCGCTATCACAGTACAGTTGACTTCTTGACGTTTGGAAACAATTTCCGGTGTTGCTTCACACATTGGATGAGACATTGGTACTGCTTCTCATCTTTTGTCAATTTCCCCGACGAGAGCTCACCGAGAGCTACAGCTCTCTCCGCTGTATCGTTCACGACTTGTAAAGAACCAACAATTTTTTTTGCTACTTTGTAATTTTCATCCTCTTCCCATAAAGCTAGATCGTTCTTCAGAAAGGTTAGATCAAGGTTCAGTTTGCTGAAGAACTTCTTTGTTGCTGTTGTAACGTAATGATGTAAGGGTTTCCATGTTCCATCACTAGATGCCTTAAGACGCCTACCTTTTTCACGATTTTCCAATGCAATTACCATTTCCTTTTTTCGCGAATGTCCACCTCATCGTCAAAGAAGCTGAAAGCAACCAACTCTTCTCCTAAGTACCACAAGTGTCTTTTGAAAACATTGAGAACTGCTTCCGCAAGCTCACGATCATGGAATTCATTGAGCCTTGCCATATATGCTAGATCTAGACGAGGAGAGGAGATTCCCAATGGAGCAGTGAACCAGGCTACCAAATACACACGGACAACAAAAATCACAAACCTCGTGATTCCTCTTATTTCTCTGGCAGTTATATTCATTTGATGTCGGAAAAGAAATAATTTGATGGCATAAATGAGCTTTGACATCCATCTTGCTCTGTATATGGCTCCAGGCCTTTTGAATTTAATACCTCTTGGCGGAGTTTCACCTAGAACTATAATCCACAGCTCCAGCAGTTCCCGGTAATCTTCTCTTGGTTGCTCATCTTTAAGTATTGTTGTAGCAAAAGAAATCAACTGAGTGACATTTGCATCTTCCAGTTCCCCTTGAAGGGGTGTGAAAGATGAGAGATCAAGGGATTTCCAGCTTTCCTTAAATCTCTTAAACAACAGGATTTCTGGTCCTGTAGATAATCCCATCAAGAAAGTGTAGGCCTTTTCGACTTGAAGTTCGAATATATGGTGACGACATGCAAGATTCAACGACTCCCTTCCAAGTTTATTTTCGATAAGGATGCATGCACCACCACGTCCACCCGTATTTGACGGTGTTGTATCAAAGCTCATGGCATTCACTGAGTCTTGAAGATTGAAATTTCGTAATGTAGAAACCACCGCATCAGCTTGAGCAACACCAGTTCCAGATGAAATTTTTGAAATGGCAAGTATTTCTTCGACACCATCACCAGATACAATAATTGGCAGTCTATCTACCTTTTCTTTACCAGTCAAATCAAGCATAATTTTTCCATCCCAGTGAACAACAAGCACCTTATTGACCAAGGATTCTTTAATTTTCTTTTCATGCTGTATTGCAGCTTCTAGGCGTGCTTCTTTCTGGCTCTGTATACCGTTGAATGGCTGACGGAAATCTCAGGACGCTGAATCACTTGACTCCTTATTAGTGACGTTAGGAGATGAACAGCCTCCCTATCACTCATGAAAGTTCTGTCTAGAGTGGCGCAGAGGTCTGAAGTCATGATGGACTTTTGTTTTTTTGCAATTGAAGTTCCCCAGTTGTACCTCCAACAGTTGGCAAGTAATCAGAATCATGAGAGAGGAGGAACTCTCTGTATCTGATTTAGTAGAATCACTTGTTTTAGTCGAATCCACGGTTTTTGATGTGCTTGCTATTTCTTTCTTGCATCTTCGTTTTCTCTTTTCTTCATTTGCTACTCTTTCAAAACGTCGCCTTTCCTTCTCCATTGTTACCTTGTCTATTCCAGCCATAGTTCCCCGTCGTCCAGGCTCTCTTTGAGCTTGCAAGAACTGAAGGTCCTCGGGGTTCTGGATCAGTTTTGTTGCATCAGCGTGAGCTATATCAAATAGATTTGGGAAAGTGCTGATAAAATCTTCTCTTTTCTTGTTTTCTGTAGTAGAACTTCTAGTTTTATTCTTTTGTAGCTGCTTCCATGTGGCATACAAACCTTCAATTTTTGTAATAACATGTTGTTTGGGTCTAGTTGGGATTCTGGCTTTGTTCCAGAATAGCAATATTTCATCAAAAGTTTTGTTGGCTGCTTCTTTAATTGTGTCATTCTCTTCCCGATGGAAGTAATAAAATCGCTTCAGGACATCTCCAATACATGGTAACTTAGATCCCCTGATACTGTGAGCGAGACTGCTCCCTATAAGAAACATTTCTTGTCTTTTTTGCCTAGCTGCCATGAATCTGAACCAAAAGAATTATATGAAAGTTATCAACATACTGTTACTGTTTCATAACTGTTTCTATTTAGTTTATTTTTATTAACTTAAGAAATGTACACTGTTGGTGGGTCAACTAGTGACAAGTTAAAGAGCAAAACACAATTCCAACAAACTAATTTCCAACAATACTACAAAATAATTTTATGTGCTCAATTAAATAAAAAAATAAAAAAAATTTCGAGAACATTCCTTAAGCTTTACGTACCTAATATTACATTTATAAATAATGAATTTGAATATAAAATAACTAAATAACGGCATATAATGCTGAAAATAAATAGTTATTAATTTCTCAAGTTTGTCAGATTTTAAAATAATCGTCTTGTTATGAATGTAGTTGTTATTTATAGATTTTACCCAAGCAAGCCAAACTTTACAAGGCATGAGGCACCTTAAGATGTTCATTAAACTTCATAAAATTCCATAACATCAGTTTACACAACTAATCGAATATTTTGAGAGGGTGAGACTTTAAAAAAAAATAAAAAATTCAACCCTTATAAGGGTGAAACACCCTAATATATATATATATATATATATATATATATATATATATATATATATATATATATACATATATATATATATATCAGCTTTTAAAGCCCTAAATCTGAAAATAATTTTAAAACAAAGCACTAATCCCTTCCATAATTTCCGGTGGCGATAGAACGTCTGTATGACTTGTTTTATTTCCTCACATGATACAGAGTGAAACATGATACAGAGTGAATCTCGAGCGCGTAGGGGCGAACCGAGCTACCAAGCCTTTCACACTCCTCACAGTTTCAAAGAATCATAAAATCGGGACCTTTCTTAGCGACACTTAAAACTCGCTCCTCTACCAAACCGGGTCGAGCAGGCGGGACCCTGCTCGACCCGGTGTGGTAGAGGAGCATCAACTTTTTAGTATCGACAAGAAAGGTCCCTTTTATGATTCTTAGAAGTTGTAAAGGGTGTGAAAGACTTGGTGGCTCGGTTCGTCCCTACGCCCTCGAGTTTCACTCTGTATCATGCTTCACTCTGTATCATGTAAGGAAATAAAACAGGGCATACAGACGTTCTATCGCCACCGTAAATTATGGAATGGATTAGTGCTTTGTTTTAAAATTATTTTCATATTTAGGGCTGTAAAAGCTGATATATATATATCACAGGTAAGGTAATAAACAGTTGTTCTCGCTGGATCATAAATTATGGAAGCGGCTAATGCGAAACGAATCCCTCCCACAATTTATAGGATGAAAAATAAAATAATAGCATCATAGAGCAATTATAGTGTTTATTGTGATTTTAAATCAAAGAACGAGAGAGAGAGAGAGAGAGAGAGAGATAGAGAGAGAGAGAGAGAGATTGATCCGGGTTTTCACGCTCTGCTGCCTCGGGGGAACATACCGATGGTACCTGGGATCCTTTCCTTCTCGCCTCACGTAAAATATCGTGGATGCGAAGACAATTTAATGCAAAATGGATTTACTATGTTTTCTAGAAAATTATCAGTCTCTCTCCGCCACACATGTCTGCTTGGTGTAGGCGAAAATGCTCTCTTGCTTCGCGTTTGGCACCCAATTTGAACCTTAAACAATTGATACTGAACAGGTGAAAATTGAATGTGATCTTTTAACTACCGATTGAAAATGATGAAAAAGTAGTTCATATTATTTGATGGAAGTCTTAAGCAATGAGTTCAAATGTTCTTCTTGACATTAACGGGTGAATTACATGAAGCCTGGGACTCTGAAATGTTGTTAATTGCATTTGAATTAAGCATTAAGTATAATTAATAATAAAGTGTTTTAATTCTTTTGGTAGTGAAATTGTTAAATGAAGTTCTTTGGGAGTGAAATGTTTTTGAAGTTTTTGTACAAAATAAATGAAGTGTTAATGGAGATTACATGAATTAAGGACTCTAGATAAACTTTGAAATAGATTCTGGATGTGATAAAAAAGTACTTCATATAATTTGATGGAAGTCTTAAGCAAGGAGTTGAATTGGATAAATTACATGAAGCAAGGGACTCTGAAGTGAAGTTAATCGATTTTTGAATTAAGCAATGAGTGAAATTATTAATAAAGTGTTTTAATTCTTTTGGTAGTGAAATTGTTAAATGAAATTCTTTGGGTGTGAAATTCTTTTGAGGTTTATTAAACAAATGTTTTTAAATTAAACGAGTTGATTTTCAGTCCTGGTGCATGATTCTACAGGAGCAGGATGCATCGCATGTTTGTGTCTCCTCCCCAAGATAGCGCGACTTTACCTGTATCAGTCGTAATGACGGTCCTACGTCCTCAGTCTGTCTTTACACAAGCTGGAGCTAATTTAGCACCCCCTCCTCGTTACTGTATCATTGAGTTTAATCGCCATTATTATTACTATTATTATTATTATTGTTGTTATTATTATTATTTACTTTAAACAAAACCAAGCATAATTTCATTCAGTAGGTCAAATAATACCCGTGAGTATTTAAATCTGACATTTCTCACGCCAGATGATGTAGTGACCCGGGGCATGGACTAACAAATAAATTTCGAATTCGGTGCTGGTAAAATATAAATTAGAATATATATATATATAATATATATATATATATAGACTATATATATATATATATAGACTCTATATATATATATGTACGGCTATACATTGCATCTCAACGGTATAGTGGTTGTTGGAGGAGCGAGAAACATATGTTTTGTTTTTACTAAGAGCCAAGTAAAGACTAAACTTGTGGGCCAAATTGAATAAAATAAATAGTCAAGCGTCACAATTGTTTATGTTATTGTAAATTGCAAAGCCTACATATTTATTTCACTATTAATGAAGGTAAATAATTTTTTAGACGGGGACGTTATAATATCAGCGTTTGACATTCAATTTGAATCTTAAACAATAAGTTAGGCTAGGATAGATTTCAAAACGAAGCTTAATATATATATATATATATAAGCACGTGTTGATGAGCAAATAGCACTTGTTACTCTCTCTTCACATGAAGGTCAAGCTGGTGCTCCGGCACTAGGCATGGTTTGGTTGAGTCGTTCCTCCACCTGTGTTCGTGACCAAATGATGCTAGACACCGTGTAAATTATTCTTCCTTTTAAACGGTTGAGGGGGAGATGATGCAGGGAAATGTTTCTGCTTATATAGTTGCGCACTTTTTGTACTAAATTCTGTAGTGTTTTCAGATTTTACAGATAATTGTAATTTTTACCATTGAAATCGTACTAAAATCATTAACATTAAAATTATATTATTTTTTAATACACGAAGGAGGGGGCAAGGGTGAATAACGCAAAACGCCCCTGCCCAAATAAAAAGAGGAGGAAAGATTCAAAATAAAGGTCGAGAGTTGTCATCCAAAGCTTCATCCCCGTTTTCCTCTTCTTTTCGTCAGCGGCCTTCATTCTTCATTCCTTAATTTTAAATTATTCTCAGTTTTATGCAATTTAAATTTTAGATTTCACTGATGAATTTGTCTCAATCCATGAAACACTTAGTTATGCTCCATTTGGAATATATATATATATATATATATATATATATATATATATATATATATATGAATGTGTGATGTTAATTAAGCCAATGCTAGGGCATCTGCTATTTATATAAAATTTAACCAAACCTCTAGGAAGAGGGAGTGGTTGTCCATTACAACGAAAAGAAGTGTTATTGTTACAATTTTTTATGAAACTCTTACCGCATATGGCTTATTATTGCGTAAAACATCGGATGCGCTATTTAGAATAGAGCATTTTTGGGTTAACGCGTAAAGTTTTACTCCATCTCTGGTAAACAAAGTTTTGTGCCAGAGAGAATTGAAATAAATGTTGCCATTACCTCGAGTGGGCGAGGGTTAACATCGTAAAACATCTTTGAACGCGAGAGTACTAAGCGCTTCTTATGCCCTTTAAACAGAAGAAAGCCAAAATAAAGGTCTTTTTAATAAAACTGTATTTAGCCCGTTGTTCTTTTCTTATAAAAATTATTTAATTTGAAAACATGCGTAATAAAGTTTTTTTAGATTTGTAAGACAAATCATGTCTTCCGTTTATACCGACTAAACTGGAGGTCTAGGGTGGGCCGAAAATCATGACAGCCGATTTGTATATACACACACACACATATATATATATATGCATGTGCAAAAGTGTGGGACTGATTTTAATCATAGCTCATAAACGAACTGGTGAACGAAGTTCTGTAAGATAACTTTTAAGTAATTAATGCTTCATAAATAATAATCGGCATATGTTATTGTGGAAAATAAAGAAAGCACCCAGCAATAATGAAATACTGTTCAGTCTCTACGCCTAATCTGGCTCGTAAATAGGTACGGGTGGTTTTTGGGAACTGCGCTCCGATATCTTTCAACCAGAAAACCTGATTGATACAACGGACTTTTAACCGTAAGGCGCTTTAAATACATTTCGTCAATAAAAATGAATGAACGAGAATTATGAACCCTTGAAATTATTAAAAATTAATTTTATTAGCTAACATTTATTTGATAGCTTCAGAGATCGTAGGCTTGTAAATAAAATATTAAATGATGAAGCCTGGCTAGCATCTAAATCAAATCTCGAATTCTGTGCATATGAAATATAAATACGAGCTACGACTACTGCTATGGAGCCACAACCACGATCGACGTTTATATGCCGTCTATAAATAGCCTGAGAATTGAAGTTAGTCATTATCTCGAGTGCGGTGGGATTAATGCGTAAAGTGTAACTCCATCTATGGGAAACAAAGTTTTGTGTCAGAGAGAGTTGAAATAAATGTCGCCATTACCTCGAGTGCGAGAGGGTTAACATCGAAAAACATCTCTGGGGCGCAAAAGCACTGAGCGGTTCCTAGGTCTTTTAAATAAACATCAGCTTGTGTAAACTTTCACCTCGTCATAGTGTGATGCAACGCCCGCGACTTCTACTCACGTGCTCTGAGGCTCGAATCCTGGTGGGGTGTCAGTTTCATACAAAAACAACGAGTGCTTATATAGTATAAACACATACAATATATATTATATATATATATATGTGTATATTATATATATATATATATTATATATATATATATATATATATATATATACACACATATGTGTATATATATATATATATATATATGTGTGTGTGTGTGTCTGTGTGTGTGTGTACGCGCTTTTGTACTAATTAGCAATCTCTGTGGTAATAATAAATTATATTTTCACAAGATGTTTACCTCGCTAAAATGTATTTTTCCGTTCTCAAAAATATTTCGCTTGAGATTAGAAGGTAATTTAAACCTAATCGCCCATGAATTGACCGCAGAGTGGTAAAGTATTTACGGCATGTATCAGAGTATGATTGAGAAAAATGCTGGCTAATGGTTTATGCTGCTTTGAAGGTGTATTTGAGCTATAGATTAGATAAAAACAGAGATGGGCTGAGTTATTAAGTATGTGAAAATCAGAGTATAACCAATAAAGAAGTAAAACAACAGATGTTTCAGATTTTATTTTTAATTAATAAACATGAACGAGGATAAATATAACTCTGTGTGTGTGTGTATATATATATATATATGTATATATATATATATATATAATATATATATATACACACATTTATTTTTATATATATGAGTAGGTTCAGTTTAGAAGAACGTTTATGGCATGTATCAGCTGTCACCATTCCTGGAGAGGCGTGAAACGTTTCGTTATTTTGATCTTGTATTCGAGAGAGAGAGAGAGAGAGAGAGAGAGAGTTACAAGGAAAAGAAGTACCTCAAAAGGCCTTGCGGCCCATACCGAGGAGGTACCAATCGCAACGGGTGCCAGGGAAAATTTTGTAAAAGTTTATTTTTCTTTCAACTATCCTAGCAGTAGTAGAAAACTGGATAGAAAAGTAGAAGGCTCTCTCCCCACCCTCCGCTCCCTCCCTGCCAGAGGCAGGTACGGAAAAAGGTTGAAGAAAATACCTTGACACTGGAAAAGTAGCCAAGGAAATTTTACAGGAAAGTGGAGAATATATAAATAGCTCTATATTTAGCTTGCTCACAGAGACACCGAGCAAGCGAATTCCTGCAGAGTTTTCTGAGGTTTTAATCTTAAACTATGAGTGTGTTCAGTACTTTGTCTAGCCTATTTTTAAACAGATTTACACTTTGACTGGAAACAACCTCTGAGGGAAGTTGGTTCCAGATATTAACTATTTTATAGGAAAAGAAATTTCCGCAGACTGAGGTCCTAAATGTCTTTACACACTCAAATAGTGTGCAAGGTTTGGTCTAACCTTTTCTTGAACTGATCCACAGAGGAACTGTTCACAACTTCCGAAGGTAACCTGTTCCATGTGTCACAGATCTTATACGTAAAGTAATTCCCACACACACTAGTCCTAAACCGTTTCAAATCCAACTTCCAACCATTGTTGCGAGTTGGGTTATCATTTAAACTAAACATACTTCTAAAATCGACATCGTTGAACCCGCGTAAGAGCTTGAAAACTTCGATCAGTTGACCGCGCAGCCTCCGAGTTTCAAGCGAAAACAAGTTCAGGGTGCGTAACCGTCGATTGTAGCCCATATGCCTAACGGAAGGGATTAACTTTGTGGCCCTCGCCTGCACTCGCTCCAGCCTCTCAATATCTTTCCTGAGGGTGGGCGACCAGAACTGCACAGCATACTCCAGGTGCGGCCGAACAAGGGAATTGTACAGTGAGAGCACAATCTCCTTGTTCCGAAACTGAAATTGCCTCCTGATATAACACAATAGTTTCTGGGCTTTCTTTTCCACCTCTACGCACTGTTTCGTAAACTTAAGGTCGCTGCTAATTAGCACACCCAAGTCCTTTTCTAAATCAGTCACCTCGATATTACTACCCAACATCGAGTAGTCCGACTTGGGATTGGCGTAGCCAATGTGCATCACTTTGCATTTACCCAAGTTAAACGGCATTTGCCATTTTTCGGACCACTCTCCTATCCTACCTAGGTCCGCACGCAGTTCCTCGACCGCTTCGGGCGTCCAAACATTGGCCCCAAGCTTGGTGTTATCAGCGAATTTGGCGATCCGACTGACGATGCCACCGTCGATATCATTTATGTAAATGATAAACAACAGCGGCCCCAAAACGGAACCCTGAGGAACCCCACTAGTGACCGAGGCCCAACCCGAACTAGCACCTTTAAAAGAGAGAGAGAGAGAGAGAGAGAGAGAGAGAGAGAGAGAGAGAGCTGGAATGTGAGGTATGATTTATATGATTTAAATGTGTATCTTGTCTCGAATCTTGGAAATAAGAGATTTGCTAATAAAACCAATATTTATCTTGTAACAAAATCTATAACAATTTTTCTATAAGTACAATTCAAGCTTAGTATCCAAAACTTTAAAATCTGTTGAGAAAGGTGGGTCCCTTCATTTTGTCTGACCCATCATAGCATAACAATCATTCCTTATTTACCATTTTTCTTTGCGCTTTTTATATTTTAAATTATTAAAGAAAACTAACTTTTTATTAATTCTAAATATAAATCTACCCAACTTCAATTTAAATTAAACAAATTTATTTCTAATTATTTACTTAGTTGTTTAACGATTGGCTTGTTTTTACTCCCTCTAACCAATTAATTTAAATCTATCGAATGAAGAGTTTAGGCTTGCCTTAAGAGTTATTTAATTGTAAGTGAATATAATGTGAGAACCCTAAGTTTCAGGTTTAATTTAAACAGTGCCTTTTCGAATCAGAAGTAAGGGCGGAAGCGGTTAGACGGAAAGGAATGAGTGTATGGTAACGCGTATTTAGGTATTAAAAAATGTATATCTGTATATATATATATCTGTATATATCTGTGTGTATAATATATATATATATAATATATATATATATATATATATATATATATACATTTAACTGCAAACACGCAGTATAATTAACGTAAAGAACGACGCTTGTATAGGGATATTCCGCGCAAGATATGAGAGAGAGAACGAAACAAATGAAAAAATGAGGTAACCACCCGGCATACGGCATGCGGGAGGTGCCCCCTTGGGGCATTGGTTTCTGCGCGTATATAGAGGAATTACGGCATTTGAATGAGTGAGGCCCATGGTGTAGTGGTTATCATATCTGACCGGCAATCGGAAGATCCCGGGTTCGATTCCCGGGTGGTTACCTCATTTTTTCATTTGTTTCGTTCTCTCTCTCTCATCTTGCGCGGAATATCTCCTATACAAGCGTCGTTCTTGACGTTATATATATATATATATATATATATATAGCAGCAAATTACAGATGAAAAAGACCGTAATATTGCACTTAAGTCAGGCGGAGTTTGAGATAATTAATGTAGTTTGACATGGAAATCCGTTTATAGCACTGCAATTAAATTTTTTTTTTTGTAGAAAAACAGCGATTAGTGGAAAGTCACTAAACGATGGGGCATTGCCTGAAGAAGATTTAATCTTTATGGTCTCGAAATAATCTCCGGCGAAGGAAGAATATTTATTGGATTTTTAACTCGAAATTATCTATCACTTCCGGCAAAAATCTAAGTCAACGGTGCGCTTAATCCAGTGCGTGTCAGATATCCCATGCGTGGAGAAGCGCTCTGTTTATCGTTTCTGTATTCGACCGAGAGAGAGAGAGATTTTATTTTTAAATGTAAACGAAGATTAACGGGGTTTACATTGATAGGCCTTCTAAGTCAACGGCTGGTTAATCCAGTGCGTGTCAGATATCCCATGCGTGGAGAAGCACTCTGTTTATCGTTTCTGTATTCGACCGAGAGAGAGAGAGAGATTTTATTTTTAAATGTAAACGAAGATTATATATATATATATATATATATATATTATATATATAAACGAATTAACGGGGTTTACATTGATAGGCCTTCTAAGTCAACGGCCGGTTAATCCAGGGCGTCAGATATCCCATTCGTGGAGAAGGGCTCTTTTTATCGTTTCTGTATTCGACCAAGAGAGAGATTTTTTTTTTAAATGTAATCGAAGATATATATATGAAAATGAAATGAAAATGAAAAGGTTTATTGGCAGACTATAGTCCATATGACAAATATTATTAATATAATGACAATTCATATACTAAGGATAGAATTATATACAATTGATTAGAAATAATACTGTAATGTCGAAGATAAGTGGAGCTACAGACAGACGTTTTCGTACCAAGAAGTCCATAGCTTAGAGGATAAATGGCAGGACTCATGGATAGCTTGGATGATCGGGTTGGTTGATTCTTTAATTCTTTACATTAGACTGTGTTGAGCACGTCTTGTTACCTCCCGGAAGCTCGGGACATTGCGGGTGGTAAACATTTGCGAAGCTGAGCATCTCGGGGGTAATTTATGTAACAGTCTAAAAGACCTGTTGTACAGCAAATTTAGAGTTCTGCCAGATCCATTTTTATAATTCACCCACAGTTGCTCTCCGTATATACAGGGTGTCCAAAAAAAACTATATACTTATATACTCTTTATAGCATCATATATTTTATAATTTAAAAAAAACCAAACAATATATTGTTATAGCAATTGCCAATGAAAGGTAAATTAGTAATCTAAGTGACCAAAATGTTATAGCGAGTTGTTTGCATATAAAATTTAATTAACTACGCCAAGTGCTCAAAATGTTCTCCGGCGGCATGAATGCACTTTTGAATGCGTCGACTAACTGATTCGCAGACATGGACTAATGTGGATGCTGTGATGGTCCCGCACTTTTCCCTAATTGCATCCTTATGGTGTTCGAGTGTTGCAGGTCTTGTACCATAAACTGCATCCTTCAGGTAGCCCCACAAGTAAAAATCAAGTGGAGTCAAATCCGGTGAACGTGGAGGATACTCAACGCTTCCTCTTCGTCCTATCCAACGGTTACGCAACGTTTCATCGAGGTACCTTCTGACATCACAATGATAATGAGGGGGGGGCTCCATCTTGTTGAAAGTAAAAGTCGTCGTTTCCAAACAACTTCCGAACTGCAGGTATAATTTCTGTCCGCAGCATGTCGAGATATGCGGCACCGGTAACTGTCCCATTAAAGAAAAATGGGACAACCAAACCCCTGGATGATAAACCACACCATGCTGTTAATCCAGGTAAATTAACATGTTTATCCACATAAACGTGTGGATTATCAAGTGACCAGTACCTGCAGTTGTGTCGATTTACTGTGCCATTCAGCTTGAAGGTAGCTTCATCAGACCACACGATTTTGTTGTATTGAAAGTGCATTCATACCGCCGGAGAAATTTTGAGCACTTGGCGTAGTTAATTAAATTTTATATGCAAACAACTTGCTATAACATTTTGATCACTTAGATTACTAATTTACCTTTCATTGGCAATTGCTATAACAATATATTGTTTTGTTTTGTTTTAAATTATAAAATATATGATGCTAATTATAAAGAGTATATAGTTTTTTTTGGGAAACCCTATATTACTGCAGAAAGTACGAAAGAGAGTGTCTTTAGCTTCACTTGTACAGAATCGAAAGTTCCTTATGGTCATATTCACTTTAGCACACAAACTTCGAGATTGTTTTCTTATATCCGAGTCATCACTCAAGGAGCTGGTAATAGTTTGACCCAAATACTTAAACTCTTGTACTTCCTCAATTACTTCACCATTCATTTTAAACTTTATATCAGCTGGCTGTTACAGCTTTTAGGATGAAATTGCATAACCTTAGTTTTTGTAACATTAAAAAGAATATCATGTTACTGTGAATACACTTCGCAGACTTTTAGTAGCCGATCCAGCCCTTTAACAGAGGGACTTATTAACACCATATCATCGGCATAAACTAAGTTATTTATCCTTGTGTTATCTGTGCAATATCCCACTGTTGCCTCTTTAAGTGAAGCAATTAATCCGTCGATATACACATTACACAGCACAAGAGAGAGCAAGGAGCCTTTCTCACCCCGCAAGATGAGCCAAAACACTTGGATAGTACATTGCCCCACCTAACAGTGAAAGATTGGTGGGAATACCAAAATTTCAATAAATTTAATATGTACATGGGAACCTTCCTGTCTTCTATTTTTGCAAATAAAATATTGTGGTTCACTCTATCATATGCCTTACTTATATCTAGGAAACAGCTATAAATAGTTGAATTACTGTCAATGTATTTAGATATTGTTTCTTTAAGTACATAGATACACAGGTCAGTTGAGTGGGACCTTTTAAAGCCAAACTGATTAGATGTCCATAGGAAATCATTTAATCGGCGTAACAAGAGTTTTTCTAGTAGTTTTGAGAAGCAGGAAGCGACAGCAATAGGCCTGTAATTATTGCTGGACAGAATGTCTCCGTACTTATTTTTGACCAGGGTCAAGATATATACCCTCATGAACTCTGCAGGGATATAGCTATGAGCCAGCATGACTGAGAGGAGCAATAATATAAATAATATATGCAGACATACTGCGTCATTTGCATATTTTAAGTGCTCATTCGATAAGTCTTCTACCCCTGACGCAGCCAGTCTTTAACTCTTTAATTAACCTCTTTACTTCAGAAAATGATATCAAAGCATTTTCCCTTGTCCCTCCCACAATCGTTTCGCTGCAATCTATCTTAAGATTATCCCTACTCACACTGTTAAGAAGGTTAGAAGAGTGGTTTTTCCACAGCTTTGCAATTTCATCCTTCCTCGACACCCCATCGATTGTCAGAGGGAGGACAGTTTTGACACCCGTTTGATTCTTAACAAATTTCCAAAATTTGTTATTATCGTTCTTTATGCGAGCTTCACAGGCTTTTGATGCTCGAATAGACTCTTCTTTCTGTTTACATCACCTTATGGCCGCCTCATACTGACCCCGACTTCTACACATATTCAAGTATACTGGTCCTAATCTGGGTCTACCATGAAAGCACCACAAATCATAGGCGTCTTTCGATTCCCTCTTCAGTGGGGCAATAAAATCATTCCATCCAGGAATAATCTTAGTATGATAGTTGTAAGATTTAATCAGGGGCTTCCTGCTTCTCTTATCAGGGATATTATCTTATTATAATACCTATCTATGAGTTTACAGTGAGAATCATTTGAGCAAGGATTATTACAGGCAAGGTGCAAAATTTCTAAATTATTAAAGAGGTGACTTGTTCTGTCTTTGTATTCTATTCTCTGCTGCATCGTAACATTGGACCAATCGACGCGATTATTCTTACCTATTGATTTCTTGTTATGTGGTGTTGCGCATAAATTGGTAAAATTAATTAATAGTTCTAATGGTCTATGATCAAAAAGAAGGATATATATATATATATATATATATATATATATATATATATATATATATATATATGAGGATCGGTACGAAAGCAATGCCTTTTATTTTTCAGTTTGTGAATACAATGAGAGGCATTACTTTCGTACCGCCTCACGTATATATACTTTTCAGAATAAAATAAGTCTTCCGTCTTGATATAACTATAGAAACAGATAATTTATTTAAATAAAGAAATCACCTCATCGTTTTTCCAGTTCAAAACAAAAGGGTATCAACAATAATCGGTGCTACTATAGCGTGATTGCTACCTCGAATCAGGTCTACCTTTTAATTATAGCTTCTTACCTTGTTTACTAATTGCTTGTTTACATTCCAATGTCCATCGCCCTTGACGATTGGTTAGGTTTAGTCATGATATTTTCGTTAGTTTTAACGAAAATATCGTGACTAAACCAAACCAATCGTAGGTAGACCACAAACTATAGTAGCACCGAAACTATTTTTTAAATAAATAAAATTGAATAATAAATAGCATTTTATATTTATTATATTTTCATTTATACCTTGGATAGGAATCACACTCTACAGTACTGTAGTTTCGAACCAAAACGGGTAGGAATCACCCTATAGTATCGAAGTCACCGGTAGGAATCACGCTATAGTAGCACCCAATAATCTATTACTGAGTTAAATGTTTACATCATGTAAGTGGCTTCGTTTTACAAGGCAGAGAGCATATAAACATAAGTATTTATTACTTAGTTCAACTAAGTGTATGCATTAATACATAAAAAATATAATCTCCAACCTCGTAAGACTTCAGTCAAGATGAAATTAATATCATGATAGATCAGCTTTCACGCTATTGTACAGTAGAATATACCACCATTTAAAGAGGATTCCTTGCTCAATATCTGAAGTTATGATGGCCTCAGTTTGTGCATATGAAAGCACACCTCAACTTAATTGATATTGGTTTATAAAAGTTTTTATCGTGCAAATCTGTAAATATACGTCATTTTACATTGAAATACAGAAATGAATACTTTAATCTTCTTCGATGACCTTCTGTAATCTTTCGGAAATGGATTGGACATATCGTGCAATCATTTGTGAATTTCTTTGCAAAGATTTCTATTATTTCACTGTATGATGAGGCAGGACTTCCGGTTTTCATTGCTTTGAAGACCTCCAACTGTTCATCATGCTAACCCATATATTCTCAGTACATTAGCGATTCTTTTCATTCCCCCTCATCTGAAACACTCTCTCGCAAAGATTTTTTTTTTATATTTTCACTGTCAAATATGAGGCAATGAGAGTTATGACAGTAATTACTTACATACACTATTCAAAATTTATATACAGTGGCGATCATAAATATTCGTACAAAGAAATATTTCAGTTATATTCGTCCTACTCTTTTGTACCATGCACAGGATAGTTATAAAGCGTTTACTCTTCGTTTGGAAAAATTCAACAAATAAAAGAAATTAGCTTAAATTCACCATATTTTTTTGGCTTTTGCCGAGATGGGAAGCATTTTTCAAAGCTCTTGTAAAGCGATTAAAATCTATCTTTTTGTGTGTGTGTCTGACTGACTGCAGTGTTTGATTGTCTAATTTGTCATTTTACTAACATTTTGCTCATTAGTGATTTAAATTATTTTATATTAATATTTTAATTACTGAAGTATTTACTGTGGAGTTCATCGTTTAGCGCTGCATGTTAGTACACAAACTGTTACCGTTTCTTATTATTACTACAGTATTTCTGTTCTATTAATATATATATTTAATAGTGATGGGACGATGCATCGCAATCGCGATACAATCGCACATTTTTTACAATCGCAATCGCAATTGCAATCGCATTTAATGGGTGCGATTGTTGCGATTGTGAACAAAAGATTTAAATCTCTACAAAAGTTGCTATGAAAGCTGCTCTTTCATGCGTACTTAAAGGAAAGTTTAGCTAACAACAATACGGAATAATAAATAAATAATAAATAAGTCAAAAACAGAAATGAAAACGGATTGCGAATTAGTTGAAAACAGAATAAAAAATTGGTTTAATAATAACAATAAGTACACCTCTTTATTTGCTCTATGTAAAATTGGAATGTTAAAAAATCAAGCTAACCCTATGGGCCTATATTCTTTTTCAGAATACGCATTATTGGAAGAAACCAGCCATGGTAAATATGACGTCAGAGTTGAAACGCGAGTGGGCATTGTTTGAGCCTGTCTCGGCAGTGTTTAGGTATATTTAAAGCATAAATGAGCGTTATGTGAGGCTAAAGCTAAAACATCGCAATCGCAATCGCGCGCTTTTCAAATTCTGACAATCGCAATCGCAACAGCGATTGTATGAAATATGACAATCGTCCCATCACTAATTTAATAATAATTATTATTCAAGAAATTTAGAATCTTTTGTTATTGTTCATTATTATTATTTCTGTTTTATTTGCATATTTAATAATTATTTCACAGGAAACTTTTTTAATGCATACACCACGTGGCTGTTGCTTGTCATCACTAATCCCCTAGAAACTATAAGCTTCAATTACCTACTACTAATAAAGAAAAAAAATTGTGCGTATATGTAGAAATTCCTTCTTTTGTTATTTCCAGACAAAAAACGAACAAATTTCCGATGACTTGCAAATGACGGAAGAATTATTCTCTTCCGTGTTTACTGACGAAAATATAAACAACATTCCCGTTTCCATAATCATGTTCATTATGATCCTTTAAAGTTTAAAGCTTCACGATCTTAACATTAAAGAAACTGAAGTACTCTTGGTCGTAGGTAAAATTAATCCTAATAAAAATCCAGGTCTAGTAAGCGCTACCCTAAGATACTTAAATAAATGAACGGTGCAATAGTCTTTCGGCTGCATACCGGGTGGCCCATAATTCAGGAACCATAGGAATAATTGTTTTTTTTCTAATAATTCTTGTACTTTCTAATAATTTTTGTATTTATTTTCTTTTTGATGGAAAAAAACGAGTGGAGTGATATCTGGTGACCTGGGTGGCCATTCGATAGGACCTCTTCGGCCAATCCATCTGTTGGGGAACGTTTTATCAAGGTATTTGCGAACTTGCATGGCAAAATGAGGAGGTGCACCGTCTTGCTGAAAAAACATGCCACGTCGTTTGTTTATCAGTACGTCATCCAGGTAATTCATCCAAACAAAAATATAGAAAAAAAAACCATTGTTAGAAAGTACAAGAATTATTAGAAAAAAATACAATTATTCCTATGGTTCCTAAATTATGGGCCACCCGGTATATATTTATTATTAATAATAATAATAATAATAATAATAATAATAAATCGTCACAGTCTGGTGGAAATTTGCAAACATTACGACAATATTTAAGAAAGGTGACAAATCGCTTCAGGGAAATTATCGTCCCATTAGTCTGAATTC
>JAJOZX010000638.1:22500-27500 GCA_023014485.1 Bathynomus jamesi | reverse complement strand
TATAGTCACCCAATCTTGGGGAAAACGTTTACCATGTTCTTCACATACGTCACACAAATTTGGTCTGAAGAATTCTAAATGCGAGTCCAGATAGTGTAACTTCAGGGACATGCTACAACTAACCTTTGAAACTGCTTGAGGAGATTTTCTACTAGCTCTTTGTAGTTGTCGTTCGTCTTGTTACCTAAAAATCCATGGACTACAAGCCGAAATGACTGCCAAGCATTGTTTTCAAGAGCCGTCATTTTTTCTTCTAACTCTTTCGATGCTAACATGCGTGTGACTTGAGGTCCAACAAATATGCATCCCTTGATTTTAGCTTCAGAAAATAGATGGAAACATGTTTCCATTATGTAGTAGGACGCCTTTTAAACTTCTAGTTGAACTGTCAATAAACAAACGCCAATCAGCAGGGCTGTATTCAATTCCTATTTCAGCAAAAAGGCCATTCACATCACAGCAGTAGCAGAGAGAGCTCGATGCAAAACAGGATTAGAAAGAAATGTATCGCAAATGCCTATTCCTGTAGAAAGAGATCTTAACACTTGGGTCCAAAAGATTCCAATCTTTAAGGCAGGACGTCATAATTTCTGCATTGGTTTTTGTAAGGTTCATATCCCTGACTAGGTCGGCTGTCTTTTTGGTTGGAGAAATGGGATGACGTATTACAGTAGAGCTTGCCTCGAAGTCAGCATCTTTATCTTCATCGGAGGATATTAAAGGCGTTTCTTTTATTTCCTCCATGGTGGGTGGGCATGGAACGGGTAAATCTTCATTATGGGGGACTGGAGCAATAGAAGATGGGATATTTGGATATAGGACATGTTTTTGACATTTACCTCTTGTAGAGTGAAATGTCTACCATGCAGAAGTAGCAATGATCGTGGTGATTGGTTTGCTCACTCCAAATGCGAGGAATAGCAAATGGCATGCCTTTTCTGGTACTTCGCAGCCATCCTTCTAATGTGGAACGGCAGCTTCCACAGCAAAAGTGATGTGCCCATGATTTATCTTGATCGCCCATGGGCATGCCAAAGTAAGCGTGATATGCTGTACAAAACATCGTTCCTCTGTCAATTTTGTGCTTTACTTGCTTTGGATTGATATAGTGGCCGCAAACATAACAAAATGAATCTGCAGTGTCTGCAGCCCCTATTGGTAGCCATCACCATATAATTCTAATTCAAATATCTGAAAAATACAAAAAAACATTTGATAAACAAAAATAAGAAACCAAATGTGTACAAATATTTAATAATGGGCCTTAACCAATAAAAACATTACTAATTCGTCAGCCAGACTCTGTAGTTAACGGACGAATTTCCTGAGCTCTCTGATATTGCTTCTACTTTTGGATATTGTCAATAACTTTACTTTTGGAAAGTTCTGAATTTTATATACTTGTGTTTATATTCACATTGTTGTAGTTAAGTAATTGAATATTAGTGGTTTTTAGCGATTTAGAAGTTTTCATAGCGTGCCGGCTTAATTTAACTTAAACTTGTGACGGTTATAAACTAATTTAACTTGCGCGATGCCGTTGCAGAAAGCGTCGCGTGTTAGGTGTGGGGTAAATCGGTGGTATACGGATTTTAAGGATTATAACGGTGGTCCTTTGGCGATTACCAAGAGATCGGTTTGTTTCTTTTGCGATTTAAGGGAGGAAATAATTGACATAAAACGTTATGTACGTGAGGTAACGGAAAGACTTGCAACGCTTGATGAGGGCAGGGGTAGGGCTACAGTTGACGAAAGCCAAACCAATACTAACGTTGAAGACGTTAGTAATTTGAAGGATGAGGTGCGCAACCTAGTTTCTAGTTTAGGTAGCTTATCGGGAAAGTTCGATAGAGTTGAGGAAGGGGTTAAGGTTGGTCCGAGATTAGTAGATGGGGACGGATTTAGAGAAGTTACGGGTGGAGCTAAGCCACGTACGTTCGGTGATAGGAATCTCCCCCCTATCGAGATTTCGAACCCTTTCGCCCATTTGGATAGGGACGTGAAGGAGGGGGAAACGGAATCCAACCAAGAGGAGGAGGGTCTGTCTCCCAGGGGCCAGGGTTGACAGAATTAGAGACGAAGAGGATAGGATTGATGTTGCTTCCCGTCACTCGATGTTGGTGACGATGGTAGGGGGCAACGACTCGTATAGGCCCGATACGAGAGTGCCGGAGCTTTTGGAGAGATAGAGGGGCTAATTAGGTCCCTGAAGGCGAGGTCAGATAGGTCTTTTTCTAGGTATTACCCCTAGGCACGGTTTGGGTCTTAGGATTACGTCATAAACAATATTTTTGAATACTAACTTAGAAGATTTGTGCTGAGGAAAATGTACCCTTCGTGAAGCTGTGGTCAGAATTCAGTGATCCTAACCTTTTTATTAAAGATGGGGTGCATTTTAATGAAATAGGTAATGCTAGACTAGGTAGCTTAATTGACGAAAACGTTCGAAAGCTGTATAGGTCGAAGCCTTCTTTAAACGTTGTGGGTCCGGGAAACGCGGGTCCGACGAGAAAAATAGTTTAAAACGCCGACCCGTGGTAAAAAATAACTTAAACATCTTTTATTGTAACGCGCGTAGTATTAGAAATAAATTAAACGAATTTAACGCGATAATTTATTCTGGCAATTATGATATAGTTGCTATCACTGAAACGTGGTTAAATACCGTGACTCGAGACTTGTTGGGGGAACTTCATATACCGGGTTTTAAACTCTTTACTAATGATAGGTTACATAGGATTGGTGGCGGCGTTTTGCTGTACATTTGTAATTCCCTTAGGGCGATCGAGGTTAAGATAGATTTTCCGACAGCAATTAATGCGATATGCGTTGAAGTTAGGGCGCGTAGTCTTAGTTTCAATTTTGTTGTTGTTTATAGACCTCCCGTTCAACCCCTCGATACCGATACTAGATTTTACACACTTCTTGGTAACTTTATTAATAATCGGGATAGTATAGTTGTCGGAGACTTTAACTGCCCTAACGTTAATTACGAAACTTTTACTGGTAACGATGAGGGTTTGAGATTGTTCGGTTTATGGAAGGTAATTTTTTACGACAGATGATTACCGAACCAACGCGCGGTGACAATATTTTAGACGTGGTGATGACGAACGGCGAAAATATAGTCAAAGATTTAGAAGTAGGCGAGAGTTTAGGATGTAGTGAACATCAAATTATTAGGCTTAAGTTATTGATAGAAAACACTAAGGATAGTAACGTAATAGAAGTCCCTGATTTTCGTAGGGCCAATTTTGATAGTTTTGCGGATAGGATGAGAGTAGTGGACTGGGATAACTTATTTATAGGTATTGACGCAAATTTGCATTGGGAGGTGTTTAAAGAAAGTTTCTTGAATATCGAAAAGGAGTTTATTCCTCGTAGGCTCAAGTGCGCTAGAAATCATGGTAGGCCTAAGTGGTGGACTAAGGAAATAGGCGTGTTCATGAGCAAGCGTAATAGAGCGTATAGACTTAATAAGCGCAATGGCACGGTAGCTAACGTTAATGGATATATCGAGCTTCGACGTCAGGTTAAAAGATAAGTTCGGAAAGCTAAGCGTAATTTAGAAATACTTATAGCTGCGGATAGTAAACATAACCCAAAAAAGTTTTTCGATTACGTGAGTAATCGTAAGCCGATAAAAGATAATATAGACCCTCTCGTGGACGCTATTGGCGCTTTGGCGACGCTCAGGCGATGGCGGGTATTTTTAATAACTTTTTTGCGACAGTTTTTACCGTAGAAGACGTCAATAATGTGCCCGATGTGGACGATATCGTTCCATTTAGCAGCGAGACTATTTTGGATGAAATAACTGTTTACGAGGGTGAGATTGCGCATTATATCGATAGGCTAAAAGCTAGCAAGGCTCCAGGCCCTGACGCGTTTTATCCTAGACATCTGAAAGATTTGAAAGACGTTATCGAAGGCCCCTTAACGAAGATTTTTAATTAGTCACTGGAAACGGGGATTATACCTGAAGACTTCAAATTAGCTAACGTCACGCCCATTTTTGAAAAAGGCGACCGCACAGTAGCTAGCAATTATAGGCCCATTAGCTTAATGTCAATTGTCGGTAAACTTTTGGAATCCGTAGTTAGGGATCGTATCATCGATCACTTAGAAAGTCGCGATTTGATTAATAGTAGTTAGCATGGGTTTCGACGCCATAGATCTTGTTTAACTTATGTTAGTATTTTATAACGAAATAGTGCGCGAATACGATAGGTATAGAGCGGCTGACGTTATTTATTTAGATTTTAAAAAAGCGTTCGATACAGTTCCGCATAGAAGATTAATTGCGAAGGTTAAAGCGCACGGTATACGCGGTCAGGTAGCTAACTAGTTAGAGCATGGGTCGGGGAACTTTTTTGGGTATTACCCAAAAATCTATTTGAGTAAAATGAAATTACCCCCAGACTTCAAAGTAAACAAAAACAAGCCAATTGCTCTTAAAATTGTTGCATATGGTGTCTCTCATACCGCACGCATTACCCCAAAAAAATTTAAATGTACCCCATTTGGGGTAATTTACCCCTGTTCGCCGACCACTGAGTTAGAGGAATGGCTTCGTGCTTGGAGACAGAAACTAGTTGTTAATGGTAGTGAATCGGGGTGGTTGGATGTAGGTAGCGGTGTCCCACAGGGTTCAGTGTTAGGCCCATTGCTATTCGTAATTTACATTAACGACATAGATGTAGGATTGACAAGTAACGTGTCAAAATTCGCGGACGATACTAAAATAGGCGGTAAGTCTGTTGACGAGGACGATAAAAATAGGCTCCAAGACGATGTAAATAGGATTATGGAGTGGACGGATAAGTGGCAGATGCAATTTAACGTAGACAAATGTAAAGTTTTGCATATAGGTTCTCGTAACAATAATTACACGTACACGATGGATGATAGAGAGTTAGCGAGCGTTGACAAAGAAGTAGATTTAGGCGTACGCGTATCTAAGGATTTAAAAGTTAGGAACCAGTGTCTGGAGTCTTGCG
>JAJOZX010000638.1:10000-17500 GCA_023014485.1 Bathynomus jamesi | reverse complement strand
TTTGTGAAGCACTTGGAAATTATATGGAATTCAATCATAAAATGATAAAGTGGTAATATTTATTAAATAATTAAGAGTAGGATTCGACGTGACGCCCATCAGTATCCCTGCACAGCTCAATCGTTCCGCAGCATTTCTAAACACATTCTGGAGCATTTGCGGGGTTATGTTATCTGCAGCAGTTCGTATACGTGTACGTAAGTTTTCAAGACTCGTAATCTTCGTCTGATAGACGTGCGATTTGATAAAGCCCCATGCAAAGAAATCTAAAGGGGTTAAATCTGGTGATCTCGCTGGCCAAGGTCTGTTGCTTCCGCGTCCGATCCAGCGATTTGGAAAACGTCCATTTAGATAATCCTGAACAATTTTGGCATAGTGACAAGGAGCACCATCATGTTGATAGACGACGGGGATAGGATTGTTAGTACCGTCGTCTATCAACATGATGGTGCTCCTTGTCACTATGCCAAAATTGTTCAGGATTATCTAAATTGACGTTTTCCAAATCGCTGGATCGGACGCGGAAGCAACAGACCTTGGCCAGCGAGATCACCAGATTTAACCCCTTTAGATTTCTTTGCATGGGGCCTTATCAAATCGCACGTCTATCAGACGAAGATTACGAGTCTTGAAAACTTACGTACACGTATACGAACTGCTGCAGATAACATAACCCCGCAAATGCTCCAGAATGTGTTTAGAAATGCTGCGGAACGATTTGAGCTGTGCAGGGATACTGATGGGCGTCACGTCGAATCCTACTCTTAATTATTTAATAAATGTTACCACTTTATCATTTTATGATTGAATTCCATATAATTTCCAAGTGCTTCACAAAAATAGATCCTGACTTTATGTACACCCTGTATATTAGGGTGTGACAGTTGCCCCAACTTTGTCCTACAATGCTGTTGAAAATTTTGTTGTTGCATATTGACATACAAAATACCCACGTGCAATTGTTTGAAGATTCATGCATATTCGAGTGAGCACCAGCAATTTGAAAAATAGCGATTTTGCTTATACACATACGCGCCTATATATGAGATTACACAACCATCATAAGGGATATTAACACAAATCATTTGCCTGTCTTAATTAAAAGCTGTTATCACTAACACAAAAAAGTTAATCATTCTTATTCTCTCATGGTACATTAAGGGGTTTTATCATATATTCACAAGGTATTATTTCTCTAGAGCAAAAAACCATGATTTCTGTTCGGAAACAGATGATCGTTTGCGCTGATTAGGAACGCGGAGTCTGTCATTTTCAACTACTTGAAGGACTTCTTGAAAGCGCTCCTCATCCCTGGAAACATTAAGAAAGTCATGTCAAAGTTTTACACCACGCTCTGCAGCCTCATTGACGACCTGAAGCTTGTCCACAACCCGTTTCATGTTCAGGTAGTCGTCATGATCCGCCCATTTACTGGCTGGACTGTGGAGAAACTGATAGGGCATGCCTAAAATGGTGAAGAACCGGCTTGAGTCAGGCCCAATTAGGTCCACCAGGGCAGTGCCACTTTCTGGGACAGGGGGAAGATATGGCTTTCCATAGCCCCCATGATTGAGCCCCACTCTCTTAGTAACTTCAGTGCCTTCATGGTAAAGAAGGGCCTTCCTCATCTCCTCTTTTGTCCTTTCTTGTACTTGGGACGAGAACAAAGCCAGTGGGGCCAACTCCTCAGTTAGGTACCAAGTGTGTCTACCGATTGCCACACGTGCTTTGGGAAACTGCTCTTTGATCTGGCCTGACAAAAGAACAATCTTGAGGGTATAGAGCAGTTTAGCCATCCACCTTGCTTTGTGAAGTGCGCCGGGGTAGACCATTGTGAAGTTCACTGGCTCGGATCCTTTAGTTACAAGCAGCAGACAAAGCTCTACCAGCTCCTTGTAGTCGCCACGTGTAAATGGTTGGGCTAGAGATTCAAGGAAGAAGTCAGCCATCTCCTGCTGGTGCTCCTCAAACACTCCAGGCATTGCGGGGTAGTAGTATTTCTTTTTTTCATTGTACGCCAGTTGAGAGGAATGGTTCTTGAACCTAGAAATGCAATTATTGGGATTATTGTATTTCGTACTAATCTATAATATTGTTTTAGGGGTATTAAGATTGATATGAGCGATCATTTGCTTGGTGTTAGTATATCTTATAAGTCTAATAAAAGAAATTCCACTAAATTTGTTCATTAGATAATAATATTCCTTGTTATTTTGTAAAGCTTATGACTCACCTCTGGAAAACCATTATGTTTGGACTTGAAGAGCCCTCCACTTTCAAGCAATCCCAGCAAACACCTAGGATGACTTCGCCCACATGCCTGCGACAGGCGCACCAGAATACGGCACGCTCTAATTCCTTTTGGAGGAAGACGCAAGCAGCTGTTTTTTGTCCTGAAAAAAAATGTAATTGTAGTTTAAGGCCAACATTTCAGGCACGTGCTTTTTGCAGATTTCTGTTAAATCATTCACTGTATTTTGGTATTAATGTCGTGATAAATTCACGCTGATGTTTGAAATAGGTTTACCTGTATTGGATGAAGTTGTGTCGAAAACCATACCAACGACATTCTGTTCACACTCCCAATCGACCAGAAGTTGTTTGGTTGCTGTTGATATCAAGTCTCCTTGAACCAGGCCAGCTTTTTGAGTCAAATGCGGAAGAGGTGGGACTCCAAGAAGCTTTGTGCCATTGACACCAGACACAAGAATGGGCAGGCGGTCATCAGTGCCTTTGGAATCCAGCGTGTCCATAAGTTTACCATCCCAGTGCACCAGTACTTTGTCTGATGGTTGCCATTCATCCATGATTTTTAAACTTATTTCTGACACGATGGAAGCTCGGTATTGGTGGGCCGTCCTTGCATTTAGACTCAGCTTTGATGTATCTCCACCACATGCAGATACAAGGGAGTACACAACTGCACTCAGCTGGGTCGGCGAGATGTTGTTTCGAACACTGCATGAAACAAGTTCTGCCGACTTCAGAATATCATGGGGCACAAAAATTGAAACTCCCTCTTTCACTGTTCTCCGATGTTTTCTCTTTGGTTCAGCAGTGCTGGCCTCATCAATGTCATCGTCCTCATCAGAGCTAATAGGTGAATCAATATCAGCCTGTACATTCTCAGCATGATCACATTGCTCTCTCTCTTGTCGCTTCTCTTCTCGCATCTGCCTTTTCTGTCGCTTCTGAACCTTTTCTGTGAGTACTTTGTTTACCCCAGAGTAGGTAGCTACTCTGTCACTTAGCATGCTTTTCATAAAGAGTATGTCAGTATCGATGGCATCTTGTTCGGCCTGAGTTTTCCCCTTTTTCGCAGCCGCCATGTCTTTCAACACTGTGTTCTTATAAAATTTCATCGTCAGGCTCAATTCTGATTTAAACTTCATAATTCCAGGATCATCAGCCCGTCTTCTATCCTCATTCTTTTTCATAAGCATCATGTAGTCTCTGTCATAGTAAGTTTTAATCACTCGGCCAATATTGTTCCTGCCTGTAATGGTTGGGACATTCGCCTTCTGGTAATGCAAAAGCACATTGTCAATGGTGGCAGATAAAGCCTGGTCCCAATGCATATCCCGAAGGTTTGCTAACAGACATAGTAAGACCTGCCTATTAGTTGGCAGTTTGCAGCCCTTTATTTCCTTTTCTTCTTCTTCTCGGGGTACGATGCCCAATAACATTCTGACATACTCATCATCTTGCCATGTATCCATGATTAAATTCTCTATTCACAACATCAAATCACTGTCAAGGGAAAAGAAAAGAGCATCATTAAAATTAAATGCAATAAAATAATACGTGGAAAATTTGTGGGTCAGCGTTCCAGACCCGGAAATGAAAATCTGATAAAATGTGCTATTTTCACACTTATTTATGAAGTTCATAAGCTGAAATAGCAATACTTGCTGGTACGACGGTGCTAGCTCAAACATACACCGATCTCCAAGAAAATTTACAGGGGTGTTTCCTAGATAAATACACAACACTAAAACTTTGAACAGCATTGTAGGACCATTTTTTGATTTTTGGAGGGCAACGGTCACACCCTAATATATATTATATATACACACATATTATATATATATATATATATACATATATATATATATATATATACATATATATATATATATACATATATACACATATACATACATATATACACATATACATATACAGGGTGTCCCAGAATTAACTATCTATTTCAATGAAATCGGACAAATTTTTTAAAAACACACTTATTTATGTTTATCATGTTTAATATGTGTTAAAAAAGTATACATTTCTAAATTTTTTTCATAATTTTATTTTCATAATTTTTTCATTATCTGGTCCAATGAAAGACCGTCTGAAGTCATAGAATGGCAAAGAGACTCCAAAAGTTAACGGTAGCTTGGAATGACCAAATCCAAAATTTATGGCCCATTCTTCTTTGCGGGAGCAACTGTAACAGGTACCGTCTACCTTGATATGCTTCAGCAGTTTCTCGAACCACATATATATACATATATACACATATACATATATATATATATATATATATATATATATATATATATACATATATACATTAGCGTGATGCAAAAGTGGGGGAGTAAAATTTTTTTGTTTCAAATTTTTGAGATACCCTCTCATTTGGTTTGATTTGGTGGAAAAATGATCCTGGGGAAATTTCGGGTCAAAATTTGAATATTTGGAGGGCGCGCCCGCCATTTGAATATTTGCTGATTTCCATGACACCCAGGAGGTACAGCAAGCGTCACGTCACTTTTTTTTTCAGTGGAAGTTCCCCAGGAGGCCTATCATACCACCTTCCTCTTTTCCATTTGTTCATAAAACAGATACAATACAATAGATATTTACAATAGATACATAGAATGGATATACTCGTAAATTTTACTGTTGCGTCAAAGATACGAGAGTTTTCTTAGTTTTGTCCGGAAGCTTCTTCCGATAATTTGATACAACTTGCAGTAGATATTGCTTCTGTTGTTCATCATTGGTAATTAATTTGTTATAATCTTCAATCAATTTCACTCCTCTTTCAGCAATATCATTAACAACTTTCATGTGATTCACTATGTTCTTTGCAACCCAATAACTCTCATCGAGAAGCCAATCTTCTACTGGTTTGCTCAAGAACGTTGAAGACAATCCGAGTATACTGAAGAAGGACTTTGTGTTAGCAGTTACAAAATCTTCAAGCTGCTTATTGTCAATAGTTTTGATGTCTATTTGTGTCTTCTTTGGAGGATCTGGCTCCGAAGATTTTGTAAGAGCCTCCTTCATTTTTCTTTTGGTGTCAAAGCTGATTTTATCATTAAAGAAAGCCAATGCGATCAACTCTTCTGAGAGATACCACAAATGATTCTTGAATTCTTCTAAAGCAGCATTTATTAGTTGTTCATTTGCGCTTTTGTAGCTGTGAAGATTCTTGAGAAGACTCAGATCATTTCGTGGAGCACTTGCTGCGCAGGGTGCTGAAAACCAATGCTTAATATAAATTGAAACAGAAAACCAACAAATTTCTTTTAGATTTCTTTCTTCTATTGCTGTTATTTTGAACTGACTTTTGAACATAAAGATTTTCATCAAATAAATGACTTTCGCCATCCAACGGGCTCTATGATAAACCCCAGGCTTCCTGAATTTTATTCCAGTCGTTGGAGTACCGCCAAGCAAGATGATTGTCAGTTCCAATAACTCTCTGTAATCGTCGCGAGGTTGATCTTCATTGATTTTTCTTGCTGCAAAGTTGATGATTTCCTCTTTTTCCTTTTGTGGATAATTTTCTAATTTATCGTATGAAGTAAGATTAATCTTATTCCAGTTTGTTTTGAATCTTTTGAATAACTGAATGTCAGGGCCTGATGAAGCCTGTAATGCAGGGGATACCACTGCTTCCATGATTTCAAGGATATGGTGTCGACAAGGACACCACAACAAATCTTTCTCCATTTTCTGTTCAATTAGGACACAAGCTCCGTTTTTACGACCTGTGTTCGATGCAGTTGTATCGAAACACATGCCTTTTACCTTATCTATTAGATTCCACTCAATGATCGCCTGATGTACTGCATTTGCAGTATCCTTTCCTGTGCCATGATCTATTTTTGGCACTCCAAGCAGTTGATCTTCTCCACTGCCAGAGATTAGGACTGGCAACCGATCAACAACCTCATTCCCAGTAATGTCTTCGAGGAGTTTGCCATCCCACTGAACAATCAAGGGTTTGTCATCTTGAAATTCTTCTTTCAAGTTTTCACTGAACTTCTTTCTTGATTTCTGTCTTGCCCTGCGAATCGATGAGTAGCTAACATTGTAATTCTCTGGATCTTTTCCAACATTTGCGATCGTTGGAATAATTATTAAAGAGGCTGATCGGTCGCTGATCTTAGCAACATCCAATGAGGAAAGCAGATTTTCATTCATAATCTTGAATTTTTTTCTTGGAAGGCCTCTTTTGGATGTTGAGGGCTGTTCCAGATCTACTACTTCTTCCGTAGATGCAGGTGAATCACTGCAGGAACTGCTGCTGTTTGCAAGAACAATTGTTTCATCAAATGCACTTCATTCACGTAACCTTTTCTTATCCATTTTTTCATGTCTCTTCGCAGCTTCCTTTCGACATTTTTCTTCATCCTTATCAACTGCCATCATTTTACCCTTTCGACCTTCCCTTTGTAGCCGTAGAAACTCTCTATCTTCTTCGATAGTTATTAACTCGTTAGCATTTGCATGCGCAATATCAAAGAGTCCATCCAATTTTTCTTTCCATGTATTCTCTTTCTCTATTGAAAACTTCGATTTTTTTCCTTTGCTCTTCTTCAGCCCTTGCCACTCATCATACAGTTTATTTAATTTCTTCACAACATTACATTTCTGGGTTGTTGGTATTCCTGCTCTCTGCCACACTTCCAATACATCATTAACGGTTGAAGTTAATGCTTCTCTGACGGTTTCATTCTTGACATGTTTATAATTCATGAATAAGGAAATTACTTCTTTCTTTGATGGAAGCTTACTTTGATTCAATTTATCTATTTGTTGACCGATCAGCCAGATATCTGTTGAGCTTCTTGATCTCATTTTCGTCACAATTAAGATACAGGAAATAGAAGAGAAATTGAGGCGGAGAGACTCACTGATATAGCACCTCTCCCGGACACTGCCACAAGCACACTGCGATACCGATTTCCTTGAACGCTGTTTGCTGTTTGCTCATATACGCATCACCTACCACTCTGCCTGCAGCAAACCTGCACAAAACCTGCAACCTGCAACAAACCTGCAACAAAAATAAGAACAAATTCAAAAAATTTGATTTTACTCTAATTTTTTGTAATTTTCAAATTTTCAATTGGCGGGCGCGACCTCTGGATGTTATTTGTTTGACCTGAAATTTCTCACAGGGTGTTTTTGTGACAAATTGGAACAAATGAGGGGGTATCCCTAAAAATCCACGATGGTCATGATTTGTGCATCACCCTAATA
>JAJOZX010000638.1:0-5000 GCA_023014485.1 Bathynomus jamesi | reverse complement strand
GGTACAGAGGAGCCAAGAACTTTTTATCCCTAACAATTACACCTGATTCAAGCTTCTCCTTTTTTGAAGATGATGATGAGAGTGCTCTGTAGAACAATTCATCACCAGATGATTCTTCACTTCCTCCTGAACCGGAATTTTCACATTGGTTGAGATCCCAACCTTTGTCAATTGCCTCATTTCTTCCTTTGATTTCCTGCGAAGTTTTTTATTCTTTCCATGCTTATCTGTCGTGCTTTTGCCTTTCTTGAAAACTCCTTGTCTTCTGGACCCATATCATTTTCCGATAGTTCCTTTGATCCTTAAGAAAATCTTTATCCTCCTGCAATTTTTTTCTGTTTCCACTTCTGAATGAGCTACATCGAAAAGCTTCTTTAAGATGGTGACAAATTCTGCTTCATTCTTCTCTTGGGTAGGAGTTCGTCGAGTTCGGTTCTTGACCAGCCCTTCATGCTTATTGTAAAGCCTTTTAAGCTTTGAGACAATATAAGGCTTGTGGGATGTAATTAAGGAGGCTTTTTCCCACATAGCAATAACTTCGTTGGCTACAGTTGCGCAAGCTACAGAGACATTTTGCTTTCCCACCTTAATGTGATAAAAAAGACGTTTAAGGACATCACTGTTAGTTGGAAGCTGCTTCTCAGAAAAACCCTCTTCCAGCACTTGTCCAACCAACCAGACTTCACACTTGTTTCTTGTTTTTGCCATAATTCTGAGGGAAAAAGTTTTACCACCTGTTAGTCTTAATAATAATATAATATAATCATTAATCACTCACCTAAATTATATTATGACTTGATTACTGTAAGAAAGTTGTAAGTAACATGAAGTAACCTTTCTAGAACAGTAAATTTGTGAAAATATCAGTAATTATAGATGAAAAAGCAAATAAAACATCATATAATCCATAAAGGGAAAAAATGGAAATTCTAGAATAGTTATCCTGAAGGAAGAATTTTCTAGAAATCTATCTAAAGAATATAGGGGGGTTACTGGACCATTCCTGAAAATGACCTACTTATCTTCCAATTTTATTTATGAATTTTATATACCAAATTTAAGAGGACATCACAAAATAAATAAATATACAGGGTGTCCGAGAATTATCTGTACAATTTTTGGCTGTTATTAAAAGTCAACCATGAAGTGTCGAAATTCCAGTGTTGTCCCATTTTACAGAGAATCTCATTAAGTTTTTTCTGATACAAGTTTTGACAAGTTTTTTAGAAATTCCAGTGTGTCCTAAAATTATCTGTACAATTTCATCTTTTAATAAAATTCTTGATAACACACGTAAAATTCTTAAACAAGATTATTTAGAATCTGTATTTTCAAAAGTTTCTTTTATTAAAGTAACGTTGTTACAAACATTCGATATGTGCACCATTAGTGATTCGCAAAACATCCACTCGATACTCCAAATGTTGCCATGTACGCTGCAGCATATCCACATCAATTCGCTCAATAGCAGCTGTGATTCTTGCTTTTAAATCATCAATGTCTGTCACCCGCGTATTGTACACAAGATCTTTGACGAATCCCCAAAGAAAGAAATCACAGGGTGTGATGTCGGGAGATCTAGCCGGTCAATGAATTGCACCTCCACGGCCAATCCACCTGTTTGGGAATGTCTCATTCAGGGCTTACGGACGATCAAGGCCCTGTAGCGGTGCGCCATCTTGCTGAAAAATGATGCGTGGATGCAGTGCTTCCAATTGCGGATAAACAAAGTGTTGCAACATGTCCAGGTAGGTATTGGAGGTCACTGTTGATTCACCGAAGAAAAATGGTCCAATCACGCGATCATGTAACAGGCCACACCACACATTAACTTTAGGACTGTCTCTGATGTGCTCTTCTATGCAATGTGGATTTTGTGACCCCCATATGCGCACATTTTGTTTGTTTACCTTGCCTGAAACATGAAAAGTTGCCTCGTCCGAAAACATGATTCTTGCCAAGAACGCATTGTCCTAGTCGACTCTGTCAAGCAGAGTCATTGCAAATTCCTTACGGGAGACCTTATCTTCTTGCGTAATCTGTTGCAAGATTTGCAACTTCAAACGTTTACGCAAGACATCATGCACTGTCAAACGAGGTATCTGTAACTCTCGTGATGCAATTCTTGTCGACTTGCGTGGACTGCGAACAAAAGCCTCTCGAATGCGCTCGACATTTTCAAAAGACGTTCGAGGCCGCCCTGCTCCTTTCTTATGCTCTACACTTCCAGTTTCCTTAAACCTTTTATACCAAGCTCGTATGGTTACTCTTGATGGAGGGTTTCTGTTGTAATTAGTTCTAAACCTTCGTTGAACTTGTGTATCTGATTTTGTTTCGATAAACCATTCAACACACTGTGCTTTCTCCTGTGGATTCATTAAGGATGAGGGGTGTGTAGAATATCTGAAAAAGAAAAACTTGTCAAAACTTGTTATCAGAAAAAACTTAATGAGTTTCTCTGTAAAATGGGACAAACTGGAATTTTCTACACTTCATGGTTGACTTTTAATAACAGCCAAAAATTGTACAGATAATTCTCGGACACCCTGTATTTGCCAAAAAAATGAAAATTTTCTCATGAGGGGTAAAATAGATATGCATTGAGGGGTGGGATAACAATAAGCTCTTGTCTTAATATTTTGCATGAAGTCTTTATTCATGACATATTACTTTTTTAGTATGTGTGCGTTGAGCCATCATAAATTTCGATTTTTCGAAACGGCCTAATATAATATACATATATATATATATATACATATATATATATATATATATATATTATATATATATATACATATATATACACATATATATACATACACTATATATATATATATATACATATATACATACATATATATTATACATATATATATACATATATATATACATACATATATATATATATATACAAATATATACATATATATATACATATATATATATACACATATATATACTATATATACATATATATACATATATATATAAATACATATATATATATATACATATATATACATATATACATATATATACATATATATATGTATATATCAATAATTAGGGATCGTATAGTCGAACACTTAGAAGTGCATAATCTGGTCAGAAATACGCAGCACGGTTTTAGGCGAAACAAATCTTGCTTAACTAATCTTTTAGAATTTTTCCAAAGCGTGGTTAACGTTTACGATAGATATCGGGCGGTTGATGTAGTGTATTTAGATTTTCAAAAAGCGTTTGACACCGTGCCGCACAAAGACTGATTGAAAAAACTAAGGCTCATGGAATCAGGGTGTAGTAATAAATTGGCTAGAAAATGGTTGCGAGGCAGGAAACAGAGGGTGGTCGTTGATGGAGCGGAGTCGTGTTGGCTAATGTCGAGTGGCGTTCCTCAGGGTTCTGTATTGGCCCCTTGCTTTTTCTTATATATATTAACGATTTAGATGTCGGCCTAGTCAGTACAGTTTCAAAGTTTGCGGATGACACGAAGCTGGGTGGTAGGGCGATTAATGACGAAGATAGAGGTAAAATTCAGGAGATCTGAATAAAATCGTTGATTGGTCAGTCACATGGCAAATGAGATTTAACGTGGATAAGTGCAAAATTATGCATATAGGTTCGCCGTAACGGTAATTTTGCGTATAGTATGTCAGGGAAAAATTTAACAAGCGTAGAGCAGGAAAAAGATTTAGGAGTTATAGTCACTGGTGATTTAAAAGTAGCGAAACAAAGTACAGCGGCGGTCAATAAGGCGAACAAAGTGTTAGGTTTTATAGCTCGAAATTTTGAGTACAAATCGCGCGATATTATAGTTCCTCTTTATAAATCATTAGTTAGACCCCATTTGGAGTACGCGGTCCAATTTTGGAATCCGCATATGCGCAAAGATATAGACAAAATCGAAAGAGTTCAAAGACGAGCAACTAAGATGATTCCGTCGCTTAGGTCAAAGTCGTACGAGGATAGGCTTAAGGAGTTAAAATTGACAACACTCGAGACAAGGAGGTTAAGGGGTAATCTATTCCAGGTTTTCAAAACTATGAATGGGTTCGATAACGTAGATAGAGATAGCTTTTTCGAAATATCTCAATATAATAGGACTAGAAATAACGGGTGTAAGTTGACAACTTGAAGGTTCGAGACAGCAGTTCCGAAAAACGTTTTTACGCATAGAATAGTAAATAGCTGGAATAGTTTGCCGGTAGAAGTAATTAGTAGCACGTCTATAAACATGTTTAAGAATCGATTGGACGCGCATGTTGATAGAAAGGGTATAGTTTAAGGTAGTAAAATTAAGGCTTTGTGGGGATAGATCCCACAGCTCAACACAAGTGTTGTGGGATATAGGGAGGCAGCGTCTTGGGTTAGGGGATAATCTCTGTCCTTACACACCCCATTTAAAGAGATTCCTCTGCCGAGCGGTGCCCCCCATAGTACTGTGAGGTATTGAAAAACTCATGATCTTCACTTGCCCCACAAACACCTTTAAATGGGAGACCCATAATGGGTGCACACACATTTCTACATTACTGTACAGTCTTTACAGCCACACCTACACTTTTCCTCGTATGTGTATACACAATACACGATTACGAACACAGTTAGGTAGACCAGCCATGAGTGGATCCTAGGGTCTTTGTTGGTCTGAAACATTATAACATTATAACATTATATAGGGCGATTAATGACGAAGATAGAGGTAAAATTCAGGAAGATCTGAATAAAATCGTTGTTTGGTCAGTCACATGGCAAATGAGATTTAACGTGGATAAGTGCAAAATTATGCATATAGGTTCGCGTAACGTTAATTTTGCGTATAGTATGTCAGGGAAAGATTTAACAAGCGTAGAGCAGGAAAAAGATTTAGGAGTTATAGTCACTGGTGATTTAAAAGTAGCGAAACAAAGTACAGCGGCGGTCATTAAGGCGAACAAAGTGTTAGGTTTTATAGCTCGAAATTTTGAGTACAAATCGCGCGATATTATAGTTCCTCTTTA
>JAJOZX010000637.1:1165000-1256217 GCA_023014485.1 Bathynomus jamesi | reverse complement strand
TTGAGTATTATTGAATTAAGGGTCCCAAGGTAAAAAAGTTTGTCGCCCAATTGCGAAACTTGGCCAGTCGTCTGTCGTTGTTTTGGCCTACATTTTAGCGGTTTGGTTAATTTTGGGTTATTATTGAATTAAGGTCCCAGGTAAAAAGTTTGGTCGCCCAATTGCGAAACTTGGCCAGTCGTCTGTCGTTGTTTTGGCCTACATTTTACCGGTTTGGTTAATTTTGGGTTATTATTGAATTAAGGTCCCAGGGTAGAAAGTTTGGTCGCCCAATTGCGAAACTTGGCCAGTCGTCTGTCGTTGTTTTGGCCTACATTTTACCGGTTTGGTTAATTTTGGGTTATTATTGAATTAAGGTCCCAGGGTAAAAGTTTGGTCGCCCAATTGCGAAATTTGGCCAGTCGTCTGTCGTTGTTTTGGCCTACATTTTACCGGTTTGGTTAAATTTGGGTTATTATTGAATTAAGGTCCCAGGGTAAAAAGTTTGGTTGCCCAATTGCGAAACTTGGCCAGTCGTCTGTCGTTGTTTTGGCCTACATTTACCAGTTTGGTTAATTTGGTTTATTATTCGTAGGCGAAGGTTGCAGACCAGTGCGCCAGTTACTTGGGTGGAAAATTTGGTATTCCATACTGGTGTTGGTTAGTACCCCACCTAGCAATTCAGTTTATTTGAAAGTAAAATTTACGTTTGATCAGTTCGGTTAAGTATTTCTGCCAATTCGGCTTATTTGGCATTGAGCCCAATTGTTCTTTGCATTGAAGATGAGTGCATCTGAATTGAACAAATTTATAAAAAGGAGAAGCGCCTACAAAGGTCTAATTACAAAGGTCATTGCCACTATAGATTCTGCCATAGAGCAAGAGGATTTACGCTTAGTGACTGCGCAGCTTTCCATATTAGAAACTAAAAAGGTTGCTCTAAGTGAGGTAAATGTTAAAATTGAGGCTCTTATAGAAGAGGATGAAATAGAAAATAACATAATTTACTTTGAAGAGATTATTGATGATATAATTAACGTAGGCCTCCGAGCAAAAGAGTTTAGTAGCTCAGTACAGTTAGAGACCAGGTCTGATAATGAAACACAACACTCAACAAATGATGTTTGTGAAGTTAAGGTTAACAGATCTGTAGTTCAATTACCGAGGCTTGTACTCAAAACATTTTCTGGGAGTATTCAGGAATGGCAAGGATGGGCAGACAGTTTTCAATCAGCAGTTCATTCTAGTCAAGTGTTAAGTGCCGTGGAGAAGTTTAATTATTTGCGGTCCCTCTTGGAAGGGGAGGCAGCAAAGACTATAGCAGGATTAGCATTAACAGAGGCTAATTATAATGTGGCTTGGGATATATTAAAGAAACGGTTTGGTAAGCCAGAGATCTTAATTAAAAGCCACCTCCGTGCACTTTTAGCTATACCTCCTGTTAATAATCCTAATAGTGTCAAGGAGTTACGGCAGTTATATGATGAATTTGAAATTAGAACTAGGTCCCTGGACAACTTGGGTGTAGGAATGGAAAAGTATGGTATAATGTTGGTTCCTACACTGGAGTCTAAATTGCCTAGCTCAATTTTGCTTGAATTAAGTAGGGGACACTCTGCAGAACATGTGTACATCCCCCTTCAGCAGATGTTAAGTCTTTTAGGCACAGAATTAGCAAGACGAGAGGGAGTTGAGTTTGCACAGTGGGATGGTAAACAAGGGGACAAAGGCAGGCACAGCACCAAAGTTTCCACAAAAAGGAATAGCCCAGGTACAGTGTCAGCTCTACATGCCTCCTCTGAGAATAAATTAAAGGGAATCAAGGAATGCATATTTTGCGAAGGCAACCACAAGTCATATAAATGTGAGGTGGCTGAGGCCTTACCCTTTGAGGAGAGAAAGGACAGGGTAACTAAGTCCACAGCATGTTTTAAATGTTTTTGAAAGGTCATAGAGCAAGGTTTTGTAAGTTTAAAATTTTGTGCAAAAAATGTCATGGTAGGCATCAGCCATTATTGTGTGAAAACACTCTTAGTAGGCCTACCCCAGAAGTAGAGACATCAGTGGCACATGCCATTGCTATGCAAGGGAGTAAAAGTAAAGGGGGATTATTGCAAACAACTGCAGCCTTATTAATTGGGAATGAGGGAGAAGCTACTGTAAGAGTGTTGTTTGATAGTGGTAGCCAGTGTAGTTTTATTAAGACCAGAATTTCCAGAAAATTGAAGTTTAAAGAACTTAAGAGGGAAAATTTAAGAATTTCTGGGTTTGGGGGTTCCGTTCAAAACCGAACCAAATTTAAGAAGGTAGAAGTTTTGGTTAAAGGGTTGTTACCGCAAAGTCCCACTATCAAGGTCCAAGCTGTAGAGATTGAGGAACTTTGTACTCCAGTCACTACTTGTTTAGATATGGCATGTGTCCAAGAATTGCAAGTTAAAGGAATTAATTTGGGCAATAATAAGTTTGAGGGAACAGAAGATATTAGTCTTTTGATTGGAGCTGACTATTATTGGGACTTCATCACTGGTAATATTGTCCGTACATCTCAAGGCCCGGTAGCTATTGAAAGTAAGCTAGGCTGGATGCTACATGGTAGTTATTGCAATGAAATGGAAGTTAAGGCTCTTTTTGTTAAGATTGAGGAGAACAGCCATGGCCTGGAAAGGCATTTGAAAGCGTTTTGGGAACTTGAATCTATTGGCATAAAGGACAACCAGGCAAGTACAGTGAACAATGATGTTTTAGAGCAATTTGAAAAAGGGATTGGGTTTAGAGATGGTTGCTATGAAGTTGGCCTACCATGGAAGGATTCTTGCAAACCCGGTTCAAACCTTCAGCTAGCTAATCGGAGGTTGGAGACTTCATTGTACAGGCTAAGAAAAAATGAGTTGTTGTTAATTGAATACGATGAGGCCATCCTAAGTTATGTAAGGGAGGGCTATGCTGAAAGGGTGCAAGGTGAGCTGGTGAGCCAGGAGGCACATTATCTGCCACACCATGCAGTGGTACGGCGAGACAAAACTACCACCAAACTGAGGGTAGTTTTTGATGGCTCAGCCAAGGACAAAGGTGGTGTGTCCTTGAATGACTGTTTGGATGCTGGGCCAAATTTAAATGCAGATTTATTTTCCTTGTTACTGAGATTCAGGTTTGGTAGAGTAGCATTGACTGCAGATGTGAAGCAAGCCTTTTTGCGGATAAAGTTAAAACCAGAGGACAGAGATGCAGTAAGGTATCTGTGGGTGGATACGAAAGACTTGTTGGAAAATGAACCTAAGGTTCAAGCATATAGAATGAAGTCGGGTGTTTCTGTATCCACCCGAGGAGGATGCCAGTGGGCGTCGAAACTGTCGTGGAAATAAACTCTGTCTATTAGAGTGGGTTTTATTCTCAGAAGTCAGTGTTGTTTGGCCTCAGCTCTAGTCCATTTCTGTTGGCAGCTACTATGCAGTACCATTTTAAGAAATATTCTGAAGTCTATCCTAACACTATTGAACACATAAGGAAAAATTTTATGTTGATGATTTGCTGTGTTCCGTGGATAATACAGAAATGGCTAAACAGATATTCATGGAGGCTAGAGCTATAATGAGGGAGGCTGGCATGGAGCTTAGAAAATGGCAGACCAATCATTCGCAATTACAAGAGTTTATGAGTCATTCCTGTGTAGTACCTGATGCAGCAGAAAGTATTGAGGATTCTGGTATTAAGGAGTTGTGGGCAATAGACGCAAAGGTGCTAGGCATTGTTTGGCAGCAAGATGATGATTTGTTTACCTTCATGGGAAATCTTTAGTAGAGCTGGCTGAGAATGAGACAAGGTGGACAAAACGTACAGCTCTTAGTTTGGCTTCAAAGGTCTTTGATCCTCTTGGATTCCTGGCTCCATTTGTGATAAAGTCAAAAATTTGGTTTCAGAGCCTCTGGGAAATTGGACTTGGTTGGGACCAAGAGTTACCTGATCATATGGTGGTAAGGTGGAAATATTGGTTCAAAGAATTGGCACATCTTGGAGACATTGAAATCCCAAGATGGTACTTTGGAGAGTTGAACAATAGTCCAGACAATTTGGAGCTGCACATCTTTTGTGATGCAAGTGAGGAAGCCTATGCAACTTGTATTTATATAAGAGGCGCATTGCAAGAGGAAGTAAGTTGCAGGTTGGTTGCTGCAAAGAGTAGAGTAGCACCTTTGAAAAGGCTTTCTGTTCCAAGGTTGGAATTGATGGGTGCCGTTATTGCTAGTCGGCTTGCAATTACAGTGCGAAAGTCTTTGGCCCTCTATGAAATTCCAAGCTATTATTGGACAGACTCCACTATAGTTTGGCACTGGTTAAGAAGTCAGGCAAGGAAATGGAAACCATTTGTTGCCAATAGGGTGGAGGAAATTCAAGCGCACACAGATCCCAAGCAATGGAAGCATTGTCCAGGCATCCAAAACCCCGCTGATTTACCAACACGAGGAATTTCAGTGAAAGATCTTTCACAGTCAAGTTTGTGGTGGAATGGGCCAGAGTGGCTAAAACTTGGAAGTGAAAACTGGCCTTCTAATCAGCCTATTGTAGGAGAATGCCAGGCTGAAGAAGCATGGGTGAGTGAGGTGAGAAAATGCGCTGTGAACAGTTGTCAAGTTATGCAGCAGGACCCCATATTGAGGCTTGAGGACATTAGCAGTCTGAAAAGATTGTTAAGAGTGACAGCATGGGTATATAGATTTACCAACAAATTAAGGGAGAAACAAGAAGGGAAGGAATTCTGAACAGTAATGAGATTCAGCAAGCCAGGAAATACTGGGTGGTATATGCAGAAGGAAAAATTTGGTGAAGAGAGAGAATTGCTCACCAGCCATCCATTACAGGTTCTACCAACACATTCTGCGCTCAAGGGTTTGGATGTGTTTTTGGATCAGGATTTATTGAGAGTAGGAGGTAGACTACAGTTTTCTGGGCTTCCAGAGGAGAAAAGACATCCAATTTGCTACCTTCTGGGGGGCACTTTGTGGACCTTTTGATCCTGGATACTCATCATAAGCTGTTACATGCTGGAGTTAGAGAAGTGATAATAGAGATTAGACAACAATTTTGGATTCCCAAAATTAGACAAGTAGTAAAAAAGGTCTTGCATAAATGTGTGGTTTGCAAGCGTTGGAGTGCAAAGCCTTATTATGAAAAGGTGGCTCCACTTCCAAGAGAACGGTGTGTCTATACTGCCCCATTTGATGTAGTGGGAGTAGACTTTGCAGGGCCAGTCTATGTGTATGAGCGAGGGGAGTCTAACAAAGGTTATATATGTCTTTTCACCTGTGCTACCACCAGAGCAATCCATTTGGAGTTGGTAAGCAACTTAAGTAGTGATGTATTTCTTTTGGCCTTTAAAAGGTTTGTGAACAGAAGGGGTTTCCCAAATAAAATCATATCGGATAATGCAAAAACCTTCAAAAAGGCTGCAAAGGAACTCCAAGAAATTTGGTCCTTGCTAAAAGAGGAAGGATTCCAATCCTACTTTTCACACCAAGGGGTACAGTGGGAGTTTATTGTTGAGAGAGCACCATGGTGGGGAGGATTTTGGGAAAGGCTAGTGAGAAGTGTAAAGTGTCCATTAAAGAAACTTTTAGCTAATGCTCATTTGAGCAAAGAAGAATTCTGCACTGTTTTATGTGAAGTAGAAGCAATGGTGAACAGTAGGCCTATCACTTTTGTTTACAACAGTATGCAGGATGCAGAGCCATTGACACCAAATCATTTTCTTTGTGGTAAACGATTAACATCAAGCCCCAGTGTGCCAGAAGACTTGCAGCCTATCCAGAGCACTCAAGGAGAGTTAACCAGACGGTTCAGGTACCTTGAAGAGCTACAAGATCAGTTATGGAAGAGGTGGCAGATGGAATACTTGCCAGAACTCAATTATTACCCATCAGGCAAGGTAAAGGGCTCCAATGCAAATTGTATCAAGGTGGGAGACGTGGTAATGATTGGGGATGAAAGACCAAGGCAATGCTGGAAGCTTGGCATAATTGAAGAGTTGTTTGTTGGCAAAGACAATTTAGTTAGGTCTGCACTGGTAAAGACTTCAGGAGGAAAGTTAAAGAGACCTATACAAAAACTCTATGCTTTAGAAATCAGCAAAAACACAGATAGTCAAGATGAAACATTTGAGTTACAGCCTCATGGAGAAGGCTTGGCTAACCTTGCGGAAGGTAACGACAACAATGCCTCTTCGGTGGGGAGTGTTAGAAAATCTAGAAGAGGAAGAACCATTGTTGTCCCAAGGCGATATGATGACTAAGCTGATTGATGCAGCATTGCTTGTATATATTAAGTTAAGGTGTATATATATCCATCTCATAATTGTAAGGTTAGTGAAAAATTCACTTAATAAGAGCTAGCATTTTTGGGCTCTTGTGGCATCAGTGTTTGGGACGCTGGTGGCATCATTTTGGGGCGCTGCGCGTCTTTTCTACTCGTTTGTGGGATGTCGTACGTACAGGGTGTGGTCTTGTAGAGAGCTCTCTTGCAATTCAGTTTGGTTGTTTAGATACAAGATTGTTGCACCGTGCAATAGTCCAGGTTGCGTTGTTGTTGCAAGGTTGAGAAAGAAGACCATAAATAGTACCCTTTTTGTTTACATTAAATTCATGTAACTAAGGTCTAAGGTAGGCCCGCATCGAGTCAGCAACCCTGAGGTTACCCTGAGGTAGGACCTAATAGGATCTCAAATCCGTAAGTTTTAATTTAGCTTAACTTGGGCTTCAGATAGAACTGGCCCTTTAGAATTTGGCCGTTCACGGCTCAGCTGGGATTTTGAACCCGACAAATAAATAAAATAACATGGTCCTTCAGAACCGGATTCTACCCCAAGACTGAGTCAGTGACTATTTTTCGGCAAAGTTCTGATTGTGCAAATTGTAGCCCAAGTTAGGCCTAGACGGGTTGAGTATTATTGAATTAAGGTCCCAGGGTAAAAAGTTTGGTCGCCCAATTGCGAAACTTGGCCAGTCGTCTGTCGTTGTTTTGGCCTACATTTTACCGGTTTGGTTAATTTTGGGTTATTATTGAATTAAGGTCCCAGGGTAGAAAGTTTGGTCGCCCAATTGCGAAACTTGGCCAGTCGTCTGTCGTTGTTTTGGCCTACATTTTACCGGTTTGGTTAATTTTGGGTTATTATTGAATTAAGGTCCCAGGGTAGAAAGTTTGGTCGCCCAATTGCGAAACTTGGCCAGTCGTCTGTCGTTGTTTTGGCCTACATTTTACCGGTTTGGTTAATTTTGGGTTATTATTGAATTAAGGTCCCAGGGTAAAAGTTTGGTTGCCCAATTGCGAAACTTGGCCAGTCGTCTGTCGTTGTTTTGGCCTACATTTACCAGTTTGGTTAATTTGGTTTATTATTCGTAGGCGAAGGTTGCAGACCAGTGCGCCAGTTACTTGGGTGGAAAATTTGGTATTCCATACTGGTGTTGGTTAGTACCCCACCTAGCAATTCAGTTTATTTGAAAGTAAAATTTGCGTTTGATCAGTTCGGTTAAGTATTTCTGCCAATTCAGCTTATTTGGCATTGAGCCCAATTGTTGTTTGCATTGAAGATGAGTGCATCTGAATTGAACAAATTTATAAAAAGGAGAAGCGCCTACAAAGGTCTAATTACAAAGGTCATTGCCACTATAGATTCTGCCATAGAGCAAGAGGATTTACGCTTAGTGACTGCGCAGCTTTCCATATTAGAAACTAAAAAGGTTGCTCTAAGTGAGGTAAATGTTAAAATTGAGGCTCTTATAGAAGAGGATGAAATAGAAAATAACATAATTTACTTTGAAGAGATTATTGATGATATAATTAACGTAGGCCTCCGAGCAAAAGAGTTTAGTAGCTCAGTACAGTTAGAGACCAGGTCTGATAATGAAACACAACACTCAACAAATGATGTTTGTGAAGTTAAGGTTAACAGATCTGTAGTTCAATTACCGAGGCTTGTACTCAAAACATTTTCTGGGAGTATTCAGGAATGGCAAGGATGGGCAGACAGTTTTCAATCAGCAGTTCATTCTAGTCAAGTGTTAAGTGCCGTGGAGAAGTTTAATTATTTGCGGTCCCTCTTGGAAGGGGAGGCAGCAAAGACTATAGCAGGATTAGCATTAACAGAGGCTAATTATAATGTGGCTTGGGATATATTAAAGAAACGGTTTGGTAAGCCAGAGATCTTAATTAAAAGCCACCTCCGTGCACTTTTAGCTATACCTCCTGTTAATAATCCTAATAGTGTCAAGGAGTTACGGCAGTTATATGATGAATTTGAAATTAGAACTAGGTCCCTGGACAACTTGGGTGTAGGAATGGAAAAGTATGGTATAATGTTGGTTCCTACACTGGAGTCTAAATTGCCTAGCTCAATTTTGCTTGAATTAAGTAGGGGACACTCTGCAGAACATGTGTACATCCCCCTTCAGCAGATGTTAAGTCTTTTAGGCACAGAATTAGCAAGACGAGAGGGAGTTGAGTTTGCACAGTGGGATGGTAAACAAGGGGACAAAGGCAGGCACAGCACCAAAGTTTCCACAAAAAGGAATAGCCCAGGTACAGTGTCAGCTCTACATGCCTCCTCTGAGAATAAATTAAAGGGAATCAAGGAATGCATATTTTGCGAAGGCAACCACAAGTCATATAAATGTGAGGTGGCTGAGGCCTTACCCTTTGAGGAGAGAAAGGACAGGGTAACTAAGTCCACAGCATGTTTTAAATGTTTTTTGAAAGGTCATAGAGCAAGGTTTTGTAAGTTTAAAATTTTGTGCAAAAAATGTCATGGTAGGCATCAGCCATTATTGTGTGAAAACACTCTTAGTAGGCCTACCCCAGAAGTAGAGACATCAGTGGCACATGCCACTGCTATGCAAGGGAGTAAAAGTAAAGGGGGATTATTGCAAACAACTGCAGCCTTATTAATTGGGAATGAGGGAGAAGCTACTGTAAGAGTGTTGTTTGATAGTGGTAGCCAGTGTAGTTTTATTAAGACCAGAATTTCCAGAAAATTGAAGTTTAAAGAACTTAAGAGGGAAAATTTAAGAATTTCTGGGTTTGGGGGTTCCGTTCAAAACCGAACCAAATTTAAGAAGGTAGAAGTTCTGGTTAAAGGGTTGTTACCGCAAAGTCCCACTATCAAGGTCCAAGCTGTAGAGATTGAGGAACTTTGTGCTCCAGTCACTACTTGTTTAGATATGGCATGTGTCCAAGAATTGCAAGTTAAAGGAATTAATTTGGGCAATAATAAGTTTGAGGGAACAGAAGATATTAGTCTTTTGATTGGAGCTGACTATTATTGGGACTTCATCACTGGTAATATTGTCCGTACATCTCAAGGCCCGGTAGCTATTGAAAGTAAGCTAGGCTGGATGCTACATGGTAGTTATTGCAATGAAATGGAAGTTAAGGCTCTTTTTGTTAAGATTGAGGAGAACAGCCATGGTCTGGAAAGGCATTTGAAAGCGTTTTGGGAACTTGAATCTATTGGCATAAAGGACAACCAGGCAAGTACAGTGAACAATGATGTTTTAGAGCAATTTGAAAAAGGGATTGGGTTTAGAGATGGTTGCTATGAAGTTGGCCTACCATGGAAGGATTCTTGCAAACCCGGTTCAAACCTTCAGCTAGCTAATCGGAGGTTGGAGACTTCATTGTACAGGCTAAGAAAAAATGAGTTGTTGTTAATTGAATACGATGAGGCCATCCTAAGTTATGTAAGGGAGGGCTATGCTGAAAGGGTGCAAGGTGAGCTGGTGAGCCAGGAGGCACATTATCTGCCACACCATGCAGTGGTACGGCGAGACAAAACTACCACCAAACTGAGGGTAGTTTTTGATGGCTCAGCCAAGGACAAAGGTGGTGTGTCCTTGAATGACTGTTTGGATGCTGGGCCAAATTTAAATGCAGATTTATTTTCCTTGTTACTGAGATTCAGGTTTGGTAGAGTAGCATTGACTGCAGATGTGAAGCAAGCCTTTTTGCGGATAAAGTTAAAACCAGAGGACAGAGATGCAGTAAGGTATCTGTGGGTGGATACGAAAGACTTGTTGGAAAATGAACCTAAGGTTCAAGCATATAGAATGAAGTCAGTGTTGTTTGGCCTCAGCTCTAGTCCATTTCTGTTGGCAGCTACTATGCAGTACCATTTTAAGAAATATTCTGAAGTCTATCCTAACACTATTGAACACATAAGGAAAAATTTTTATGTTGATGATTTGCTGTGTTCCGTGGATAATACAGAAATGGCTAAACAGATATTCATGGAGGCTAGAGCTATAATGAGGGAGGCTGGCATGGAGCTTAGAAAATGGCAGACCAATCATTCGCAATTACAAGAGTTTATGAGTCATTCCTGTGTAGTACCTGATGCAGCAGAAAGTATTGAGGATTCTGGTATTAAGGAGTTGTGGGCAATAGACGCAAAGGTGCTAGGCATTGTTTGGCAGCAAGATGATGATTTGTTTACCTTCAATGGGAAATCTTTAGTAGAGCTGGCTGAGAATGAGACAAGGTGGACAAAACGTACAGCTCTTAGTTTGGCTTCAAAGGTCTTTGATCCTCTTGGATTCCTGGCTCCATTTGTGATAAAGTCAAAAATTTGGTTTCAGAGCCTCTGGGAAATTGGACTTGGTTGGGACCAAGAGTTACCTGATCATATGGTGGTAAGTGGAAATATTGGTTCAAAGAATTGGCACATCTTGGAGACATTGAAATCCCAAGATGGTACTTTGGAGAGTTGAACAATAGTCCAGACAATTTGGAGCTGCACATCTTTTGTGATGCAAGTGAGGAAGCCTATGCAACTTGTATTTATATAAGAGGCGCATTGCAAGAGGAAGTAAGTTGCAGGTTGGTTGCTGCAAAGAGTAGAGTAGCACCTTTGAAAAGGCTTTCTGTTCCAAGGTTGGAATTGATGGGTGCCGTTATTTGCTAGTCGGCTTGCAATTACAGTGCGAAAGTCTTTGGCCCTCTATGAAATTCCAAGCTATTATTGGACAGACTCCACTATAGTTTGGCACTGGTTAAGAAGTCAGGCAAGGAAATGGAAACCATTTGTTGCCAATAGGGTGGAGGAAATTCAAGCGCACACAGATCCCAAGCAATGGAAGCATTGTCCAGGCATAAAACCCCGCTGATTTACCAACACGAGGAATTTCAGTGAAAGATCTTTCACAGTCAAGTTTGTGGTGGAATGGGCCAGAGTGGCTAAAACTTGGAAGTGAAAACTGGCCTTCTAATCAGCCTATTGTAGGAGAATGCCAGGCTGAAGAAGCATGGGTGAGTGAGGTGAGAAAATGCGCTGTGAACAGTTGTCAAGTTATGCAGCAGGACCCCATATTGAGGCTTGAGGACATTAGCAGTCTGAAAAGATTGTTAAGAGTGACAGCATGGGTATATAGATTTACCAACAACATTAAGGGAGAAACAAGAAGGGAAGGAATTCTGAACAGTAATGAGATTCAGCAAGCCAGGAAATACTGGGTGGTATATATGCAGAAGGAAAAATTTGGTGAAGAGAGAGAATTGCTCACCAGCCATCCATTACAGGTTCTACCAACACATTCTGCGCTCAAGGGTTTGGATGTGTTTTTGGATCAGGATTTATTGAGAGTAGGAGGTAGACTACAGTTTTCTGGGCTTCCAGAGGAGAAAAGACATCCAATTTTGCTACCTTCTGGGGGGCACTTTGTGGACCTTTTGATCCTGGATACTCATCATAAGCTGTTACATGCTGGAGTTAGAGAAGTGATAATAGAGATCAGACAACATTTTGGATTCCCAAAATTAGACAAGTAGTAAAAAAGGTCTTGCATAAATGTGTGGTTTGCAAGCGTTGGAGTGCAAAGCCTTATTATGAAAAGGTGGCTCCACTTCCAAGAGAACGGTGTGTCATACTGTGGTAAGCAAATTAAGTAGTGATGTATCTTTTGGCCTTTAAAAGGTTTGTGAACAGAAGGGGTTTCCCAAATAAAATCATATCGGATAATGCAAAAACCTTCAAAAAGGCTGCAAAGGAACTCCAAGAAATTTGGTCCTTGCTAAAAGAGGAAGCATTCCAATCCTACTTTTCACACCAAGGGGTACAGTGGGAGTTTATTGTTGAGAGAGCACCATGGTGGGGAGGATTTTGGGAAAGGCTAGTGAGAAGTGTAAAGTGTCCATTAAAGAAACTTTAGCTAATGCTCATTTGAGCAAAGAAGAATTCTGCCACTGTTTTATGTGAAGTAGAAGCAATGGTGAACAGTAGGCCTATCACTTTTGTTTACAACAGTATGCAGGATGCAGAGCCATTGACACCAAATCATTTTCTTTGTGGTAACGAATAACATCAAGCCCAGTGTGCCAGAAGACTTGCAGCCTATCCAGAGCACTCAAGGAGAGTTAACCAGACGGTTCAGGTACCTTGAAGAGCTACAAGATCAGTTATGGAAGAGGTGGCAGATGGAATACTTGCCAGAACTCAATTATACCCATCAGGCAAGGTAAAGGGCTCCAATGCAAATTGTATCAAGGTGGGAGACGTGGTATGATTGGGGATGAAATACCAAGGCAATGCTGGAAGCTTGGCATAATTGAAGAGTTGTTTGTTGGCAAAGACAATTTAGTTAGGTCTGCACTGGTAAAGACTTCAGGAGGAAAGTTAAAGAGACCTATACAAAAACTCTATGCTTTAGAAATCAGCAAAAACACAGATAGTCAAGATGAAACATTTGAGTTACAGCCTCATGGAGAAGGCTTGGCTAACCTTGCGGAAGGTAACGACAACAATGCCTCTTCGGTGGGGAGTGTTAGAAAATCTAGAAGAGGAAGAACCATTGTTGTCCCAAGGCGATATGATGACTAAGCTGATTGATGCAGCATTGCTTGTATTATTAAGTTAAGGTGTATATATATCCATCTCATAATGTAAGGTTAGTGAAAAATTCACTTAATAAGAGCTAGCATTTTTGGGCTCTTGTGGCATCAGTGTTTGGGATGCTGGTGGCATCAATTTGGGGCGCTGCGCGTCTTTTCTACTCGTTTGTGTGATGTCGTACGTACAGGGTGTGGTCTTGTAGAGAGCTCTCTTGCAATTCAGTTTGGTTGTTTAGATACAAGATTGTTGCACCGTGCAATAGTCCAGGTTGCGTTGTTGTTGCAAGGTTGATAAAGAAGACCATAAATAGTACCCTTTTTGTTTACATTAAATTCATGTAACTAAGGTCTAAGGTAGGCCGCATCGAGTCAGCAACCCTGAGGTTACCCTGAGGTAGGACCTAATAGGATCTCAAATCCGTAAGTTTTAATTTAGCTTAACTTGGGCTTCAGATAGAACTGGCCTTAGAATTGGCCGTTCACGGCTCAGCTGGATTTTGAACCCGACAAATAAATAAAATAACATGGTCCTTCAGAACCGGATTCTACCCAAGACTGAGTCAGTGACTATTTTTCGGCAAAGTTCTGATTGTGCAAATTGTAGCCCAAGTTAAGCCTAGACGGGTTGAGTATTATTGAATTAAGGTCCCAAGGTAGAAAGTTTGGTCGCCAATTGCGAAACTTGGCAGTCGTCTGTCGTTGTTTGGCCTACATTTTACCGGTTGGTTAATTTTGGGTTATTATGAATTAAGGTCCAGGGTAAAACGTTTGGTCGCCCAATTGCGAAACTTGGCCAGTCGTCTGTCGTGTTTTGGCCTACATTTTACCGGTTTGGTTAAATTTGGCTTATTATTGAATTAAGGTCCCAGGGTAAAAAGTTTGGTTGCCCCAATGCGAAACTTGGCCACTCGTCTGTCGTTGTTTTGGCCTACATTTACCAGTTTGGTTAATTTTGGTTTATTATTCGTAGCGTAAGGTTGCAGACCAGTGCGCCAGTTACTTGGGTGGAAAATTTGGTATTCCATACTGGTGTTGGTTAGTACCCCACCTAGCAATTCAGTTTATTTGAAAGTAAAATTTACGTTTGATCAGTTCGGTTAAGTATTTCTGCCAATTCAGCTTATTTGGCATTGAGCCCAATTGTTCTTTGCATTGAAGATGAGTGCATCTGAATTGAACAAATTTATAAAAATGAGAAGCGCCTACAAAGGTCTAATTACAAAGGTCATTGCCACTATAGATCCTGCCATAGAGCAAGAGGATGATTTACGCTTAGTGACTGCGCAGCTTTCCATATTAGAAACTAAAAAGTTTGCTCTAAGTGAGGTAAATGTTAAAATTGAGGCTCTTATAGAAGAGGATGAAATAGAAAATAACATAATTTACTTTGAAGAGATTATTGATGATATAATTAACGTAGGCCTCCGAGCAAAAGAGTTTAGTAGCTCAGTACAGTTAGACCAGGTCTGATAATGAAACACAACACTCAACAAATGATGTTTGTGAAGTTAAGGTTAAAGATCTGCAGTTCAATTACCGAGGCTTGTACTCAAACATTTTCTGGGAGTATTCAGGAATGGCAAGGATGGGCAGACAGTTTTCAATCAGCAGTTCATTCTAGTCAAGTGTTAAGTGCCGTGGAGAAGTTAATTATTTGCGGTCCCTCTTGGAAGGGAGGCAGCAAAGACTATAGCAGGATTAGCATTAACAGAGGCTAATTATAATGTGGTTGGGATATATTAAAGAAACGGTTTGTAAGCCAGAGATCTTAATTAAAAGCCACCTCCGTGCACTTTTTGAGCTATACCTCCTGTTAATAATCCTATAGTGTCAAGGAGTTACGGCAGTTATATGATGAATTTGAAATTAGAACTAGGTCCCTGGACACTTGGTGTAGGAATGGAAAAGTATGGTATAATGTTGGTTCCTACACTGGAGTCTAAATGCCTAGCTCAATTTGCTTGAATTAAGTAGGGACACTCTGCAGAACATGTGTACATCCCCTTCAGCAGATTTAAGTCTTTTAGGACAGAATTAGCAACACGAGAGGAGTTGAGTTTGCACAGTGGGATGGTAACAGGGGACAAAGGCAGGCACAGCACCAAAGTTTCCACAAAAAAGGAATAGCCCAGGTACAGTGTCAGCTCTACATGCCTCCTCTGAGAATAAATTAAAGGGAATCAAGAATGCATATTTTGCGAAGGCAACCACAAGTCATATAAATGTGAGGTGGCTGAGGCCTTACCCTTTGAGGAGAGAAGGACAGGGTAACTAAGTCCACCAGCATGTTTTAAATGTTTTTTGAAAGGTCATAGAGCCAAGGTTTTGTAAGTTTAAAATTTGTGCAAAATGTCATGGTAGCATCAGCCATTATTGTGTGAAAACACTCTTAGTAGGCCTACCCCAAAGTAGAGACATCAGTGCACATGCCATTGCTATGCAAGGAGTAAAAGTAAGGGATTATTGCAAACAACTGCAGCCTTATTAATTGGGAATGAGGGAGAAGCTACTGTAAGAGTGTTGTTGATAGTGGTAGCCAGTGTAGTTTTATTAAGCCAGAATTTCCAGAAAATTGAAGTTTAAAGAACTTAAGAGAGAAAATTTAAGAATTTCTGGGTTTGGGGGTTCCGTTTCAAAACCGAACCAAATTTAAGAAGGTAGAAGTTTTGGTTAAAGGGTTGTTACCGCAAAGTCCACTATCAAGTCCAAGCTGTAGAGATTGAGGAACTTGTACTCCAGTCCTACTTGTTTAGATATGGCATGTGTCCCAGAATTGCAAGTTAAAGGAATTAATTTGGGCAATAATAAGTTTGAGGGAAACAGAAGATTATAGTCTTTGATGGAGCTGACTATTATTGGGACTTCATCACTGGTAATATTGTCCGTACATCTCAAGGCCCGGTAGCTATTGAAAGTAAGCTAGGCTGGATGCTACATGGTAGTTATTGCAATGAAATGGAAGTTAAGGCTCTTTTGTTAAGATTGAGGAGAACAGCCATGGCCTGGAAAGGCATTGAAAGCGTTTTGGGAACTTGAATCTATTGGCATAAAGGGGACAACCAGGCAAGTACAGTGAACAATGATGTTTTAGAGCAATTTGAAAAAGGATTGGGTTTAGAGATGGTTGCTATGAAGTTGGCCTACCATGGAAGGATTCTTGCAACCCGGTTCAAACCTTCAGCTAGCTAATCGCGGAGTTGGAGACTTCATTGTACAGGCTAAGAAAAAATGAGTTGTTTTAATGAATACGATGAGGCATCCTAAGTTATGTAAGGGAGGGCTATGCTGAAAGGGTGCAAGGTGAGCTGGTGAGCCAGGAGGCACATTATCTGCCACACCATGCAGTGGTTACGGCGAGACAAAACTACCACCAAACTGAGGGTAGTTTTTGATGGCTCAGCCAAGGACAAAGGTGGTGTGTCCTTGAATGACTGTTTGGATGCTGGGCCAAATTTAAATGCAGATTTATTTTCCTTGTACTGAGATTCAGGTTTGGTAGAGTAGCATTGACTGCAGATGTGAAGCAAGCCTTTTTGCGGATAAAGTTAAAACCAGAGGACAGAGATGCAGTAAGGTATCTGTGGGTGGATACGAAAGACTTGTTGGAAAATGAACCTAAGGTTCAAGCATATAGAATGAAGTCAGTGTTGTTTGGCCTCAGCTCTAGTCCATTTCTGTTGGCAGCTACTATGCAGTACCATTTAAGAAATATTCTGAAGTCTATCCTAACACTATTGAACACATAAGGAAAAATTTTTTATGTTGATGATTTGCTGTGTTCCGTGGATAATACAGAAATGGCTAAACAGATATTCATGGAGGCTAGAGCTATAATGAGGGAGGCTGGCATGGAGCTTAGAAAATGGCAGACCAATCATTCGCAATTACAAGAGTTTATGAGTCATTCCTGTGTAGTACCTGATGCAGCAGAAAGTATTGAGGATTCTGGTATTAAGGAGTTGTGGGCAATAGACGCAAAGGTGCTAGGCATTGTTGGCAGCAAGATGATGATTTGTTTACCTTCAATGGGAAATCTTTAGTAGAGCTGGCTGAGAATGAGACAAGGTGGACAAAACGTACAGCTCTTAGTTTGGCTTCAAAGGTCTTTGATCCTCTTGGATTCCTGGCTCCATTTGTGATAAAGTCAAAAATTTGGTTTCAGAGCCTCTGGGAAATTGGACTTGGTTGGGACCAAGAGTTACCTGATCATATGGTGGTAAGGTGGAAATATTGGTTCAAAGAATTGGCACATCTTGGAGACATTGAAATCCCAAGATGGTACTTTGGAGAGTTGAACAATAGTCCAGACAATTTGGAGCTGCACATCTTTTGTGATGCAAGTGAGGAAGCCTATGCAACTTGTATTTATATAAGAGGCGCATTGCAAGAGGAAGTAAGTTGCAGGTTGGTTGCTGCAAAGAGCAGAGTAGCACCTTTGAAAAGGCTTTCTGTTCCAAGGTTGGAATTGATGGGTGCCGTTATTGCTAGTCGGCTTGCAATTACAGTGCGAAAGTCTTTGGCCCTCTATGAAATTCCAAGCTATTATTGGACAGACTCCACTATAGTTTGGCACTGGTTAAGAAGTCAGGCAAGGAAATGGAAACCATTTGTTGCCAATAGGGTGGAGGAAATTCAAGCGCACACAGATCCCAAGCAATGGAAGCATTGTCCAGGCATCCAAAACCCCGCTGATTTACCAACACGAGGAATTTCAGTGAAAGATCTTCACAGTCAAGTTTGTGGTGGAATGGGCCAGAGTGGCTAAAACTTGGAAGTGAAAACTGGCCTTCTAATCAGCCTATTGTAGGAGAATGCCAGGCTGAAGAAGCATGGGTGAGTGAGGTGAGAAAATGCGCTGTGAACAGTTGTCAAGTTATGCAGCAGGACCCCATATTGAGGCTTGAGGACATTAGCAGTCTGAAAAGATTGTTAAGAGTGACAGCATGGGTATATAGATTTACCAACAACATTAAGGGAGAAACAAGAAGGGAAGGAATTCTGAACAGTAATGAGATTCAGCAAGCCAGGAAATACTGGGTGGTATATATGCAGAAGGAAAAATTTGGTGAAGAGAGAGAATTGCTCACCAGCCATCCATTACAGGTTCTACCAACACATTCTGCGCTCAAGGGTTTGGATGTGTTTTTGGATCAGGATTTATTGAGAGTAGGAGGTAGACTACAGTTTTCTGGGCTTCCAGAGGAGAAAAGACATCCAATTTGCTACCTTCTGGGGGGCACTTTGTGGACCTTTTGATCCTGGATACTCATCATAAGCTGTTACATGCTGGAGTTAGAGAAGTGATAATAGAGATTAGACAACAATTTTGGATTCCCAAAATTAGACAAGTAGTAAAAAAGGTCTTGCATAAATGTGTGGTTTGCAAGCGTTGGAGTGCAAAGCCTTATTATGAAAAGGTGGCTCCACTTCCAAGAGAACGGTGTGTCTATACTGCCCCATTTGATGTAGTGGGAGTAGACTTTGCAGGGCCAGTCTATGTGTATGAGCGAGGGGAGTCTAACAAAGGTTATATATGTCTTTTCACCTGTGCTACCACCAGAGCAATCCATTTGGAGTTGGTAAGCAACTTAAGTAGTGATGTATTTCTTTTGGCCTTTAAAAGGTTTGTGAACAGAAGGGGTTTCCCAAATAAAATCATATCGGATAATGCAAAAACCTTCAAAAAGGCTGCAAAGGAACTCCAAGAAATTTGGTCCTTGCTAAAAGAGGAAGGATTCCAATCCTACTTTTCACACCAAGGGGTACAGTGGGAGTTTATTGTTGAGAGAGCACCATGGTGGGGAGGATTTTGGGAAAGGCTAGTGAGAAGTGTAAAGTGTCCATTAAAGAAACTTTTAGCTAATGCTCATTTGAGCAAAGAAGAATTCTGCACTGTTTTATGTGAAGTAGAAGCAATGGTGAACAGTAGGCCTATCACTTTTGTTTACAACAGTATGCAGGATGCAGAGCCATTGACACCAAATCATTTTCTTTGTGGTAAACGATTAACATCAAGCCCCAGTGTGCCAGAAGACTTGCAGCCTATCCAGAGCACTCAAGGAGAGTTAACCAGACGGTTCAGGTACCTTGAAGAGCTACAAGATCAGTTATGGAAGAGGTGGCAGATGGAATACTTGCCAGAACTCAATTATTACCCATCAGGCAAGGTAAAGGGCTCCAATGCAAATTGTATCAAGGTGGGAGACGTGGTAATGATTGGGGATGAAAGACCAAGGCAATGCTGGAAGCTTGGCATAATTGAAGAGTTGTTTGTTGGCAAAGACAATTTAGTTAGGTCTGCACTGGTAAAGACTTCAGGAGGAAAGTTAAAGAGACCTATACAAAAACTCTATGCTTTAGAAATCAGCAAAAACACAGATAGTCAAGATGAAACATTTGAGTTACAGCCTCATGGAGAAGGCTTGGCTAACCTTGCGGAAGGTAACGACAACAATGCCTCTTCGGTGGGGAGTGTTAGAAAATCTAGAAGAGGAAGAACCATTGTTGTCCCAAGGCGATATGATGACTAAGCTGATTGATGCAGCATTGCTTGTATATATTAAGTTAAGGTGTATATATATCCATCTCATAATTGTAAGGTTAGTGAAAAATTCACTTAATAAGAGCTAGCATTTTTGGGCTCTTGTGGCATCAGTGTTTGGGACGCTGGTGGCATCATTTGGGGCGCTGCGCGTCTTTTCTACTCGTTTGTGGGATGTCGTACGTACAGGGTGTGGTCTTGTAGAGAGCTCTCTTGCAATTCAGTTTGGTTGTTTAGATACAAGATTGTTGCACCGTGCAATAGTCCAGGTTGCGTTGTTGTTGCAAGGTTGAGAAAGAAGACCATAAATAGTACCCTTTTTGTTTACATTAAATTCATGTAACTAAGGTCTAAGGTAGGCCCGCATCGAGTCAGCAACCCTGAGGTTACCCTGAGGTAGGACCTAATAGGATCTCAAATCCGTAAGTTTTAATTTAGCTTAACTTGGGCTTCAGATAGAACTGGCCCTTTAGAATTTGGCCGTTCACGGCTCAGCTGGGATTTTGAACCCGACAAATAAATAAAATAACATGGTCCTTCAGAACCGGATTCTACCCCAAGACTGAGTCAGTGACTATTTTTCGGCAAAGTTCTGATTGTGCAAATTGTAGCCCAAGTTAGGCCTAGACGGGTTGAGTATTATTGAATTAAGGTCCCAGGGTAAAAAGTTTGGTCGCCCAATTGCGAAACTTGGCCAGTCGTCTGTCGTTGTTTTGGCCTACATTTTACCGGTTTGGTTAATTTTGGGTTATTATTGAATTAAGGTCCCAGGGTAGAAAGTTTGGTCGCCCAATTGCGAAACTTGGCCAGTCGTCTGTCGTTGTTTTGGCCTACATTTTACCGGTTTGGTTAATTTTGGGTTATTATTGAATTAAGGTCCCAGGGTAAAAGTTTGGTCGCCCAATTGCGAAACTTGGCCAGTCGTCTGTCGTTGTTTTGGCCTACATTTTACCGGTTTGGTTAATTTGGGTTATTATTGAATTAAGGTCCCAGGGTAAAAGTTTGGTTGCCCAATTGCGAAACTTGGCCAGTCGTCTGTCGTTGTTTTGGCCTACATTTACCAGTTTGGTTAATTTGGTTTATTATTCGTAGGCGAAGGTTGCAGACCAGTGCGCCAGTTACTTGGGTGGAAAATTTGGTATTCCATACTGGTGTTGGTTAGTACCCCACCTAGCAATTCAGTTTATTTGAAAGTAAAATTTACGTTTGATCAGTTCGGTTAAGTATTTCTGCCAATTCATTATTTGGCATTGAGCCCAATTGTTGTTTGCATTGAAGATGAGTGCATCTGAATTGAACAAATTTATAAAAAGGAGAAGCGCCTACAAAGGTCTAATTACAAAGGTCATTGCCACTATAGATTCTGCCATAGAGCAAGAGGATTTACGCTTAGTGACTGCGCAGCTTTCCATATTAGAAACTAAAAAGGTTGCTCTAAGTGAGGTAAATGTTAAAATTGAGGCTCTTATAGAAGAGGATGAAATAGAAAATAACATAATTTACTTTGAAGAGATTATTGATGATATAATTAACGTAGGCCTCCGAGCAAAAGAGTTTAGTAGCTCAGTACAGTTAGAGACCAGGTCTGATAATGAAACACAACACTCAACAAATGATGTTTGTGAAGTTAAGGTAAACAGATCTGTAGTTCAATTACCGAGGCTTGTACTCAAAACATTTTCTGGGTATTCAGGAATGGCAAGGATGGGCAGACAGTTTTCAATCAGCAGTTCATTCTAGTCAAGTGTTAAGTGCCGTGGAGAAGTTTAATTATTTGCGGTCCCTCTTGGAAGGGGAGGCAGCAAAGACTATAGCAGGATTAGCATTAACAGAGGCTAATTATAATGTGGCTTGGGATATATTAAAGAAACGGTTTGGTAAGCCAGAGATCTTAATTAAAAGCCACCTCCGTGCACTTTTAGCTATACCTCCTGTTAATAATCCTAATAGTGTCAAGGAGTTACGGCAGTTATATGATGAATTTGAAATTAGAACTAGGTCCCTGGACAACTTGGGTGTAGGAATGGAAAAGTATGGTATAATGTTGGTTCCTACACTGGAGTCTAAATTGCCTAGCTCAATTTTGCTTGAATTAAGTAGGGGACACTCTGCAGAACATGTGTACATCCCCCTTCAGCAGATGTTAAGTCTTTTAGGCACAGAATTAGCAAGACGAGAGGGAGTTGAGTTTGCACAGTGGGATGGTAAACAAGGGACAAAGGCAGGCAGCACCAAAGTTTCCACAAAAAGGAATAGCCCTACAGTGTCAGCTCTACATGCCTCCTCTGAGAATAAATTAAAGGGAATCAAGGAATGCATATTTTGCGAAGGCAACCACAAGTCATAAATGTGAGGTGGCTGAGGCCTTACCCTTTGAGGAGAGAAAGGACAGGGTAACTAAGTCCACAGCATGTTTTAAATGTTTTTTGAAAGGTCATAGAGCAAGGTTTTGTAAGTTTAAAATTTTTGCAAAAAATGTCATGGTAGGCATCAGCCATTATTGTGTGAAAACACTCTTAGTAGGCCTACCCCAGAAGTAGAGACATCAGTGGCACATGCCATTGCTATGCAAGGGAGTAAAAGTAAAGGGGGATTATTGCAAACAACTGCAGCCTTATTAATTGGGAATGAGGGAGAAGCTACTGTAAGAGTGTTGTTTGATAGTGGTAGCCAGTGTAGTTTTATTAAGACCAGAATTTCCAGAAAATTGAAGTTTAAAGAACTTAAGAGGGAAAATTTAAGAATTTCTGGGTTTGGGGGTTCCGTTCAAAACCGAACCAAATTTAAGAAGGTAGAAGTTTTGGTTAAAGGGTTGTTACCGCAAAGTCCCACTATCAAGGTCCAAGCTGTAGAGATTGAGGAACTTTGTACTCCAGTCACTACTTGTTTAGATATGGCATGTGTCCAAGAATTGCAAGTTAAAGGAATTAATTTGGGCAATAATGTTTGAGGGAACAGAAGATATTTGTCTTTTGATTGGAGCTGACTATTATTGGGACTTCATCACTGGTAATATTGTCCGTACATCTCAAGGCCCGGTAGCTATTGAAAGTAAGCTAGGCTGGATGCTACATGGTAGTTATTGCAATGAAATGGAAGTTAAGGCTCTTTTTGTTAAGATTGAGGAGAACAGCCATGGCCTGGAAAGGCATTTGAAAGCGTTTTGGGAACTTGAATCTATTGGCATAAAGGACAACCAGGCAAGTACAGTGAACAATGATGTTTTAGAGCAATTTGAAAAAGGGATTGGGTTTAGAGATGGTTGCTATGAAGTTGGCCTACCATGGAAGGATTCTTGCAAACCCGGTTCAAACCTTCAGCTAGCTAATCGGAGGTTGGAGACTTCATTGTACAGGCTAAGAAAAAATGAGTTGTTGTTAATTGAATACGATGAGGCCATCCTAAGTTATGTAAGGGAGGGCTATGCTGAAAGGGTGCAAGGTGAGCTGGTGAGCCAGGAGGCACATTATCTGCCACACCATGCAGTGGTACGGCGAGACAAAACTACCACCAAACTGAGGGTAGTTTTTGATGGCTCAGCCAAGGACAAAGGTGTGTCTCCTTGAATGACTGTTTGGATGCTGGGCCAAATTTAAATGCAGATTTATTTTCCTTGTTACTGAGATTCAGGTTTGGTAGAGTAGCATTGACTGCAGATGTGAAGCAAGCCTTTTTGCGGATAAAGTTAAAACCAGAGGACAGAGATGCAGTAAGGTATCTGTGGGTGGATACGAAAGACTTGTTGGAAAATGAACCTAAGGTTCAAGCATATAGAATGAAGTCAGTGTTGTTTGGCCTCAGCTCTAGTCCATTTCTGTTGGCAGCTACTATGCAGTACCATTTTAAGAAATATTCTGAAGTCTATCCTAACACTATTGAACACATAAGGAAAAATTTTATGTTGATGATTTGCTGTGTTCCGTGGATAATACAGAAATGGCTAAACAGATATTCATGGAGGCTAGAGCTATAATGAGGGAGGCTGGCATGGAGCTTAGAAAATGGCAGCCAATCATTCGCAATTACAAGAGTTTATGAGTCATTCTGTGTAGTACCTGATGCAGCAGAAAGTATTGAGGATTCTGGTATTAAGGAGTTGTGGGCAATAGACGCAAAGGTGCTAGGCATTGTTTGGCAGCAAGATGATGATTTGTTTACCTTCAATGGGAAATCTTTAGTAGAGCTGGCTGAGAATGAGACAAGGTGGACAAAACGTACAGCTCTTAGTTTGGCTTCAAAGGTCTATGATCCTCTTGGATTCTGGCTCCATTTGTGATAAAGTCAAAAATTTGGTTTCAGAGCCTCTGGGAAATTGGACTTGGTTGGGACCAAGAGTTACTGATCATATGGTGGTATGGTGGAAATATTGGTTCAAAGAATTGCACATCTTGGAGACATTGAAATCCCAAGATGGTACTTTGGAGAGTTGAACAATAGTCCAGACAATTTGGAGCTGCACATCTTTTGTGATGCAAGTGAGGAAGCCTATGCAACTTGTATTTATATAAGAGGCGCATTGCAAGAGGAAGTAAGTTGCAGTTGGTTGCTGCAAAGAGCAGAGTAGCACCTTTGAAAAGGCTTTCGGTTCCAAGGTTGGAATTGATGGGTGCCGTTATTGCTAGTCGGCTTGCAATTACAGTGCGAAAGTCTTTGGCCCTCTATGAAATTCCAAGCTATTATTGGACAGACTCCGCTATAGTTTGGCACTGGTTAAGAAGTCAGGCAAGGAAATGGAAACCATTTGTTGCCAATAGGGTGGAGGAAATTCAAGCGCACACAGATCCCAAGCAATGGAAGCATTGTCCAGGCACCCAAAACCCCGCTGATTTACCAACACGAGGAATTTCAGTGAAAGATCTTGCACAGTCAAGTTTGTGGTGGAATGGGCCAGAGTGGCTAAAACTTGGAAGTGAAAACTGGCCTTCTAATCAGCCTATTGTAGGAGAATGCCAGGCTGAAGAAGCATGGGTGAGTGAGGTGAGAAAATGCGCTGTGAACAGTTGTCAAGTTATGCAGCAGGACCCCATATTGAGGCTTGAGGACATTAGCAGTCTGAAAAGATTGTTAAGAGTGACAGCATGGGTATATAGATTTACCAACAACGTTAAGGGAGAAACAAGAAGGGAAGGAATTCTGAACAGTAATGAGATTCAGCAAGCCAGTAAATACTGGGTGGTATATATGCAGAAGGAAAAATTTGGTGAAGAGAGAGAATTGCTCACCAGCCATCCATTACAGGTTCTACCAACACATTCTGCGCTCAAGGGTTTGGATGTGTTTTTGGATCAGGATTTATTGAGAGTAGGAGGTAGACTACAGTTTTCTGGGCTTCCAGAGGAGAAAAGACATCCAATCTTGCTACCTTCTGGGGGGCACTTTGTGGACCTTTTGATCCTGGATACTCATCATAAGCTGTTACATGCTGGAGTTAGAGAAGTGATAATAGAGATTAGACAACAATTTTGGATTCCCAAAATTAGACAAGTAGTAAAAAAGGTCTTGCATAAATGTGTGGTTTGCAAGCGTTGGAGTGCAAAGCCTTATTATGAAAAGGTGACTCCACTTCCAAGAGAACTGTGTGTCTATACTGCCCCATTTGATGTAGTGGGAGTAGACTTTGCAGGGCCAGTCTATGTGTATGAGCGAGGGGAGTCTAACAAAGGTTATATATGTCTTTTCACCTGTGCTACCACCAGAGCAATCCATTTGGAGTTGGTAAGCAACTTAAGTAGTGATGTATTTCTTTTGGCCTTTAAAAGGTTTGTGAACAGAAGAGGTTTCCCAAATAAAATCATATCGGATAATGCAAAAACCTTCAAAAAGGCTGCAAAGGAACTCCAAGAAATTTGGTCCTTGCTAAAAGAGGAAGCATTCCAATCCTACTTTTCACACCAAGGGGTACAGTGGGAGTTTATTGTTGAGAGAGCACCATGGTGGGGAGGCTTTTGGGAAAGGCTAGTGAGAAGTGTAAAGTGTCCATTAAAGAAACTTTTAGCTAATGCTCATTTGAGCAAAGAAGAATTCTGCACTGTTTTATGTGAAGTAGAAGCAATGGTGAACAGTAGGCCTATCGCTTTTGTTTACAACAGTATGCAGGATGCAGATCCATTGACACCAAATCATTTTCTTTGTGGTAAACGATTAACATCAAGCCCCAGTGTGCCAGAAGACTTGCAGCCTATCCAGAGCACTCAAGGAGAGTTAACCAGACGGTTCAGGTACCTTGAAGAGCTACAAGATCAGTTATGGAAGAGGTGGCAGATGGAATACTTGCCAGAACTCAATTATTACCCATCAGGCAAGGTAAAGGCTCCAATGCAAATTGTATCAAGGTGGGAGACGTGGTAATGATTGGGGATGAAAGACCAAGGCAATGCTGGAAGCTTGGCATAATTGAAGAGTTGTTTGTTGGCAAAGACAATTTAGTTAGGTCTGCACTGGTAAAGACTTCAGGAGGAAAGTTAAAGAGACCTATACAAAAACTCTATGCTTTAGAAATCAGCAAAAACACAGATAGTCAAGATGAAACATTTGAGTTACAGCCTCATGGAGAAGGCTTGGCTAACCTTGCGGAAGGTAACGACAACAATGCCTCTTCGGTGGGGAGTGTTAGAAAATCTAGAAGAGGAAGAACCATTGTTGTCCCAAGGCGATATGATGACTAAGCTGATTGATGCAGCATTGCTTGTATATATTAAGTTAAGGTGTATATATATCCATCTCATAATTGTAAGGTTAGTGAAAAATTCACTTAATAAGAGCTAGCATTTTTGGGCTCTTGTGGCATCAGTGTTTGGGATGCTGGTGGCATCAATTTGGGGCGCTGCGCGTCTTTTCTACTCGTTTGTGGGATGTCGTACGTACAGGGTGTGGTCTTGTAGAGAGCTCTCTTGCAATTCAGTTTGGTTGTTTAGATACAAGATTGTTGCACCGTGCAATAGTCCAGGTTGCGTTGTTGTTGCAAGGTTGATAAAGAAGACCATAAATAGTACCCTTTTTGTTTACATTAAATTCATGTAACTAAGGTCTAAGGTAGGCCCGCATCGAGTCAGCAACCCTGAGGTTACCCTGAGGTAGGACCTAATAGGATCTCAAATCCGTAAGTTTTAATTTAGCTTAACTTGGGCTTCAGATAGAACTGGCCCTTTAGAATTTGGCCGTTCACGGCTCAGCTGGGATTTTGAACCCGACAAATAAATAAAATAACAGGGCTCTTGTGGCACCATTTTTGGGTACTGGCAACGTCCTTTCTACACTTTTGTTTAATGCAGCACTGATGAGTCGTGGTCTTTTAGAGAAGTCTCTTGCAATTCAGTTTGGTAGTTTAGATACAAGATTGTTGCACCGCGCAGTGGTGCAGGTTGTGTTGTTGCAAGGTTTAGAAAGAAGAGCGTAAATATTGCCTTTTTTATTTTGATACTACTGACGCTTAAAATAGGCTCACATCGAGTCAACAACCCTAGAGGACAATGATTATGTTTATGTTTATGTTTTATTCAAGTGATTACTTATTATGCTTATTCCTTTTTCAGATGACCGTTGTCATTGTTTGACTTTATATAAATAAATAAATGATTACAAAGAGTTGGTTCTCATTTATGACAACGGTCTTAGGTACAAATGACTGATTAATTAAATAAATAATAAAATAAGTCTACATACGTGGTAAATTCAAGCAACTGTCAACCACCCCAACCTAATTAAGCAACTTCAACAAACGCTATCCACAATGCCTGCCGTAGAATGTCCTATCACAGGTTGTACCTATGTCACAGCAGACCTGGACCCAGCCATTGTAGCCGCACTTATAACAGCCCACTGCACGACCCATGTCCCAAGCCCGACAGTCTCTGCAAAGGTTGAGAAAGTAAGACGGCCAACCATTTCGGCTGCAGGTACCAGTGAAGACTGGGCATATTTTACGTCGCGTTGGACAGATTATGCGGAAGCTACAAAAATCACTGGTAGGGACAAAGTGGTACAACTACTTGAATGCTGCGACGATTCACTCCGCAAAGATTTGACAAGATCCGCAGGTGGAAGCCTAACAAACAAAACCGAAGATGAAGTCCTTGCTGCAATCAAGAAACTAGCTGTCCGAGAGGAGAACACCATGGTAGCCAGGGTTACCCTACACAATATGCGACAAGACCGCGACGAAACTGTGCGCAGTTTTGGAGCCCGTCTTCGTGGTCAGGCCGGAGTCTGCAAATTTCTTGTTGAATGCCCAAGCTGCAACAACAACGTAAATTACACTGACCCCATCCTTCGCGACGTCCTTACCCGCGGAATTGCTGACCCGGAAATACAACTGGAACTCCTCGGCAACAGTAACCAGGAGATGACCCTGGAAGACGTCTTTCAGTTTGTCGAGGCGAAGGAAGCAGGCAAGCGCTCAGCATCACGACTGCTGGACTCCCATGCCGTGGAGGCCGCAGGCAGCACATACAGGAGAAGTAAGCAAATACCCCACAAGACAAAAATGCCCCTGTTCATATTGTGGTAAAAAAGGACACGGCAGAAGAGCCCCAGTCCACATACGCAAGAAGGATTGCCCTGCGTACAACCACAAATGCAAAATTTGCAAGCGCGACAGCCATTGGGAATCCGTATGCAGGAGCAAAGACAAGGACAAGAGCCTTTCAGCCACTCCTAATAAAGCTGATGAGTGCGAAGGTGCGGTATTTGATCTTCTCTGCGCCACAAGCAACACTTCCGAGCCACATAAGAAAAGAGCAATCGCCCTCGACCATCACATTTACAATGAACTATCGGACATGTGGATCAAGGAAACTCACAACCACAGCCACACATCAACCTGACAGTCAGGACTCTCCCCGAAGACTACGAGGCGCTTGGGGCAACCCTCAATGCCCACCCAAAAACCGTGGTACTGCTGCCATGGCAGACACAGGCTGTCAGAGCTGCCTCACCGGTATCAAGGTTATCCACCGCCTCGGGCTTCTCCAGTCTGACCTCATCCCTGTGACCATGAAGATGCACGCCGCCAACAACAAGGGCATCAAAATCCTTGGCGCAGCCATACTTCGCCTCACTGGCAAGGATGAACAGGGCCAACAAGTAGAAACGAGACAGGTAACATATGTGACAGATTCTTCTGACAAGTTCTTCATCAGCAGAGAGGCATGCGTTTCACTCGGCATTATCTCGGGAAGATTCCTACAGTGGGGGAAGTCCAACTGGATCCAGCACAATACTGTAACAACAGTGCCAGCACGCCACACAGTGACAGCGGACTTGTAACTAACTGTGACTGTCCAAGACGCCAACATCCTCCATCACCTCCAATCGAGCTACCGCTACCCGCTGTTGCGGCGAACCAGCAAAAGCTCAAGGAATACCTGCTGGACTATTACAAATCAAGCACCTTCAACACTTGTGACCACCAAGCGCTGCCCATGATGGACGGCCCCCCAATGAAATTGATGGTGGACCCCAATGCCAAACCAGTCGCACATCACACCCCCGTCCCAGTACCAATCCACTGGCAGGAGGACGTGAAGGCTGGCCTCGACCAAGATGTCAGACTGGGTGTCCTTGAACCAGTACCCGTTGGTGAGCCCGTAACCTGGTGTCACAGAATGGTGGTGTGCGCCAAAAAGAACGGAAAACCAAGGCGTACCGTTGACTTTCAACCCCTCAACGCTCACGCCACCCGCGAAACACACCACACTCAATCGCCATTCCACCAGGCCAGATCAGTACCGCAAGGCAAAAAGAAAACAGTGTTTGATGCATGGAATGGATATCACAGCGTACCAATCTGTGAAGAAGACCGCCACTTGACCACCTTCATAACGCCCTGGGGTCGCTACCGTTACAAAACCGCTCCCCAGGGTTACATTGCATCTGGTGACGGTTACACAAGAAGGTACGACGAAATTGTATCGAGCATCCCTAACAATACAAAGTGCATTGACGACGTCTTGCTCTGGTCAGACACAGTGGAGGAGAGCTTCTTCCAGGCCACCCAGTGGCTTGACACCTGCGGCAGACACGGAATCACACTGAACCCCGACAAGTTTGTGTTCTGTCAGGACAAGGTTGAATTTGCAGGCTTCGAGATCACATCTGACAGTGTCCGACCCTGTAAAAAATACCTCAAAGCAATCCTAGAGTTTCCATCTCCAAAGAACATCACCGACGTTCGATCATGGTTCGGGCTCATCAACCAGGTGTCGTATGCCTTCAGCATGGCCAAGAGGATGCAGCCGTTCCGCCTACTTCTGAAGCCAGGAACACCTTTCAAGTGGGATGACGAATTGGAAACCATCTTCGAAGAATCAAAGGATGTCATCATCACAGAAATAGAGGAGGGCGTTAAAATTTTTGACAAAACCAAGCCCACATGCCTCGCCACAGACTGGTCGAAAACAGGCATCGGCTACTGGCTACTTCAGAAACACTGCACCTGTACACGAGTCGAACCCTTCTGCTGCCATACTGGATGGCGTGTCACATTGGTCGGCAGTAGATTCACTACCTCAGCTGAGTCCCGCTATGCACCAGTAGAAGGAGAAGCACTTGCTGTCGCCGATGCCCTTGACAAGGCGAGGTACTTCGTGCTGGGATGCGAAGACCTAATAATTGCAGTGGACCACAAACCTCTCCTCAAAGTGTTTGGTGACAGATCCCTAGAGGACATATCTAATACACGCCTCAGAAACTTGAAGGAAAAAACCCTCAGGTACCGCTTCCGGATGATCCACGTACCAGGCGCGAAACACAAAGCTGCTGACGGGGTGTCACGATACCCCACTGGCGACCCCATACCACTGACACTCCCCGATGACGTAGCAGCCATCCATCATCGGCATACGGACATCACTGACAGATGGTAATGGCATGGAAGCCTGCGTCATTTCTGCAGCCGCATCAACACTCAACTCGCTGAGCCTGGCATCAGTGACATGGGATCGAGTACGCACCGCCACGACCAGCGATGAAGTCATGAATAGTTTAGCCAATGTCATAGAGTCCGGCATGCCTGAATCCCGCCATGCACTCCCTGCACAGCTGCGGGAATATCACCAGTTTCGCGACGACCTCCGCACTGTTGACGGCGTGGTAATGTACAGGAACCGCACGGTTATCCCGCCGGCCCTCAGGCAAGAAGTACTGGCTTCACTCCACTCAGCTCATCAAGGTACTTCATCCATGATCTCCAGAGCAGAAGACTCCATTTTCTGGCCTGGCATCACACCAGCCATCACAGCACTACGGGCTAGCTGCAACCACTGCAACCGCATGGCACCAACCCAGCCCAGCGCTCCACCCACTCCACCAACATCACCAGAATACCCCTTCCAGTGCGTCTGCGCGGACTACTTCCACTACAAAGGAGTAAACTACCTGGTCGTGGTGGACAGATACTCTAACTGGCCAATAGTAGAGAGGTCATCAGATGGTGCTGCTGGACTCATCGCCTGCCTCCGACGGACCTTCGTCACCTTCGGCATCCCCGACGAACTGGCTTCCGATGGGGGCCCTGAATTTACCGCAGCAGCCACACGGCAGTTCCTCAAAAACTGGGGCGTACACCACCGACTCTCATCAGTGGCTTTCCCTCACAGCAACTGTCGGGCAGAAGTTGGTGTCAAGACAACGAAACGCCTAATAACCGACAACACTGGACCAAACGGCGACCTCAACACCGAAAACTTTCAACGGGCCATGCTTCAATACAGAAACACGCCGGATAGAGATACAAAACACTCCCCAGCAATGTGTGTATTCGGCCGCCCTATCCGGGACTTCATTCCAATCCTTCCCGGCGATATAAACCACACGACACGTGGCGTGAAAACTTGGCCACCCGAGAAGAGCTCTGAGGAACCGCCACATGAGGGGAGCGAACGCTGGTCAGAGCACACCAAGAGACTCCCACCACTAGCAGTCGGAGACCTTATACGCATCCAGAACCAGGTCGGTCCACACGCCCGTAAATGGGACAAGACAGGTGTGGTCATCGAAGTCAGGCAGTTTGACCAGTACGTGGTTAGGGTCGATGGATCTGGGAGGGTAACTGTAAGGAACAGGAAATTCCTTAAAAAATATGAACCTTCAGCACACCTGCTCCAAAGATGACCATAGACCAACATTTGAAGAACTTCCTAGCGGTGCCCACCAACAGCCCACCTGCTGCACCACCTACACCTGCCAGGTCAGCACCAGGACCAAAGACACCCGCTTCACCCCGTAGTCCGACACGGTCCAGCCCACGTTGAACGCAGGCGCCCGACCCTGAAGAGACCACACCCCCACCCAAGAAGACATGTCAACGCCGCCCATCGACATACTACCACCTGCACCCCCTAGGCCAATGGGTACGGCACCCCAAACTGCAACTCCACTAAGGCGTTCCAACCGTACCAGACGCTCCCCTACCTGGCATGAAGACTACCATATGAATCAAGAAGAGTAACCAATCAAGTATACTTTAAATTAAGGGCACTGACAAAATAAGGTTTAGTCTTTATCCATAAACATACAAATTTTTTTTTTGCCATATTATCCTTAATAATCTTCTTTATAAAACTACTGGCTCAAAGACTTGGGGGAGAGATAGAGTACAGCACACTTTACACTTTACTTACTAAGAACTTTATATTGTGTTCCCAATACAGCTGTATCCTCATTACTGCACTATTACTTTTGTCAGGAATACCGTTGTACAACCCTTATTTTAATATACGATTCAATCTCTCGCTAAACTCTCTAATTGTATTGTAATATGTTTGATTGGATATAATGTACTGTATAATTCCATAAGTATTTATATTTTAGTTTCTACAGTATCGTATTCATCATGATGTAATAGCAAAGCTTTATGTTCTCATATTACTCTTAAATAAACTAGTATCTATGTTTTCCTATTAAAGTACTATACTGTATTCACTTTATAAAACAATATAAGTCTTCGCACTACTGTACTGCAATTACCTCATATCACAACTAGTATCAAAGACTTGGGAGGAGATAGAGGACAATGATTATGTTTATGTTTATGTTTTATTCAAGTGATTACTTATTATGCTTATTCCTTTTTCAGATGACCGTTGTCATTGTTTGACTTTATATAAATAAATAAATGATTACAAAGAGTTGGTTCTCATTTAAACCCTGAGGTAGGACAGAATAGGACCTTCATGTCCGTGAAGTCTATTTTAACTTAGGCTATAAGTTAAAGTAGCCCTTCAGAGCTTGGCCGTTCAAGGCTCAGCTATGATTCTGAACCCAATCAAAAAATATATTAACACCAGGTAAGTTTTGTCATACAGAGCATGGGTATCGGCTACTAATTAACAACAAGTTAATTAGTAGAACTCACACAATTTAGTAACTTCATTGACCGTTATGGATGAACCTCAAGATCCGAAGCGGAATTATTAGCTCCATAGGATCCAGTACAAGGCCTAGTAACGGTGGCTGGGCGTGTTTAATCGGGCCCCATAGGATCCCGTACTGTCGAAAAACGGTGGATGAACGTGTCTAATCGGTGTCTACTTCCCACTCTGAAACAACGTGGGACCCACTGACAGATCCGCGTGAGTTCTACGTCAGCACCCCACGTTGTTCCAACTTGAGCTTGTTGTTTGTATCGAATTCTCTCGCACTTTTTGGCACCAAGCCAAAAATCTCTCCAACAACTTCACTTCTTTCCATCCTCTTTTCCATTATGACAGCTCAGTTGCCGTCTCTACTCCTCATAAAGTTGAACGCTTCGCTCAGACTTTTGCCCCCAGGTCAACCCTGGACTATTCTAGTGCTGTTGTTCCAACTTCTCCCCCTCTGAATTAATTGTCTAAAATTAGAATCTCTTCAAAAATGTTTTTTCTGCTCCCACCTAGACTCAAGTCCAAGAAGATGTACGGTCCTGATGGGGTCCTTCGTGTTGTTCTCAAAAAATGTGCTTCTGTGCTGACATTCTGCCAAGGCAAAATCTTTCGTCTTTGCCTTTCATCTGATATTTTTCCTTCCTGTTGGCGGTCTGCTTTCATTCAGCCTGTCCCAAAGAAGGGTGACCGCTCTCAACCCTCCATCTATCGTCCAACTGCGTTGATTTCTCACCATTCTTTACTCCCCAGTTAGGACTGAATAGAATTTGTATTAGGGTTAGTGCTGAATAGGAATTTGTATTAGAGTTAGGCCGGATGGACCTAAGCTATAGCAAGGTAGTTTACCGACACAAGCCAACCCACAGTAGGCTAGGCTACTTCCATTTTTCCAAACAAACAAATCCCATCCTCGTCGCCAAATGTAATAACGTGGGGTATTAGGCCCCGTTAGGTATTAGGTTAGCAATTAGACATAATAGGTACTTACAGGTGTTTTGCTTTAAACCGTCTTTGGGGTCTATCATTTGTTCTTTCGGTGCCCATTTGCGCCAACATCAACAAACCTCGACCAACCCAGTCCTACTTTACCAATTTAGAAGCCAAGACGTTACCCCTAACTGACATAATAAGTAGACAACTTAACCTAATCACCACCTAGTTTCTTCAATTGGACAATAAATAGGACTTAGAATCAACGATTCCTGCAGACAGAAAATTATATGCTGCTTCGGTCAGCCCATGAACAGAACAGGCCGCGTCTTAGTGTTTATGTTTTTGTGTTGTAATTTATTTTCCTTTTAGTGACTTTTAGACTGTATATATATATATATATATATATATATATATATATATATATATATATATAATATATATATATATATATATATATATATATATATACATACATATATATATATACAGGGCGTCCCAAAAAAATGTATACACACTTTAAATAATTATAAAGGCAGTGTTTATTAAAATACATTTCATTTTCAAAATGTAATAGAATCTACAGACATTATTTAATTGTTTTGTCAACGCCTGTTTTCAAACTGACGTCCGTTCTGGTCCAGGCACTGCTGATAACGCGAAGCAATGGAATCGCAAACATCACGAAACATTTCGTTTGGTATTTGTGTGCATTCTCGTTCAATGGCTGCTCTCAATTCAGCGACTGTTGCAGGTTTTATAGCGTAGACTTTGTCTTTTAAGTATCCCCATAAAAAAAGTCTAGTGGTGTGAGGTCTGGTGAACGCGGAGGGTATTCTACGAAACCCCTTCGTCCAATCCACATCCACATCGTGCCAAGTACCACTCGCAATACTCCACTCTTCGGTCCGGATCATCTTCATTAATAGCATGGACTAATCTTGGAATGTAACTTTTCCATTGACAGCGCTTCAAAATGCGTTGGACAGACGATTCTGAAATTCCTACCTCACGACTCGCTTGCCGCACAGATTTTCTTCGACTTTGGTGATACGTTTCCAGTACTCTTTCTTGCTTTGTGGGGCTTGTCGATGTCCGTGGTCTTCCGGAACGCTTCTTGTGGACATTCTGAACAGTTCCATCGGCTTCAAACTTATCTCTAATTCGAGTGATGGTAAGTCGCGTTGGTGGATCTGTTTGAAACTCCCTCCGAAACTGTCTTTGCACTTCAACCGCGTTTTCACACTTCCAGTAGCATTTTAGAATGAATTTCCTTTGTTCAAAGCTTAGTCTGACTGCCATTATTAATTCTAATGGGTTTAACTTGGAAAGAAAGAAACATCAATTGAGCTATCAGCTGTTAAAGTGTGTATTCATTTTTTTGGGACGCCCTGTATATATATATATATATATATATATATATATATATATATATATATATATATATATATATATATATATATATATATATATTGTGTATACACACCTTGTTAACCTTGTTGCTGTTTCGTGCGTTCGTCTCTTCACACGGAGGTCAAGCTGGTGGCACCGCCTCTAGGTCTGGCCTGGTGGAGGAGCGAGTTGCTTTCTTGCGCTCTCCACCGTACATAACCAGGTACACCAGCAACTCGCTCCTCCACCAGGCCAGACCTAGAGGCGGTGCCACCAGCTTGACCTCCGTGTGAAGAGACCAACGCACGAAACAGCAACAAGGTTAACAAGGTGTGTGTATATATATATATATATATATATACACACACACACACACACATTATTAACCTTGTTGCTGTTTCGTGCGTTGGTCTATTCACACGGAGGTCAAGCTGGTGGCACCGCCTCTAGGCCTGGCCTGGTGTGGGAGCGAGTTGCTTTCTTGCGCTCTCCACCATACATAACCAGGTACACCTGGTTCATCTGATACCGTCCTGAGCCAGGTATCTAGTCTTCTCTTGAAGACTTCATCTTTGACCCCTGTAACGTTTCTGAGGACCTTTGGAAGCCGGTTGAAAAGTCTTGGCCCCCTGACAACCAAGCTATTTTCTTTCAGTGTTGAGGAGGACCCTTGTCGGGCCTTTAATTTGGGAACACTACACATTCTGTCTTTCCTATTTTCCAGTGTTGTTTGAATGGTAATTGGGTTTAGTTTTAGGTTTGGTACCAGTTTTTCGATCATTTTCCATATGTAGATTATGGTGTACCTCTCTCTTCTTCTTTCCAGGGAGCACAGATTTAGTTTACATAGTCTTTCCCAGTAGTTGAGTTCTTTGCAGCCATAAATCTTGGCTGTGAAATGTCTTTGTGTTTCTTCTAGTTTATTAGTTTCTTCCTTTTTATATGGGGACGTCAAAACTGAGCAGTATTCAAGTTTTGGTATAATCAGGGAATCATTACTGTCCTGTCCCTTCTTCTGAACATTCTTAGTACCTGTCCCGCGACTCTTTTTGCTTTATTTATTACATGTACTGTCTGATTTTGTATTTCGAATTTCGCATCATCGGTCATTATTACCCCCAGATCGATCACTTTCGTGCTTTCGTAGTTGAACGTATTGTGGAGTTTGCCCTTCAGAACCGCAACGAACGTGAAGTCCGAACGAGGTTGTCCTTCAGGTTCGGTTCAGATGACGGGGACGTAGATGATTTTTGGGTAATAATACCGTTCAGACGCTTGGCAGCTGTAGACACAGAATATATCTTGGGCCGTATAATGCAGGCCTCTCAAAGTAGTACAGCCTTCAATATGGACAACTTCATGATAGATATTGACAGAGTATTCCGGGTTACGGGTCATAGTGCCATACCTTATACTCTTAATTTCAATTCTCAGGCTATTTACAGAAAGCATATAAACGTCGATCGTGGTTGCGGCTTTATAGCAATAGTCTTAGCTCATATGTTCACTGTACTAAATACAATCGCATATAATATCTGGCTACCTACGGTTGTGCAGCGCGCCCGTAAACTGGCTTCAGATTGTAAGCTTGAGTTTGAGTGTAATATGGGCCCTGAAGAGCTGAGAAGGGTCGAGCAGGAAATGAATGTTTGTATAGTTGTATTTGGAATGGATGATCGTCGTAGGACTGTGTATGTTTTTGAAAGATGTGTGAGAGATCGTACAAGACCTCTATTTATTTTAAGATTGTCAGGAACATCGTATCTCCCCATTCGTAATACAAGGACTCTCTACGCTAGTTATGATAAAAGTCGAAAATATGGAAGGCATCATGATTTCTGTAAGGGATGTCTCGAGTTTGCGGATGATATAGTGAAACATTGTAAGGAGTGCTACATGGTATGTGAGCAGTGTAAAAGCCCCAAATGTGAAAGTCGTGTAGTTGAAACCGAAAAGAGGGAATATAAGGTGTGTAAACTACATTTTTCAATAATAAATGCTTTGAGCTCCATAAATCAATTGGCACTTGCAGGAAAATGAGGATTTGTCAGTGCGGTATGTTTCACATGATGGATAATTGGGGGAATTTCAAACATAAATGCAATGAAATTCACTGTTCTACATGTCATGAAAAATATAAGGCGGATGGAGTGAAGCATGTATGTTATATGAAAGATGCTAAGCCTAAAAATAGCCCTTGTATAACCGTATACTACGATATAGAAACATACACGAATGCTGAAACCAAAGAGGTTATTCCACATTTATTCGTAAATCAGACTATCTGCGATGAGTGCATGGAGATCGAGTGTGATGAGTGTCACAAATGTGGAAAACGGAAAAACGTTTTTAAAACGATTGTACACGAAAGCCCTGTGAAATTCTTTGTATCCTATATTGTCAAATTAGCGGACAAGTTAAAGAAAATGACTGTGTATATTCTTGCCCATAACGGGGCAAAATTTGACACACAGTTCTTTTGTAAGAGGTTGCTTGAACACGAGTCGTCTGCGATATTTACAGGCGTCCTTGAAAAGAGGCAACAAACTAATACAAATGCAGATAAGAGGTAATGTTCAGTTTAAAGACACCCTGCTGTTCACACCTTGTAAATTAGCCAAGCTACCCAAGGTCATGGGCGTAGCCGCTAAAGTTTCAAAAGGATATTTCCCTTACACATTCCTCACTTGCGAAACTTTAAACTACGTAAGGCTACCTCCCCCGAAACATTACTTTAACTACACCAACGTGAGTGATAGTGAACGTGAAGAGTTTGACCGCTACTACAACAGTTTTAATGAAGCCAGTCCATACGATATAGCTGATGAATGTGAACGTTATTGCGTGGATGATGTGCGCGTGCTTAGAGTATGTTTCCAGGCCTTTAGAAGGATGTACATAGCCCGTTTCAAATGCGATCCGTTGCAAGTCGCAACCACGATCGCCTCATTGTTTTACGGTGTTCAAGAAGAACTTCATGCCTAAAGACACCTTAGCGGTCATTCACAGAAACAATCCCCGCAGTTATGGGCACAAGGCTATTTACTGGTTCATACACCCACAGCAACCGACCGGGCTATACATAAAACACGCCCGCAATACGGGAGAAGTACCCATTAAGGTCAATGGTCGTGTTTTTTGGGTTGATGGCCTAAGTGAGGATCCAACCACTGGTGAGAAGACTGTGTACTCCTTTAACGGCTGCTGGTGGCATGGATGCCCACGCCTGAGTGTGCCGTCACAGGGGACCTCCATGGAAGATCCCGTCGAGCGCCTCCGCTATGCAGAGTGAGGAAGAGTTCACGACTGAAAAGCTCGAGGTGGTAAGAAAAACCTTCGATTGGAAAGGAGTGTTTATAAACTTGTATTTAATAATGACGTGATAGGTAACGATGCCCTTTTTGTGCGTGCTTTTGAGTGTATTCTGGCTGTGTTTGAAGATAACTTACCAACCGAATGTAAAGTGGGTACAAAAATAATATTGAATAATATGAAGGCCATTTATATCGAATATACTGTAGGTATCCGTATAACTTGAGCGGTGAAATGATGTTAAGCCGTATTTCCCGCCTAGTGCAAAGCAATAATGATGTGACTGTAGACTCGATTACGTGTGAGTTTAGTGTTTTGCACTGTAGAACATAAAGTATTTTGATGTGTATTTATTTTCAATATATTTAATTATTTAATATAATTGTGTGTGTGTGTGTGTATTTTTCCTGTACTAATATGTTGATGATTATACTTCTTCGTTTGGTATATTATTTTTTTTATATTTTCAATATATATTAATTATATAACTGTGTACAGTACTGTGCAAAAGTCAGAGACCACTGTCGATCTGATAACTATTAGATAATCTGTTGTATGAAAATTGGTTTTGATACTAAAATACATATTAACTCAGATGTCCAATACTTGTGTTCCAAAGCACATGTTCTTCTCTTCTCTTTATTTCCATTCCTTAAAAGGTGCTTTTTTGCTGCAGCACGTCTTTTAAGACCTACTGAGTTAAGTTTCCTTTATACAGTAAAGGGATCAACTGAGACACCTATTGTTTTTTCGAGATCTGCTGCAAGTGAAGTGCTGGATTTGCGTCTGTCTCGAAGGGAAGTAATCTTTAGATATTGTAGATCAGATGGAGAAAGCTTAGAGGGCCTCCCTAATCTAGGACGATCAGCTGGGGTCCCATTTGATCCGTGACGAGCCAAGATTTTTTGTACACCAGTTTCGGAAACGCCTGTAGATTCACTTATTTTTCTTTGACTCAGTCCCTCACCATGCAAAGGTATTATTTTATATCTAATCTCATCAGTAATTGTACTTTTTGTCATTTCTTAAGCCTGTGAAAGAAAAAAAACAGCATGAATTAGGATTATAATGAGAAACGTTTTGGATAAATTTGTTTTGCAGAATTTAAGTGAATATGTCAATACTTTTAATTGTAAATATTGATATAACAATAGCTTAGGAGCATTTACTGCAGATCCATCAGTAATAGTTCGCTAGATCTTTAAACACATGCGTTATAAGTAATATAATGAATCAACCCTCAAGTCCAATTTATACAGACTAAAGGGTCATCCAGCTTATACAACTTTATACACTTAAGTAATAACTTAGTTATACATTAATATGAACCAGAGGTTCTAGTTAATATGTATTTTAGTATCAAAACCAATTTTCATACAACGGATTATCTAATAGTTATCAGATCGACAGTGGTCTCTGACTTTTGCACAGTACTGTATATATATATATATATATATTTTTTTTTTCCTGTACTAATATATTGATGGTTATACTACATCGTTGTGTATATTTTTTTATTTTATTTTTTATCATATATTCCACATATTGATTGTATATTTATTTTTTATATATTTAATGAAATTGATTCCAATAATTCGTCTAAATAAACAGAATGATGTAATGGTGTTTTATTTAATTCTTTTTGTTGTGAACGATATTATTATTTAATTATACCAAATGGCTGCCTTCTAACCTTCTAAACCGACTGACGGATTTCTAAACCATCTGTCAAGAATATCTGAATAGCGCAATCTGGCAGTTGAAAAGGTAATATATACATCTGCCTTCTAGGTATTCTACGTCAACTGGCTGGTTAAGCCAACTGGCGGATTAAGCCAACTGGCGGATTATGCTAACTGTCAAGAATATATGCTTTAAATAATTAAATAGCGCAATCTGCCAACTCAGCCCTAATAATGTACACCAGAAGAAGCCATTTGCGCCTTCTAAGAAGCCTTCTAAGCCAACTGGCTGGTTAGGACCTTATAAGACAGCAGGCGCTCGGCTGAAATCTTAATATGCGCTTGGCTTCTGCCAAGCGAACACTTGTCTCCCCCTTTGGGGGGTGCGACCGTCCCACCTTCTCCCCCAAAGAGGTCTTCCCCAGCATGCTGGGGGAGTTCATTGCAACTTGGGGGATAACTCCTCCCCCATAGTTGCATAACTTATTGCAACATTCCCCTCCCCGTGTTGCATAACATCTTGCAACATTGATCAACATTTGCACTTCATCGCACTCTAACATTTTGGGCCCATACTAAAACCGAAGATCTTTTTAATATCTGGGCGTCTGTTTGTGAAAGAGTGGACCTAAAATTTAGCCCAAACATAAAATGGATAGTGATATGTGATGAGCATTTTAATGAGACAGATTTTTCGCTGTTCACTAACAAAAGAAAACGTCTAAGGCTTACAGCAGCACCCAGAAAAGCAATAATAAAGACATCAAGTAGGCAGTGGCGTAGTGTGGGTCTCCGGCGCCCTGGAACCATTGCTTCCATTTGTGCCCCCTCGCTTCCGCATCCTTGTAATAATATAATAATAATAATAATAATAATAATAATAATACAGTAATAAGCGAAACAGGAGTGTTAGACTTTAAAACAGGGGTTCCTAACCTTTTTGGCACTGCGCCCCTCTTTGGTCAACCTTGTATCCATGGCGCCCCCCATACCCAAAGGGCGAAAGTTTTCATCAGTTCCATATGGACGTCTAGAATCCAGATAATTATAGGATTACTAATAAAAACATCAACGCTCATGTGTTTATGAGATGACGGATGTCAAGTTTTCCCTAACGAAGTAAATTACCCATATATATTTTTGGGAATATATATTTGAATGGCATTTGTTGACCGTTGACCACCTCACGGCCCCCCAAGCAATCTCAAACGCCCCGCTGGGGGGGCAACCCCCAGGTTGGGAGCCGCTGCTTTTAAACGACAAAAATGCCCTAAGCAACCTAATACTCCAATGTAGAATGCATAAAAAAATATTTGGTACTTAGTACTACTTACGTATTATCGGGACTACCAAACTGTTTATTATGTACTTTTGCTCTCGTCATTTTCGTTTAAACTAACGAAAATATCACAACCTAATCAATCATCAAGGGCGTACAGTTGACTTAACCGGGCATTCAGTTGACCTAACCGGTCATTCAGTTGACCTAACTGGCGCATTCAGTTGACCTAACCGGGCATTCAATTAACCTAACAGGTTAATATTGTTTATTTTACCTAAATATCTTCTGATCTTTTCGCATTAGGCACTCACTGTCACATTTCGGGCAAGTTAAGGATGAGAGAATAACGCTGTAATTGATAAAAACATCCAGTGTCAACATTCGTGTCAACTGAATGCCCGGTTAGGTCAACTGTACGCCCTTGATGATTGGTTAGGTTAAGTTGTGACATTTTCGTTAGTTTAAACGAAAATGACGAGAGCAAAAATACATAATAAACAGTTTGGTAGTCCCGATAATATGTAAGTACCAAATATTTTTGTGCATTTTTACTTACTTTTTAATAGCACAACTTTGCAAAAATCCTTGCAAAAAATCCCGATGCATCAAACATCTTGGAAATTAATGTAAGTCAGCAGGAAAAGACAACAGTTAATGATTTACAGATCTTGATGGCCCAGTATTATATTAAATACTTCAAGGGTCAAGGTCATCGTTTCAAATATTAATGCAATATATGGCCAGGCCGGCGCCACCTCCCCCTCACTACGCCACTACAAGTAGGCCTAGGTTTATTTGCCCTCGAACTGAATTAGTTGGAATTGCTACATTGCTACAGCCAGTGCTCCTTCTACTGGTTATCTGAATATCTACAAGGTTACAAATTAAGATGACAAAGAAAGTGTGTGTGTATACAGTCCCGTAGCCAGGAATTCCCAAGTGGAGGGTCGAAATTGTAGAAAGGTGGACCTTTTGGTGCAACGACCTAGTCACTGCGGAGGGGGTTTAGAGTAGTTTAGAGTAGTTTCTAAAGTTTAAAAAAAAAGCAAAAAAAAAAAGTGCATGTTTATTAAATAATGATGTTATATATTATAGTATCACATCATAAGTTATAGCTATGGTTTCCCTGGCTACGGGCCTGATATATGTGTAAAACTGAATAATTCTGACATTCATTTTTGCATATAAGGTTTATACTCATGGAGAGCTTGGAGAATAATTTTTTTTTTCTGTTTCATCATTTAATTTTTGCTAAAGTAATTTTCGGTTCAATAGTATCTTCTCATACTTCATGACTCATTTCTTTTATGATTACCTAATTATTTTTCTCATTTAATGTAATCTTGTTAAATTCTGCAATGTTCATTTTTTTATACATTCTCTCTTAGTTGTAAAAGATGAAGTCATATCCTGCCGAAACTCTAAATTAACACTTATTTAAAATTTTAAGCATGTAATTTTGGTTCTTATACATGTTTAATTTTAATTCATAATAAAATGCATATTTCAATTTTATTTTTAGTTGACTCGGCAAATCATGATAACATCAGATCTGTCGATTTGCTGTTTAAGAGAAAAATGTGCCTTCATCTTTAAGTATCTTGCTTATCTGTCAATATGCTGTTACAGCAAAAATTTGCCTTTGTCTTCAAATATTTTGCAGAAGAATTCAACCAATTGAGAATAATAAAAACCAGTCAAACAAAATAATAATGACGTCACTAACTTGGATAGTATATAAACCGCTGTAACTTTACATATATATACTTTCTTTTTCATCTTAAAAATAAAGTATATACTAATATATATAATTTGTAACCTTGTAGATCCCAACAAACACACCACGTAAATACAACGTTGTTTCCTGGTTAAATCTTGGTCATGTCAGAAACTAACGTAGTCACAACGTAAAACTTAAACATTATATATTGCAACGCTGATACAACATTGCATAATGACGATGTATACACGTGAAGTACAAGTAAACTTCTGACGTAATTTTTTGTACGTAGCATAGACGTTGTCTGCACGTAAGGTTTTATATCCATAGCATATAGTTTCGTATTACATTATTCTTTGTTACAAAACTGTAACGAAGTTATAAACGGCATACTACTATTTCAAATAGGGTGCCTTTGTTGGACCAAATTCTATCCTTGAGATGTTGAAACAACGTTGTATCTACGTAAAGTTTATGTAATCACAACATTGTGAAGACGTAACTGAGACCACACAAATTTACGTTGTATCTACGTCACAGTGCTAAAATACAACCTTGTGACAACGTCGTATCTACATAAAATTTTTAGCTTCACGCGGAAGTCAAACTAGTGGCCCACCTCTTGGCCTGGCTTGGTGGAAGAGAGAGTTGGTCTCTTACGATCTCCATCGCACATAGCCAGACACACCCGGCTCATCCAGTACCGTCCTGAGCCATGCGTCTAATCTTCTTCTGAAGAATTCAACTTTGACACCAGTGATGTTCCTGGTGTCTTTGGGTAGCTGGTTAAAGTCTTGATCCCCTGGCGACCAAGGCATTTTCTTTCAGAGTTGCTTATGTTCTTTAACTGGCCTTTAGTTTGGGAACACGCCATATTCTGCCTTTCCTATTTTCCAGTGATGTTTGCATAGAGCAACTACTTTTGTATCATCTGTAAATTTAGAAATTTTACAACCTACACCTTTCTCTAACTCGTTTAGATATAAAATAGAGTAATGGACCCAAAACTGATCCCTGTGGTACCCCACTTTTCACTTTCTGCCACCCATGTTCATGACCATTTAGAATTAGCCTCTGTTCTCTGTCTTCTAACCATTTTTCTACCCAATTTAAAACTGACCCTAATATACCATGAGCTCTTAATTTATATAGAAGTCTCCTATGTGGAACCTTGTCAAATGCTTTACTAAACTCCAAATAAATAACATCTATATCATTTCCATTATCTACCTGATCAGAAATAAATTCTAAAAAGTCTAAGAGATTAGACAAACAAGACCTTCCTGATCCAAATCCATGTTGTGAACTTGAAATAAGATTAAAGTTCTCCAAGTGATCTTGAATATTATTCTTTATAATTCTTTCTAGTATCTTTCCTCCCAACAATGTCAAACTAACAGGCCTATAATTTCCTACCTCCTTCTTACTACCAATTTTATAAATGGGTACTACAGTTGCTTTTTTCCATTCACCTGGTACTTCTGCAAAATTAATTGACCTAGCAAACAAAATAGCTAGTGCCTCAGATAAGCTTGCTTCCACTCTTCTTCGAGCCTTGCTTTCTTCAGAGAACTTACAGTAGTCTTAAAATAGAGAAAAATAATTTCACGATACGCTACAAGAAGAATTGGGGAACGCTTAGAGAATTTAGTAAGCTTCCTGTAATAACGTGGTGGGTGTTAGACCCCGTTAGGTATTAGGTTATTAAATAGACAATAAAGGTACTTACAGGTGCTTTTATTTAGATCTTCTTTAGGGCCTACCATAGGTGCCAGCGTCCCACGACAACCTACTTAGTTTTCTAACTGTACTAATTTAGAAGCTGTAAACCAGGGCCGTTTCTAGCCATTCAGGGGCCATAAGCAGTATACCTATTTGAGGCCCCACCCCTCTATCCACCAACTCACGCCTTACTACATCACCTCAGCACACACATACAAAAAATGGCTGTGTTCATAAAAAACAAGTATGAAACAATTTTAATGAAACAGTTATGTCCAAAACAACAAATATGTACTTTCAGAAGACAAACAGAAAAAATACACTTCATGAAATTCCTGAAAATTAGCTTGTACATTATATTTAGAATAAATGACACAGAACTATGTATAAAAAAATAATGCAATTATCAACTACCAAACAATTACTAACTCTATGATACAATTGTGTAATAGCTAACAGTTATACAGAACAGTTTGTATCTTCAAAATTTTTGCCTCCTAGATTTTTTCTGGGCGAAATCATCAATAACATCATCATATGAAATCTCCCTGCCAACGTCCTGGTTGATGCTTATGATGCCAAAGCCACTGAGGCGATCCTGCCCCATTGATGATCTGAGGTAGTTCTTGATTAGCTTCATCTAAGAGAAGCTCCTCTCGGCTGACGCTACTGTCACAGGTAGAGTGCAGGCAATTCTTAGTGCAACCCAGAGATTGGGGTATAGTTCCTCCAGTTGCTCCTGATGAATGAAGGAGAGAGGCTCCAATGCAGTCATGTTGTGTGAAGGTAAAGTCGGCAAGTTCTTAATTTCGAGGGCCAGTTCTCTTCCATCAATGTCAGAGTCAGCTCCAGAGCTCAGTATCTTAGAGAGCTTTTCACACTTGCAGGACAAGTCTTCCTTGTTCATTGTGGTGAAGTTTAGGAGAACCCCAAATATGTCCCTCACATCATCTAATGTTTTGAATCTCTCATTTATTGACCCGATGGCACAATCCATCGCCACATTGAAAAATTTGACTTCCAGCCTCTTTAAGGCTTCTGTAAATGGTTCGTCAGGAGCTTCGTAAGCAAAGTGCTTTTTTGTGGATCTGAGCCTCTTCTCCTTCAGCACAGCCTCCACATTCATTTCCTCACATATGTCCCTAGCTACGACTTGTGCTGCAACAAAACCTGTGTTTCTGTAGCTGGTAAGTGAGTCTTTTGTTTTTGTGAGGAGGTTGACTGCCACATCAAACTGCATTGTAGGAGACTGCAGAAGTTTGCTCACATGGTTAACTGCATGAAGAATGTCACACCATACTACTGTGCAAATCTGAAAGCGATAAGACCATACCTCCTCTGCAAGTGCTTGTGCTTCAGTCCTGGCTATGGCATCTGTGGCATTGTTTCTGACTTCCAACAGGGCCTCTCTGATGTTGTGGCTCTGGTATCGCACAGCCTCAATGCTCTTAAGCCGGCTCTCCCACCTGGTTTCACTCCAAGACTTGAGTGTTATGTTCACGTGCTTCTTTAGGATTGTCTATCTCTGTGTAGCTGCTGCAAAAAGGTTGTACAATTTTTGTACGTTGCAAAAGAAGCTGATGGCATCTGTGGAAGCTTTAGTTGCATCAGCCACTACAAGATTCAGAGTGCGAGCCCCACATGGAACATAGAGTGCACGACAGTTCTTCTTTAATAACCTTGCCTAAACACCCTTGTTCTTGCCCTTCATGTTCGCTCCGTTGTCATATGACTGTCCTCTGCAGTCATCAAAGTGAATATTCAGTTCATCTAGTCTCTTCAGAATCAGAACTGATAAACCCAGGCCTGTACTTTCTGAAGCCTCAAGAAAGCCCAAGAAGTATTCTTTTATTTCTGGTACTTCACCCATTTTAACAGTTCTGATAATAATCGACATCTGTTCTTGGTGGCTTATGTCTGGAGTGCAGTCTAAAATGAGTGAGTAATATTTAGCTTGTTTTATTTCTGCAACATTGGCATCCAAGATCTTCCCACTAATGGACCCAATGAGCTCATTTTGAATGATGTTTCCTAGGTAACTTGAATGACTATATTGGCCAGTTTCGACTCTGCTGATGTGTTGTTTCATCACTGGATCAAATTTGGCAAGCAGCTCAACCTCCTTCAAGAAGTTGCCATTGTCTCGATTGTACAATGTAGAGGAAGACCCCCTGAAAGCAAGGTTTCTCTCTGCCAGTGATTAGATTATACTTACAAGACGTGTGAGAACATCTCGCCAGCGTCTTCGCTCTACCTCCATTAATGACATTTCAGTTTGGTCAATGGTCCTCCCAGTTTTTAGCCGCAGCTCCAGATCCTTCCATGTTGCCATGTTATCTGCATGTTCTGAACTATTTTCATGGCATTTCAGAAGCGAACCAACGTTTATCCAGTTTGAAAGTCCATCCGTAATTAGTTTGTACGACTTCCTTGAAAACAACTTGCAGCAGAAGCAATAAAGAGCATCATTCATTCTAGAGTACATCAGCCAGCTTCGCTTTATTTTTTCCTCATTAATTAATGTTCTGTACATGTAATGGCGATGAACGCTTCTACCGTCCTCCCTTTTAGGGAATGTGAAATCTGGACTGATTTGAAATGGTCCTCGAGACACCAGATCTGTCTTCAAGGCATTTGACAGGACAACTGGCCAGTCATACGGATCAAGCGGTGGAGCAGATCTTGGTTCTTGTTGCTCAGTAGAAATGCCTGTGTGTGGTGTTTGAAGCTGAACAGAAGATGGGCCACTTGTTGGTTCATTAGGCTCTACTTCTACTGGTGTTTGAGGTTGCATAGAGGATGTTCCTGCTGTTGGCTCATGATGCTCATCAGGCTTTGCTGAGGATGGCTTTTCCAAATATTTCAGTAGTGCTCCTGAGAAGAACATAACATTACATATTCTGTTAATTTTTGCTAAAATACTCTTTCTTATCTTGTTTGATAATTGATCTGTGTGAACAGAATTTGAGGTGATGTGATCCATTAAATTTCACATTTCGAAATATTATAAATATTACAGAGACTAGCTTACTCTACATGATTCCTGAGCACTTGCGTAGCTTGATGGCCTACCTAACCTAGTTGCCTGAACTGTAATCATAAGAATATACAAGTGGCACATCTCATCTGTGCTACTGGAAAGCTTCTCCTCCTCTATTTTCTTCTTTTTCCGTTTTTTCAGCTCATGATGGATAATGTCGTTTCATTTTCCAAGATGCACGAAGTCACATCTAGTTAACCACAACTAATCTGCTAAATAATAATAATCATTATAATAATGATGATGATAATAATAATAATAATAATAATAATAATAATAATAATAATAGAGGATTTGCATTTAATTTCCAATATTCTGAATAGTTTTTTATTTTCAGTACTGAGTTTCTTAATAATAATTCTAGATAAGAATTTGCAGTATGCTAAGAATGCCAACATAAATATCGTCCAAGTAAAATTAACGAACATTACAGAGTAGATCATAAAATATTAAATTTAAAAAATATCTCACAAAACTTTCAAATCTTATAGTCATCACATAACGTACAAAAACTAAAAATTGCCGAAGCCTTTTACATTAAAATGAAAAAACCGAAAATTAATATAAAATTTAATGAACTTTCGAATATTCCTAAATTAATTTGAAACTGTATCAAATTTACAATAAAAAAAAAATATATATTTATAACCCATTTTGCTTTAAAATTATGTATAAAGCTCTGAAGATGTTCAAAGTATATGAACGAAACGCGTCAGCAGAAGAAAAAATGAAGACCGTATTCTTAGCATACTGCAAATTCTTATCTAGAATTATTATTAAGAAACTCAGTACTGAAAATAAAAAACTATTCAGAATATTGGAAATTAAATGTATATCCTCTATAAAGACATAGGCTGATATCGACTTTCTAAAATAATAATAATAATAATAATAATAATAATAATAATAATTGTTATAATTGTAACGTTAATCAAATACATTCAAATAATCAGACCATTTAGGTTTTAACCAACAAAATTCACATTATCTGAAAAAGATGAGAAAAGAATTAATAAACTTGAAAACATAACGAAAATAATCCTAGGTTTTAAAGTGTTACAAAATCTCTTAATAATTAGTAAATTAGTGAAATAATGTTTTACAATACTAGAAAAATTAAGCATTTAGGAAAGTATAAGCATATAGTAAGAATAAAGTTAAATAATATAGAAATAAGATCTCACAATAGTTATTTACACATAACGACCAAAACGTTTCGTTTGTCTCCGTTTTATCACATTTGTCTCATACAGAAACTTTAATTAATACGACAATAATAATAATAATAATAATAAGGATAATAAGAAGGATAATAATAATAATAACAATAATATTAACAATAATTTCAGCTATATTCCTATTCTTGCCCACTGAGCTATGACCTGGGAGCCTGTCTAGTAAGGTAGGTTGATTTTCCGCATTTTTTTAGATATCGACTTTGGACTAGTCGAGATAGTCAGGGCTTAATATGATAATAACTGACAAAAAATTTCAGATCCCTAGCTTTAACCATTTTTTAAGGAAACCGTTTCAAAAATCGTCAAAAAATCGTACCGAAAAATACCGCATTTTCGCAATTTTCGGCCGAAAAAATCATGCTATTTTCATTAAAAAATCCTGAAAAAAGTTACAATTTTATTGAAAAAAAGTAAAAAAAAACATACAGAGTCAAATAGACACATTTAGATCCCAAGATCATCATAATTTTCACTGTAAGAGCCCTTAGAAGCAAGCAAAGGAAGGCCTCATCTGGCGGCTTAGGGCTTTGGCCAGAATGTGTTTGTGCCTTGATTCGAGTCCATAAACAGTATGGGAAGCTTCAGATGTCAGCTTCACGGCCCTTTCAACACTCTGAGAATGTGAAGGCAGATCAGGCAGCTCCAGCTTGGTGCCATTCAGCAATGCTTCTTGAAGCTCCTGGTCAGAAAAGTCTTCTGTGAGAGCAGGTTCACAGATGCCACTTTGAGAAAGGTTGATCAGTTCTGACCAGTGGGTAGCTTCAATGTTGATGGCTATGATCTTCTTCAGCCTCTTCTTGGCTGGCTTCCCACTTCTGAAAGAATAATAATTAATTTATTTTTATTCCAGTTTAAGATTTAATCCCTATTAGTCTCAGAATTGCTGATTTAAATTAAACTTAAATTAAAAAAAAAAAAACCCGAGTTCTATAAATCCCCATAATCGAATTTTTTTCAGAAAGAAGGTAAGATTATTTCCATTATCAGAGGGGGGGGGGGAAATGGGATAAGAAAATGTGAAAAAAAATTCGGGATCAAGTAAAGATAAGCACCCCCAACCTTTTTTTAGTTAGCTTTATAAGGCTAACTAACGAAAATATCACGACTTAACTTAACCAATCGTTAGGTCAACTGTACGCCCTTGACGATTGGTTAGGTTAGGTCGTGATATTTTCGTTAGTTAGCCTTATAAAGCTAACTAAAAAAGGTTGGGGGTGCTTATCTTTACTTGATCCAAAATTCGATTTTGGGGATTTATAGAACTCGGGCCTTTTTTTATTAAATAAATCCCCATAATCAATTTTTTTTTTTCACATTTTTTAAAATTAATAAATGCTTACCTGATGGACAGAATTTTCTTGAGAGCAGCTTCTCTCACTTCCAAGTCATCAGACTTCATCATGGAGTACAGCACATTCTCGGGCAGCAAGGCAAAAGCATTGTACTTCAGGTTCTTGAAAGCAACACCCTGGATTTCTTCAGACTGCTGCTTGATCCTCTGGATCATGTTGAAGATGTACAGCTGCTGATTGTGGAACTTGCTGTCCCTTTTGATCTCAAACCAACTGACTGCATACACTTCCACAATGAACTTGATGGCCTGGTAAAGCTTACCCTGTAGTTCTGGAGGGTAAGCACCTCTGGTCCACAGACACATCAATCTAATTGCCAAAGTCAACCATCTTGCATGGTTTAATGGTCCAATTTTCCAGGCAGCAAATCTTGGGTTGACTTTGCCCCTGGAAATTCCAAACACACACTCCAAAAGAAGCCTCTGGTCGCTATTGAGATCATTCAGTGTCTCCTCAGCAAATTCCATGTCATCCAGGGGGCCACTGAGTTTGGTGAATTCCACTTGTGGCAGATCTTGGTAGTCAATTTAAGTTTTCCCAGGGGACCAGTGAAAGCAGTGGGACTTTTAGTACTGCCATCAAGATGCTTGAAAACAGTTCTGAAAGGAAGCTCATTCTGATAGAGTGAACAGCCAATGGTGTGCAATTTCCGCTCAATTTTATTTTCCAGAGCTGTTACAAGGCCTCCCTCCCAGCCAGTGTTTGTATTTGTGTTGTCAAGGAGGACAGCTTTCAGGGTATGAACACTGTTAAACTCCTCCAAGACACTAGCAACTTCTTCACCAAGAAGAATTCCAGTCGCACCTTTAATTGGGATGACTCTGTGAGTAGGATATGTTCCACTTTCAGTTCCCGGCTCCTTTGTGAAAGTCAGATGGTGCTCTTGTCCCTTTCCTTTCTTCAGCTTAGTCTCCCCATTTTCATCCTTAACTTCTCTGTACAGCAAAGTGTCCTTGTCAACTTTCCCATCAACCCCAATACAGACTAACTTTTCCAGACCCTCATTGTGCTTTTCATCACTTTTCACTTTCATTCTAGCTTTTTCCCTGTCCATTTTCGATTTATCAACTATTATCTGTTTCACATCAAGGCCAGGTTTAAGCAGGTCCATAGCTTGTAAGTCCAGGAGGAAGGCATTATCAAGACTTGCCCCAAGATTGGAAGAAACATCACCCCTGATCAGTTCCATGGCATATCTGGGGTTTTTCAAAAAGCTGTAACCTCCACTTGGGTGCCTCCTTGGCTTGAACTCTTCAGCTTCACCACCAGATGGCTGAAATGAAAATAAAAAATGAATTACTAAAGCGAAAATGGGGGAAAATAGGGGAAAAAGTATGGAAAAATATGGGTAAAAATCGACGAAAATGGGCGGAAATAAGAATAAATTACTTAAACGAAAATGGGGGGGAAAAAGTGGGAAAATAGGCGGAAAAATTGGGTAAAAATTCAGGTAAAAAGTCGGCGGAAATGGGCGAAAAAAAGAATAAATTACTAAAGCGAAAATGGGGGAAAAAAGGGGGGAAATAGGGACAAAAAGTAGGGATCAATTTGGGTAAAAATGGGATAAGATATAAGAAAAAATATATATTACCTCTCCTGATTCTCGTGAGCTGGATTCAAAAGAAATATCTTGTGAAGGTGTGGAGGCAAAAGTGGCCAAATCCACTTCCTGCTGCTGTTGAATCTGGCTCTGTAATCTTTCTGCTTCAGCTGCAGCCCTCTGGTCTCTCTTCACAGCAGCTTTATCCACAGATCCCAGCTGGAAAGAGCCCTTGGGTCCTATTTTGGCCCTCTGATCTCTCAAGTATTCCCTCTCCTCTACTGGAACCTGAAATATTAAAGTATATTAAACAGCGGATCTAAAATAAGAGATAAAATCCTGAAAAAAATTGATTATTAATTTCTATTACCAGGGGGGGGGGAAAGGAAGATTACAGGAGGAAAATGCGGATATTTTTCAATTACAAGCATTGAATTTCCTTCCATTTAAAAGGCACCTAATCGCACTAAGTTAGGACAGTTAAAAGTTAAAAAAATAATAGCATTACCTTCTTACTGGGAGGACAAGTGCATATTATGTGCTGGTTTGACAATTTTCTTTCTTGCACTTCACAGCATTGTCATCACAGGGACGAACAGGTAGCTTACAGGTGCAAGCAGAAATGTCAAAAAGTTTATCCAGCTTTTCCTCCAGATTCTGCTCCTGGACTGTAGAAAGAGATTTCCTGTTTTTCTCTTTTGCTTTCTTGAAGCACACTTTATCAACCAATTTCACTACATAATATTCCTCATACAGGCGCAGCCGCGGGTTCACTGCCTGCCAGATCTCAATCACATCCTTTGCTATCATTTTAGCAATATCATAGTCTTTCAAGTCCGGGTGGCTGTTTTGGAGGAAATAACTGTACTGAATAACTTGGCGGAGGGTAGGAGGCTCTGTTTTATCCAAAGGGGAAGGCTGGCCACTGAATTTTTTGGCACTATCACTTCGAGTTAACACTGCAGACTTCCGTTTTTTACCCATTTTTATGAAATATCTGAAAATAAACACAATTAAATGAACGCATCATAAAATAACTTAATTTAATACACATTTTATAGGTAAATATCATTAAAAAATACAAATTAATACACTAACAAACATCTATAATGCATTTACAATAAGTTTCAAGCATCGTTTTGTTAAAAAAGCCGAATTTTAATTGATTATTTTGATGAAATAAGGTCCGATATTTTATTTGTTTACATTGCGTGAATGCCGCGCGCGCGATTTTACGCGTAAAATTCGGCAATTTTACAACTTAAAAATAATTAACAATCCTCAAAAAATGCAATCATTTTCACAAATATGAGTTGGTGCAACATTTTTTATATATTAATACCTTTCTATCTAGACTAGTCCAAGATCACAGTTCCAAAATCAACCTACCCTACAGTATATACGCCTCGGTGCGTATTTATGATAGTTAGCTCTTTAGAATTTTCATCTAAACTTAGTTGAGGATAGGCTTGGGACATCTCGTTTTGTGAAATATTTACCCCCAGCAAGAGAGCTAAATAACTCATCAGGCTTGGGTATGGGGTAGCAATCTAGAAGAACTGCTCTGTTTGCTGTTAAACAGTAATCTCCAGATAACCGCACTGACTTGTCAAGTTTTAGTACAGGAACTACCGGGGCAGCCCACTTATCGTGTGTGACTGGTTCGATAATTTTATCTTTGAGCAATCTATCAATTTCTAAATCTACCTTCTCCTGCAGTGCATGTGCAATTGAACGAGCCTTACAAAATTTTGGAGTTACATCAGGGTCTACCTCTATACAGACCTGATGGTCTTTTAGTTTGCCTACTTTAGGCCCAAAAAGAGATGAAAACTCTATTAACAATGAATCTATGTCAGATGGATATGCGAGTGTATGTACATCTGCCGGACCCTTTGGCAAAATTTTGTCAATAGGCAATTTCAAAACATCAATCCATTCACAGTCTAGTAGAGTAGGCCCTTGCTCATCCACTGTTAAAAAATCTCGAAGAGGAAGAGCCATTGTTGTCCCAAGGCTCTGAAGGGCCAGTTCAACCTACAGCCCAAGTTAAGCTAGACTAAAAACTTACGGACTTGGAGGTTCTATTAGGTCCTACCTCAGGGTTGCTGAGTCGATGTGGGCCTACCTTAGGCCTCAGTTGCATAAAATTAAGATAAAAAACAAAAGGGGCACTATTTATGGTCTTCTTTCTAAACCTTGCAACAACAACACAACCTGCACTATTGCACGATGCAACAATCTTGTATCTAAACAACCAAACTGAATTGCAAAAGAGCTCTCTATAAGACCACACCCTGTAAGTGCCGCATTCAACAAACGAGTAGGAAGGACGCGCAGCGCCCCAAAAAAATGATGCCACAAGAGTGCCCAAACAATGATGCCACAAGAGCCCAAAAATGCTAGCTCTAAATTTCGTGAATTTTTCACTAACCTTGCAATTATGAGACGGATATATATACACCTTAACTTAATATATACAAGCAATGCTGCATCAATCAGCTTAGTCATCATATCGCCTTGGGCAGTGGTGTAGTCGTAATTTCTTCAGTGGGGTAACGCATCCTGCATACTGTTATAAACAAAAGTGATAGGCCTACTGTTCACCATTGCTTCTATCATACTTCACACAAAACAGTGCCGATTTCTTCTTTGCTCAAATGAGCATTAGCTAAAAGTTTCTTTAATGGACACTTTACACTTCTCACTAGCCTTTCCCAAAATCCTCCCCAGCATGGTGCTCACTCAACAATAAACTCCCACTGTACCCCTTGGTGTGAAAAGTAGGATTGGAATCCTTCCTCTTTTAGCAAGGACCAAACTTCTTGGAGTTCCTTTGCAGCCCTTTTGAAGGTTTTTGCATTATCCGATATGATTTTATTTGGGAAACCCCTTCTGTTCACAAACCTTTTAAAGGCCAAAAAAAATACATCACTACTTAAGTTGCTTACCAACTCCAAATGGATTGCTCTGGTGGTAGCACATGTGCAAAAACATACATAACCTTTGTTAGACTCCCCTTGCATAGACACATAGACTGGACCTGCGAAGTCCATTCCCACTACATCAAATGGGGCAGTATAGACACACCATTCTCTTGGAAGTGGAGCCACCTTTTCATAATAAGGCATTGCACTCCAACGCTTGCAAACCACACATTTATGCAAGACCTTTTTTACTACTTGTCTAATTTTGGGAATCCAAAACTGTTGTCTGATCTCTATTATCACTTCTCTAACTCCAGCATGTAACAACTTATGATGAGTATCCAGGATCAAAAGTTCCACAAAGTGCCCCCCAAAAGGTAGCAAAATTGGATGTCGTTTCTCCTCTGGAAGCCCAGAAAACTGTAGTCTACCTCCTACTTTCAATAAATTCTGATCGAAAAACACATCCAAACCCTTGAGAGCAGAATGTGTTGGTAGAACCTGTAATGGACGGCTGGTGAGCAATTCCCTTTATTAACCAAATTTTTCCTTCTGCACATATATCACCCAGTATTGCCTGGTTTGCTGAATCTCCTTACTGTTCAGAATTCCTTCCCTTCTTGTTTCTCCCTTAATGTTGTTTGTAAATCTATATACCCATGCTGTCACTCTTAACAACCTTTTCAGACTGCTAATGTCCTCAAGCCTGAATATGGGGTCCTGCTGCATAACTTGACAACTGTTCACAGTGCATTTTCACAGTGCATTTTCAGTGCATTTTCACAGTGCAGTTTTCACTTCAAAGTTTTAGCCACTCTGGCCCATTCCACCACAAACTTGACTGTGCAAAATCTTTCACTGAAATTCCTCGTGTTGGTAAATCGGCGGGGTTTTGGGTGCCTGGACAATGCTTCCATTGCTTGGGATCTGTGCGCGCTTGAATTTCCTCCACCCTATTGGCAACAAATGGTTTCCATTTCCTTGCCTGGCTTCTTAACCAGTGCCAAACTATAGTGGAGTCTGTTCAATAAGAGCTTGGAATTTCATAGAGGGCCAAAGACTTTTGCACTGTAACTGCAAGCCGACTAGCAATAACTGCACCCATCAATTCCAACCTTGGAATAGAAAGCCTTTTCAAAGGTGCTACTCTGCTCTTTGCAGCAACCAACCTGCAACTTACTTCCTCTTTGAATGTGCCTCTTATATAAGTACAAGTTGCATAGGCTTCCTCACTTGCATCACAAAAGATGTGCAGCTCCAAATTGTCTGAACTATTGTTCAACTCTCCAAAGTACCATCTTGGGATTTCAATGTCTCCAAGATGTGCCAATTCTTTGAACCAATATTTCCACCTTACCACCATATGATCAGATAACTCTAGGTCCCAACCAAGTCCAATTTCCCAGAGGCTCTGAAACCAAATGTTTTACTTTATCACAAATGGAGCCAGGAATCCAAGAGGATCAAAGACCTTTGAAGCCAAACTAAGAGCTGTACGTTTTGTCCACCTTGTCTCATTCTCAGCCAGCTCTACTAAAGATTTCCCATTGAAGGTAAACAAATCATCTCCTTGCTGCCAAAAAATGCCTAGCACCTTTGTGTCTATTGCCCACAACTTCTTAATACCAGAATCCTCAATACTTTCTGCTGCATCAGGTGCTACACAGGACTGAATCATAAACTGTTGTAACTGAAAATGATTGGTCTGCCATTTTCTAAGCTCCATTCCAGCCTCCCTCATTATAGCTCTAGCCTCCTTGAATATCTGTTTAGCCATTTCTGTATTATCCATGGAACACAGCAAATCATCACCATAAAAATTTTTCCTTATGTGTTCAATAGTGTTAGGATAGACTTTAGAATATTTCTTAAAATGGTTGAACCTTAGGTTCATTTTCCAACAAGTCTTTCGTATCCACCCACTGATACCTTACTGCATCTCTGTCCTCTGGTTTTAACTTCATCCGCAAAAAGGCTTGTTTCACATCTGCAGTCAATGCTACTCTACCAAACCTGAATCTCAGTAACAAGGAAAATAAATCTGCATTTAAATTTGGCCCAGCATCCAAACAGTCATTCAAGGACACACCACCTTTGTCCTTGGCTGAGCCATCAAAAACTACCCTCAGTTTGGTGGTAGTTTTGTCTCGCCGTACCACTGCATGGTGTGGCAGATAATGTGCCTCCTGGCTCACCAGCTCACCTTGCACCCTTTCAGCAGAGCACTCCCTTACATAGCTTAGGATGGCCTCATTGTATTCAATTAACAACTCATTTTTTCTTAGCCTGTACAATGAAGTCTCCAACCTCCTATTAGCTAGCTGAAGGTTTGAACTGGGTTTGCAAGAATCCTTCCAAGGGAGGCCAACTTCATAGCAACCATCTCTAAACCCAATCTCTTTTTCAAATTACTCTAAAACATCACTGTTCACTGTATTCGCCTGCTTCTCCTGTTTGTCCTTTATGCCAATGGATTCAAGTTCCCAAAAGGCTTTCAAATGTCTTTCCAAACCATGGCTGTTCTCCTCAATCTTAACAAAAAGAGCTTTAACCTCCATTTCATTGCAATAGCTACCATGTAGCATCCAGCCTAGCTTACTTTCAATAGCTACCGGACCTCGAGATGTGCGGAAAATATTACCAGTGATGAAGTCCCAATAATAGTCAGCTCCAATCAAAAGACTAATATCTTCTGTTCCTTCAAACTTATTATTGCCCAAATTAATTCCTTTAACTTGCAATTCTTGGACACATACCATATCTAAACAACTAGTGACTGGAGCACAAAGTTCCTCAATCTCTACAGCTTGGACCTTGATAGTGGGACCTTGTGGAAACGACCCCTTAACCAGAACTTCTACCTTCTTAACTTTAGTTCGGTTTTGAACAGAACCCCCAAACCCAGAAATTCTTAAGTTCTTTAAATTTTAATTTTCTGGAAATTCTGGTCTTAATAAAGCTACACTGGCTACCACTATCAAACAACACTCTTACAGTAGCTTCTCCATCATTCCCAATTAATAATGCTGCAGCTGTTTGCAATAATCCTCCTTTAATTTTACTCCCTTTCATAGCAGTGGCATGTGCCACTGATGTATCTACTTTTGGGGTAGGCCTACTAGGAGTGTTTTCACACAATACTGGCTGATGCCGGCCATGGCATTTTTTGCACAAAATTTTAAACTTACAAAACTTCGCTCTGTGACCTTTCAAAAAACATTTAAAACATGCTGTGGACTTAGTTACCCTGTCCTTTCTCTCCTCAACAGGTAAAGCCTCAGCCACCTCACATTTATATGACTTGTGGTTGCCTTCGCAAAATATGCATTCCTTGATTCCTTTTAATTTATTCTCAGCGGATGCATGTAGAGCTGACACTGTACCTGGGCTATTCCATTTTGTAGAAACTTTGGTGCTGTGCCTGCCTTTGTCCCCTTGTTTAACATCCCACTGTGCAAACTCAATTCCCTCTCGTCTTGCTAATTCTGTGCTTAAAAGACTTAACATCTGCTTAAGGGGGATGTACACATGTTCTGTAGAGTGTCCCCTACTTAATTCAAGCAAAATTGAACTAGGCAATTTAGACTCCAGTATAGTGGCCGACATTATACCATACCTTTCCATTCCTACACCCAAGTTGTCCAGGGACCTAGTTCTAACTTCAAATTCATCATATAACTGTCGTAACTCCTTAACACTATTGGGATTATTAACAGGAGGTATAGCTAAAAGTTCGCGGAGGTGGCTTTTAATTAAGATCTCTGGCTTACCAAACCGTTTCTTTAATATATCCCAAGCCACATTATAATTAGCCTCTGTTAATGCTAATCCTGCTCTTGTCTTTGCTGCCTCCCCTTCCAAGAGGGACTGCAAATAATTAAACTTCTCCACCGCACTTAACACTTGACTAGGATGAACTGCTGATTGAAAACTGTCCGCCCATCCTTGCCATTCCTGAATACTCCCAGAAAATGTTTTGAGTACAAGCCTCGGTAATTGAACTGCAGATCTGTTAACCTTAACTTCACAAACACCATTTGTTGAGGGTTGTTTCATTATTAGACCTGATCTCTAACTGTACTGAGCTGTTAAACTCTTTTGCTCTGTGGCCTACTTTAATTATATCATCAATAATCTCTTCAAAGTAAATTATGTTATTTTCTATTTCATCCTCTTTTAAAAGAGCCTCAATTTTATCGGTGCCCGGACAGTTCGCTACTGGACATTTCGCTACCGGACATTTCGCTACTGGACGTTTCGCTACTAGGACACTTCGCTACCGGACATTTCGCTACCATATATAAATTTACCAGTAAGTAAAATTAAAAAGGTAATAAAATTTATTAAAAAATTACGAGAATTATTAAATGAATACCAGGATTATTAAATGATTACATGAATTACATAAATTATTACGCATGATTACATGAATTATTAAAATAATTTTATTTTTTAAAAGGAATGAATGAATGCATAAAACATTTGAGACAATAAAATATCTAAAAATATTTAAGATTATGCGCAATAGCGCGAAGGAATTCCAGTTTATTTCCAGAATCGTTTCTTCTCAGTAAATTATGGATCCTCTGCTCACAGTCCCTATACTTTTTCTTCTTCTGAGTTGCGTTTAGGTTAGATTAGGTTAGGTAAGGTAACGTTACAGTATAAACAATTAAAAGAACACAAGATATACAAAAAATTAAAAGAACAACGGAAATATAAGAATTAGAAGAACAAAAGGCAAAGGATATAAAAAAAATATTCCAATCAAACCAAATAAAAATTAAAATGTAGATAGAGGAACCAACCTTTATGGAAGCGCGAGTGACCAGACACTGAATTACTAATAAAGAAGCCCTAACAAGGTGAATAACGGTGAGTATTTTTCTCGAAAATTCTAAAGTTAGTTGGTACGTTATGTTGCTATTTTTTGTATTTAAGTATCCAAAAGGGGAGAGGTAGCGGGATCAATGTTAAATGTCGGTTTTTATAAAAAGAGATTCTACAATTCTAAAAATTCTAAGAGAAGTGTCATCAAATGATGAGGCTAAAATTTTAAAATGTTTATCCAAAGGGCAGGATTGCAGGACTAGGCATGTTCTCTTATAGGAGAAAATTCTTTAACGACAGCGAAGTTAGATGCCGGTAGCGAAATGTCCGGTAGCGAAATGTCCTAGTAGCGAAACATCCAGTAGCGAAATGTCCGGTAGCGAATTGTCCAGTAGCGAACGGTCCTAGCACCAATTTTAACATTTACTTCGCTTAGAGTAACCTTTTTAGTTTCTAATATGGAAAGTTGCGTAGTCACTAAGCTTAAATCCTCTTGCTCTATGGCAGAATCTATTGTGGCAATGACCTTTGTAATTAGACCTTTGTAGGCGCTTCTCCTTTTTTTAAACTTGTTCAATTCAGTTGCACTCATCTTCAATGCAATCAACAATTGGGCTTAATGCCAAATAAGCTGAATTGGCAAAAATACTTAACCAAACTGATCAAACTCAAATTTTGCTTTTTTCAAATAAACTGAATTGCTTGGTTGGGGTACTGACCAACCACCAGTATGGAATACCAAATTTTCCACCCAAGTAACTGGTGCACTGAAGTCTGCAACCTTCGCCTACGAATAATAAACCAAAATTAACCAAACCGGTAAAAATGTAGGCCCAAAACAACGACAGACGAGTGGCCAAGTTTCGCAATTGGGCGACCAAACTTTCTACCCTGGGACCTTAACTCAATTATGCTCAACCCGTCCAGGCCTAACTTGGGCTACAATTTGCACAATCAGAACTTTGCCGGAAAATAGTTACTGATTCAGTCTTGGGCTAGAATCCAGTTCCGAAGGACCATATTTTTTTTTTTATTGGGTTCAGAATCCCAGCTGAGCCGTGAACGGCCAAGCTCTGAAGGGCCAGTTTAACCTACAGCCCAAGTCAAGCTACACTAAAAACTTACGGACTTGGAGGTCCTCTTTGGTCCTACCTCAGGGTTGCTGACTCGATGTGGGCCTACCTTAGGCCTCAGTTGCATAAAATTAAGATAAAAAACAAAAGGGGCACTATTTATGGTATTCTTTCTAAACCTTGTAACAACAACACAACCTGGACTATTGCACGATGCAACAATCTTGTATCTAAACAACCAAACTGAATTGCAAGAGAGCTCTATATAAGACCACACCCTGTAAGTGCCGCATTCAACAAACGAGTAGAAAGGACGCGCAGCGCCCCAAAAAAATGATGCCACAAGAGTGCCCAAAAAATGATGCCACAAGAGCTAAAAAATGCTAGCTCTAAATCTAGTGAATTTTTCACTAACCTTACAATTATGAGATAGATAGATACACACACCTTAACTTAATATATACAAGCAATGCTGCATCAATCAGCTTAGTCATCATATCGCCTTGGGACACCAATGGCTCTTCCTCTTCTAGATTTTCTAACAGTATAGTGGCCAGAGATCTTAATTAAAAGCCACCTCCGCGAAGTTTTAACTATACCTCCTGTTAATAATCCCAATAGTGTCAAGGAGTTACGACAGTTATATGATGAATTTGAAGTTAGAACTAGGTCCCTGGACAACTTGGGTGTAGGAATGGAAAGGTATGGTATAATGTTGGCCACTATACTGGAGTCTAAATTGCCTAGTTCAATTTTGCTTGAATTAAGTAGGGGACACTCTACAGAACATGTGTACATCCCCCTTAAGCAGATGTTAAGTCTTTTAAGCACAGAATTAGCAAAACGAGAGGGAATTGAGTTTGCACAGTGGGATGTTAAACAAGGGGACAAAGGCAGGCACAGCACCAAAGTTTCTACAAAATGGAATAGCCCAGGTACAGTGTCAGCTGTAAAAAATACAAAATTCTTGTTAATTACAGTTGGCAACACTGACTGACATGGTACTTCTGGCAGCTTTCTAATTATTCTCAGTGAGTCATCCCCTGGAATTTCTTAGTTCTACGCTAGCTCGCTCGAGAGAAACAAGTGTTTTTTCTGTGGATGGGGTGTTCAAAAACCCCAAGGTACTAACGAAAGGTGCGTTTTGTGATATATACATTATACACATTTCTTTGTTTTATTGTGTTTTACATTGTTTATAAGTTTGTTATATGTCTTAGGGTGTATGGATATTTATATACATAATACATATGTATGTGCAGTATATTTTTATATATATATTGGTAAACTTATTGTTTACTAATAAACCAAGCCTTATATACTTATATTATATATACTCATAATCATATATTTTTTATTTATACGTTTGTGTTTTTGTTTCAGTGTTCCTGTGTGATACTTGTTGAGTTTTGCTGGTACAATGAGCACGCAAAGAACACGGGGATCTGCCAGCCACATTGTCTTTGGTTCTCCACTGTCAGAGCTTCCTCTGTCTGAACTTCCAACCCGTATACAAGTTGCAAAGCATTTCCTCTTCTTGAAGGAGAACAAGTACACCAGCAACAGGGAGATTCTTCCGGAGGTATGCCAAACACTCATTGACCTTTGGAATCGTGTAACATTCCATCACAGCCAATCAAGAATGTGAAGACCAAGCTGCTCCGATTGATGGAAAAAGGCTCACAAGCATCGAAGCAAGGCAAGCAGGCCACAAAAACCAAGAAGTTCGAGGAAAGCCTGAATCAATTGTTTGACATAGCTGTCTGCCAATGCGATGATCTGTCTGCATGCCACTGTGAAAAAGAAATGAAAGTTCCACGACGACAGCATGCCTTTCTGATCGACCAGAGAACCACGCGGATCATGCAGATCAGTCGGTGGATACGAATGTGACTCAGATGATGGAGAGAAGGAAGTCAAGAGAGGATCGGATGCAAGAAAGACAAGAAGAAGAGAATAGAAGAAAAACGGAACGGCAAGAGGTAGCATCCTCTGCAGATGTGGTTGAATCAGCTCAAGCAGAAGCAGACTCCAGTGGTGAAAGTGTTGGTGATGAGTGGATGGGTGATAGTGCCCAGGAAGACAGGAACATCACACCGATTCCCACTGTTGCTTTGGAAGCTGACCGGTATGGTGTATCGAACAGGGCTGCTGCAGCTATCAGCACTGCAACATTGGTTGACGATGGCATCATTAGTTCTGATGATCAGATAAACGTAATTGACCACCACAAAGTATGGAGAGCACGGCAGAAGGTACGGAGGGATCTGAAGGAAGCAGTAACTTACCACGATGTGGAAGTCACTGCTTTATTTTTTGATGGGCGGAAAGACATGACACTTGTCAAAGAGAAAAAGGGGAACAAATGGTACAGCACGAAGAAAGTTGAGGACCACTATGTGCCGGTCGGAGAGCCTGGAACCTTCTGTCTAAGCCATCTGACACTGGAACGAGGAACTGGCACTGTCATTGCGGATGGACTTCAAAATGCGACTGAAGAAATGGGTATTGCAGACAAGATAATTGCAGTGGGAACCGACAGCACAGCCACAAACACAGGGCACAGAAGTGGAGCAATACACCTGCTAGAGTGCCGCCTGGGTCGCCCTTTGCACTGGTTCATCTGTAGTCTGCATTTAAATGAACTCCCACTGCGCCACTTGTGCAAGGAATTCATCGGCCCAACAGAATCTGCAACTCAATGGAAAGGACCAATTGGCAAAGCTTTGGCCACATGTGAAAGTTTGCCACTTTCCTCTAGAGGAATTCAATGTATTGCTGATGGCCACACTCTCTCGGATGTTGACCTTACTGAATTGAGTCGTGACCAAGCCTACTCTACAGAATGATGAAAGCGATAAGGACTGGTGTCATTAATGAAGATCTTTTACGAGAGAAGGGTGGACCAATCTCCCATGCAAGATGGGTTACAACTGCCAGCAGAATTTGTCGGCTATATGTACAGATGGCCCAAAACATTTCCTGGAGCAAATCAAGCTGCTACGATTACTGCCACCAGCTAGCAAGACTGTCACATGGCCTGTGATCCAAAGAAATGCATATTGGGCTCACCCTGAAAATGTTCTACTGGCAATGCTTGCAGATGCAGATCAAGCAAACCGGAAATTGGCCATCGATGTAATCAAGACCATTCGACGAGCTCCCAAACCTGCTCAACAGCAAGTCAGAGAATTTCGGCCACCAAAGATCAAACAAAGTGCTCAGAATTTGAAAGATTTACGTCCACCAGTGGGGAGTGCACAATGGAACCACCACTCACGAAGCAGTTCTCTGTCGAGCAACTCGATAAGATCACTGAAGAGCCCCTTGTTGTCCGGATACCATGTCACTCCCAAGGTGTAGAACGCTGTGTTAGGATGGTAACTGAAGCGTCTGCTGGGGCAGTGTATGGAAAGGATTCAAGAGATGGTTACATTAGAGCAGTACTTAAATTCCGTGACTTTATGCCGTCATTCAAAACTAAAGATTTTAATGTATCATTTACTAAATAAAACTATCTAGTCTACCTACCTACAGTGTATATGTTTATTCCAAAAATAAATTTTTCTCTTTTTCCTGAAAAGCAGTACATTGTAAGGGGTCAAATGATAGCTCAAACCCTAGGAAAGCAAGTGTCCAAAAGTTATGAGTAACTAGCAATTTTCACGATTTTCACATGCGAAAAAGGAGGTGTTGCACTTGTCACCAAAAAAATTTTGTTTTCATTTTTGAATTTAGGGATGTCAATTGTACAAAACCTGAAATGTGCCTCTTGATCCGTTACACTTCGCCCAATGACGCTACACGCTACTCTTCATGCATCCTCTGAGAATAAATTAAAGGGAATCAAGGAATGCATATTTTGCGAAGGCAACCACAAGTCATATAAATGTGAGGTGGCTGAGGCTTTACCTGTTGAGGAGAGAAAGGACAGGGTAACTAAGTCCACAGCATGTTTTAAATGTTTTTTGAAAGGTCACAGAGCAAGGTTTTGTAAGTTTAAAATTTTGTGCAAAAAATGCCATAGCCGGCATCAGCCATTATTGTGTGAAAACACTCCTAGTAGACCTACCCCAGAAGTAGAGACATCAGTGGCACATGCCACTGCTATGAAAGGAAATAAAAGTAAAGGAGGATTATTGCAAACAGCTGCAGCATTATTAATTGGGAATGATGGAGAAGCTACTGTAAGAGTGTTGTTTGATAGTGGTAGCCAGTGTAGTTTTATTAAGACCAGAATTTCCAGAAAATTGAAGTTTAAAGAACTTAAGAGGGAAAATTTAAGAATTTCTGGTTTGGGGGTTCCGTTCAAAACCGAACCCAAGTGTAATAGCTTGGGGTTAGTGACCCCGCTAAGTTACTAGGTTTCTAAACAACAAACAAAGGCATTTACCGGTGAGTTGAATTAGATATTCTTTAGGGCCTACCATAGATTTCCTGCGTCCCACAAAGCAGTTTACCTAAACTCTCTACTTTTACGAATTTAGAAGCTATGGACATTACCCCTAACTATTATTATTTACTGACAACTTTCTACCCCATTTGTCACCTTAGAAACATCACCAAATTAAACTTAGCACCAACGATTTAGTCAGATATGAATAACCATGCTCTAGTCCAGCCAAAATCCAACGAACAGCCCGCCTTGCTCTGTTTATCCATTCGTGTTGCCATTCTTCTTTCTTTTAGTGATTTTTCTCTTTAGTGACTTTAGACTATATACATATATACACACACACACACACACGTCACATCACTCCTCCCCTACAAGTTTAGTCTGTCATGGGGGTGAGAGACCCTAGACGACCTGCAGAGCGGGATTGATGTAGTAGGAATAGGTGCAACATGCATAGGCGGGCGAATTGAACCATTTTCCAGAGGATCGGTGCTCTCTTCCGGAAGACTCCGGTCATTCTGCAATTCACGTTCCCATATCTAGTCCTGATGGCGTTTAATAGAACGACCATCTTCTAGTTGGCACTTGAAGGAAACAGGGTCCGTTCTCTCCTGCACAGTTGCAGGAACCCATTTTAGTCCAACCCTATATTTGCGAATCATAACTGGATCATTAGGTTGCGCTTCTATAACTCTCCCTTTTTTAGTGTCGTGGTACAGCTTCTTTTTTCCTGATGGCGTAAAACTCGTTGTTGTAACGTTTCGTTTGGACGTAACAAATCGAAAACTGAAAGAATTCCCCGGCCAATCATAAGTTTAGAAGGAGACACCCCCGTCGTTGTGTGAGGTGTTAGTCGATATTTAAACAAAAATTTATCCAACACCACTTGCATTTCCTCCCCATGCGAATGACGGAAGGCCGATTTGAAAGTACGGACCATGTTTTCCGCGAGACCTTAGTAGACGGTTGAAAAACACTAGACCGGACATGTCTAATGCCATTTAGGTGAACAAAAGAACGAAATTCCTCACTGGTAAAACAAGTACCATTGTCGGAAACCACAACTACGGGTAAACCCCACCGAAGGGAGTAAGCGAATAGTAACACCCAAAGTCATGGAAGTGGTTGGAAAAATTTCCACTCACTTAGAGTAGGCGTTCACAATGACTAGGAAATAGATATTATTTATAGGATCTGCATAGTCAACATGGATCCTATGCCAAGGTATAGTAGGCCATTCCCACGGATGAAGTGGACTTTTTCTTGGGAGATCTCTGTTCTCTAGGCAGTTTTGACAGGAACGAACCAATGATTCGAGCTCTCCATCTAACCCGGGCCACCAGAAATAAGCTCTCGTCGGCTCTTTCATTTTTGTTCCACCCATGTGTTCAGCGTGAAGTTCCTTCACTAAATCAACCTGCCTTCGTTCGGAATTATCACTCTATGGCCCCACAAGAGACAGCCATTTTGGATCGAGAGTCCAGACTGACGTTGATGAAAAGGCTGTAATTCACTTTCAACCTTAGTAGGCCAACCAACTGAGCAGTAATGGATGACCCTAGATAGAATAGGGTCTGATTTTGTCCACTGCTCTATTTGGACCGCAGATACTGGAGTGGATTCCAAAAACTCCACCAAGTGAACCCATTCTGTAGGTATAGGTACACATTCATTTGGATTTTCTAAAGGCAACCTACTTAGCGCATCAGCCGTACCTAGAAGTTTGCCTGATCGATGTACTAAGTCAAATTTATAGGCTTGTAAAATCAGTGCCCATCGTTGAATCCTACCTGAGGCCATAACTGGAATATTTTTATTAGATGAAAATAAACCTAAAAGAGGCTTATGGTCAGTAATTATTTTAAATTCATGATCCCATAGATAGAAATTAATTTTTTTTACTGCAAATACTCAGGCTAAGGCTTCACGTTCAAGTTGTGCATATCGTCTTTCAGTCTCAGTTAGTGTTCTAGAAGCAAAACAGATAGGCCTATCTATACCATCAATGTGGTGAGATAACACTGCTCCAATTCCATAAGAACTGCTATCTGATGAAACTATGAGAGGAAGTTTAGGATCATAATGAACTAGGAGAGTGGACTTTAGTAGTACGTCCTTGGAAGCCTCAAATGCTTCCTTTTGGGTTTTCTCCCATCTCCGCTGTTCCCCAGATCGTAATAGCTTATTTAGGGGTTCAAGGAAAGTCATTAGGCAAAAATTTCCTATAAAAGTTTAGGAGAACTAAATAAGCTTGTAACTGTGTGATGTTTTGTGGAGGTGGTGCATTTTTTATTGCTTCTAATTTATCCACCGTTGGATGAATGGCTGAGGCATCTATGCGGAACCCTAAATATGAAACCTCGTTAGTGACCCACGAACACTTTTCTTTCTTTAGCTTAAGTCCGGCATCCCGGAGTCTTTTTAGAACTGTGGTTAATCTAGTTAGGTGTTCTTTTTCAGACGAACCTGAAATGAGGACATCATCTAGAAAACAAAGTACCCTCGGAATGTGATCTAGAACTTGGTCCATTGTTCTCTGAAAAATACCCGGAGCCGATGCTATTCCATAGCATAGCCTATTGTACTTATATAGGCCTCGGTGCGTATTTATGATAGTTAGTTCTTTAGAATTTTCATCTAAACTTAGTTGAGCATAGGCTTGGGACATTAGGGTGGAGCGAAAAATACTTTTTTTCTAGTATGAAGTTCTAATAGTGATTAAAAGTTGCATTTAGTGGACGATATATACCTGCCAAAATATGAGTTCATTTGTTTAATATTTTCAGCTGCCACCTGGGGGCTAAATTTAACACAATTTTGGGTAAAAAGGAAAAAAATGCTTCTATTTTAGGTTTATCAAACTATTATAAAATTTTATCTTAGAATTATCTAATAGTTTGATTAAGATTCTTAAATGATAAGAGTTCATTTTGTAAAAATGCCTTTTCATGTGCTTAATATCTTCAGCTGCCACAAGAGGGCTGAATTTAACTTAAAAATGACAATTAAGTATGATTCTGTATTTACTTGAAAAAGGGAACAGTAATAAATTAGGATGTCTCCTCCTTTATACTGGCTTAAGACAGTTAAGAAACGTTATTTCGTGCCTTAGCGGAGTTACCACCCTTTCCCCAACCAACCTCCCTCTAGAAAGGGTTCTTGCTGAAGACTATTTAGTAATTTGCTTTTGTGTCAAATTTTGGCTGTTTTTTCCTTGATTCTAATGTAGCACGAATCCAACCGTCTCGTTTGTAGGTCCGCAGACTGATCCAGCAGCGTCTGTAACGAGCTTGACGCATCTCTCTACGGCTTGTGTATGACATGGAAACTGAAATAATTCTGAATGAAGAGTAGTACCATGTATGATGCATGATTGAATATCATCAAGAGAAACTCCTTTGGTTATCGGTGGTTCTGCTATCTGAAAATCTTGCCACATAATGAGATCTGCATAGTCTTTGGCATAAAAATTTATTTCTGGCACCTTAAAATACCTGAGAACATCTGTTTCTTGAATGCATGCCCTTGCTTTTATGATACGCCTAAATCCCAACTGACGCACATGCTCCCTTTCATCAGCTATCATTGCAATGAGAATGTTTTCTTGATTTGCGTAATATGCATTTCGCTGAATGACTGAATCATGTACTCTCCTAAGCTCTTCACGGAGATACTGGCTTCTTGCAATCATATGCCACATATGTTTAGCACCATATTGGCATAATGGTTTACGCTTATCTGAAACCACATTGGTGCGTATACCCTAACAATGAAAGTAGCTAATTCTTGTAAATTGCCTGAAGGATTCTCTGTGCTTGCATATAACCGCAGAGTCCTGTTTGCTGTGGTGAGCCACCTTGAATGTGATATATTGCCTGGACTCTTATGACTAAGACTCTTTGAGAATGTTCCACTTGATATAGCCTTGTGAATTTCAAGAAGGTATTTCTGGTCAGTACTTATGTCATCTACATCAACTTCACACATGTCCTCTTGAATTTCAATGGGTTTGAAGTTAACTATGGGAAGCTTTTCACAGTCTGAAAGTGCTCGGCCAATTTCTCCTGAAAATGCTCTTGGTCCAGTAGTGGTACCATCCAAGTGATGAAACAGATGGCGCAATGGAAGTTCATTAAGGTGTAAAAGGCATATCAGCCACTGCAATGGCTTATTAAAGGTTTCTTCCAGTAATCTTATTGTGCCTCCAATACTACCAGTGTTAACCACTGTCGAATCACAGCCAACTGCAACGATGTTCCCTATATCAACATTCCTTTCTTTCAAGCAATTCACTAGCGCTGTGCAAATGTATTTAGCTTTGCCACTGGAAGGTGTCACATGTGCAAAGTACAGAGAGTGTGGTTCAGATATTATGCTGATATGCTCTTCGCGTTGGTTCTTTGGTGGTTAGAGCCATCACTCTCCTGGACTTGAATCATTGTTTTATCCTTTCTGCCATCAAAGTATAATCCCCGCATGGTTTTTGGCTCTCCTATCTGTTGTAGTTCCTTTCTCTGTTTTGTCTTTCACGTCTTAGCTTACTTCTGTCTATAATATTCCCTTTGTCTTCGGGAGTAACAATTTTAAGATCTGCCAATACTGCAGAAGCAATAGCAGCCCCAGCTCTGTCCGACATTTTAAATCTATCACAAGTAATTGCTAATGAAGGCAGTGGCTCACGCATCTGTTGTTCTGATATTACATATTGAGTCGAGGTTGTATCTTCCTCATTATCTTCAGATATCTCTTCTAGTTGTTGAAGTTCACTTGTCTCTGTTTCGATTTGTAAGTTGGACGTATTGATTATAGCAGCACTAGTTGTTTGTGAGGATTCCAGACGTGCTTTTTCCATTTCCTTTCGATGTTCTCCTGCTTGTAATCGTCTTGTGTGTGCTATGTCAATGCTTCCTATCACCATTATTCTGGTGTCGTTGGTCATTTAAAAAATCCTGCTCTTTTGGAGGGACTTTCTTACTCTTTTCACATGAGCATCTCCTAAACTCCTTACATTTGCAGGTGCAGATGTCAAACAAAGTGCATTTTGAAGAGTTTTCAAATTCTTCAAGCTGATTTTTGTACTTAGGCTGATCCTTGCGTGACTTGTATGGCTTAATAAGGACCTGTATTTATCATGGTACACTCGCATCATCTGTAAAACGCGTGTATGTGAAACTATTGGCAAAGAGGCCTTCTTCCAAATATTTTCTACCTTTTTGGAAACTGCCTCTGCTATTTCAGAAAATGAAGGCTCCTTGTTATTCATCTGCTCCTTCACTAAATGTTTTGTGAACAGGTAATCTTTCATAATGCAGTTATAAGTTGGTAGTTGCATATCACTCATCTCACAAGGTACTTCAGATATGGCACACTTCATATGTTCTCTAGAGAGTGAAATGTTTATATTTAGTATTTGATGCCATAATATTTTTAAGAAAAATTCACAATCACAAAATATCCTGTAACATCAAAACATTATATAATTAATAATATAATATATTTTATAAGTACTATATATAATATATTATATAAATATATAATAGATTATATAAATAAACTAAAATTATATAATACATTATAACAAGCATTTTATAATAAAATCAATATTATCTCTATATAAATCACTTTAAAATAAAGTTTTATAATATTCCGATCATATTAAAAATCTCTCCGATCAACTGAGCGACTAGGCCTACTACCTAAGAAGACAAGTGTTAACACACTGTTCTAATGACTCACAGAAAGAAATTCCTTCACACCAAAACCCTCCCCCACAACCCTCCCCAAACCCTCCCCCACAACATTCAGTGTAGTCTCAACATGACTCAGTTACTCTAAATTGTGTTAACTTCAGCTCTCTTGTGGTAGCTGAAGATATTAAGCATATGAAAAGGCATTTTTACAAAACGAATTCCTATCATTTAAGAATCTTAATCAAACTATTAGATAATTCTAAGATAAAACTTTTTAATAGTTTGACAAACCTAAAATAGAAGCATTTTTTTCCTTTTTACCCAAAATTGTGTTAACTTTAGCCCCCTGGTGGCAGCTGAAAATTTTAAACAAATGAACTCATATTTTGGCAGGCATATTTCGTCCACTAAATGCAACTTTTAATCACTATTAGAACTTCATACTAGAAAAAAAGTATTTTTCGCTCCACCCTATTGGGACATATCTAGTTTTGTGAAATATTTACCCCCAGCAAGAGAGCTAAATAATTCATCAGGCTTGGGTATAGAGTAGCAATCTAGAAGGACTGCTCTATTTGCTGTTAAACGGTAATCCCCACATGACCGCACGGACTTGTCAGGTTTTAGTACAGGAACTACTGGGGCAGCCCACTTAGCGTGTGTGACTGGTTCGATAATTTTATCTTTGAGCAGCCTGTCAATTTCTAAATCTACCTTCTCCCGCAGTGCATGCGCAATTGAACAAGCCTTACAAAATTTCGGAGTTACATTAGGATCTACTTCTATACAGACCTGATGGCCTCTTAGGTTGCCTACTTCAGGCCCAAAAACAGAAGAAAACTCCCTTAACAATGAGTCTATGTCAGACGGATATGAGAGTGTATGCACATCTGCCTGACCCTTTGGCAAAATTTTGTCAATCGGCATTTTCAAAGCATCAATCCAATCACGGCCTAGTAGAGTAGGCCCTTGCTCATCCACCACTAAAAGAGTTAAGAGATGAGACAAAGTTTTCTTGTTGAGTGTAACTGTGATAGATGCTTCTCCACAAATAGGTATTTGTATGTTCCCATATTTTTTAGTATTGTTTTAGATGCATGTAGTTTAGATGTATTTTTGAAAGTTTTGTCAAAAACTGTTTTGGACATGACAGTTCAGGCAGCACCTGTATCTAGTTCTAGAGGAACATTAATTCCATTTAGGCCTACCTCTACAATATATGGGCCTGTATTATCACTGTTAGAAAATCTAGAAGAGGAAGAACCATTGTTGTCCCAAGGCGATATGATGACTAAGCTGATTGATGCAGCATTGCTTGTATATATTAAGTTAAGGTGTATATATATCCATCTCATAATTGTAAGGTTAGTGAAAAATTCACTTAATTTAGAGCTAGCATTTTTGGGCTCTTGTGGCATCATTGTTTGGGCACTCTGGTGGCATCATTTTGGGGCGCTGCGCGTCCTTTCTACTCGTTTGTGGAATGCCGTACTTACAGGGTGTGGTCTTATAGAGAGTTCTCTTGCAATTCAGTTTGGTTGTTTAGATACAAGATTGTTGCATCGTGCAATAGTCCAGGTTGTGTTGTTGTTGCAAGGTTGAGAAAGAAGACCATAAATAGTGCCCCTTTTGTTTTTATCTTAAATTCATGCAACTGAGGCCTAAGGTAGGCCCACATCGAGTCAACAACACTGAGGTAGGACCTAATAGGACCTCAAGTCTGTAAGTTTTTAATTTTAGCTTAACTTGGGCTGTAGGTTGAACTGGCCCTTTAGAACTTGGCCGGTCACGGCTCAGCTGGGATTTTGAACCCAACAAATAAATAAATAACATGGTCCTTCAGAGCCGGATTCTAGCCCAAGACTGAGTCAGTGACTATTTTTCGGCAAAGTTCTGATGGTGCAAATTGTAGCCCAAGTTAGGCCTAGACGGGTTGAGCATTATTGAGTTAAGGTCCCAGGGTAGAAAGTTTGGTCGCCCAATTGCGAAACTTGGCCACTCGTCTGTCGTTGTTTTTGGCCTACATTTTTACCGGTTTGGTTAATTTTGGTTTATTATTCGTAGGCGAAGGTTGCAGACTTCGGTGCGCCAGTTACTTGGGTGGAAAAATTGGTATTCCATACTGGTGATTGGTTAGTACCCCACCCAGCAATTCAGTTTATTTGAAAAAAGCAAAATTTGCGTTTGATCAGTTTGGTTAAGTATTTCTGCCAATTCAGCTCATTTGGCATTGAGCCCAATTGTTGTTTGCATTGAAGATGAGTGCATCTGAATTGAACAAGTTTAAAAAAAGGAGAAGCGCCTACAAAGGTCTAATTACAAAGGTCATTGCCACTATAGATTCTGCCATAGAGCAAGAGGATTTAAGCTTAGTGACTGCGCTGCTTTCCATATTAGAAACTAAAAAGGTTGCTCTAAGTGAAGTAAATGTTAAAATTGAGGCTCTTAAGAAGAGGATGAAATAGAAAATAACATAATTTACTTTGAAGAGATTATTGATGATATAATTAAAGTAGGCAACCGAGCAAAAGAGTTTAGCAGCTCATTACAGTCAGAGACCAGGTCTAATAATGAAACACAACACTCAGCAAATGATGTTTGTGAAGTTAAGGTTAACAGATCTGCAGTTCAATTACCGAGGCTTGTACTCAAAACATTTTCTGGGAGTATTCAGGAATGGCAAGGATGGGCAGACAGTTTTCAATCAGCAGTTCATTCTAGTCAAGTGTTAAGTGCGGTGGGGAAGTTTAATTATTTGCAGTCCCTCTTGGAAGGGGATGCAGCAAAGACAATAGCAGGATTAGCATTAACAGAGGCTAATTATAATGTGGCTTGGGATATACTAAAGAAACGGTTTGGTAAGCCAGAGATCTTAATTAAAAGCCACCTCCGTGAACGTTTAGTTATACCTCCTGTTAATAATCCTAATAGTGTCAAGGAGTTACGGCAGTTATATGATGAATTTGAAGTTAGAACTAGGTCCCTGGACAACTTGGGTGTAGGAATGGAAAGGTATGGTATAATGTTGGTTACTATATTGGAGTCTAAATTGCCTAGCTCAATTTTGCTTGAATTAAGTAGGGGACACTCTACAGAACATGTGTACATCCCCCTTCAGCAGATGTTAAGTCTTTTAGGCACAGAATTAGCAAGACGAGAGGGAAATGAGTTTGCACAGTGGGATGTTAAACAAGGGGACAAAGGCAGGCACAGCACCAAAGTTTCTACAAAATGGAATAGCCCAGGTACAGTGTCAGCTCTACATGCATCCTCTGAGAATAAATTAAAAGGAATCAAGGAATGTATATTTTGCGAAGGCAACCACAAATCATATAAATGTGAGGTGGCTGAGGCTTTACCTTTTGAGGAGAGAAAGGACAGGGTAACTAAGTCCACAGCATGTTTTAAATGTTTTTTGAAAGGTCACAGAGCAAGGTTTTGTAAGTTTAAAATTTTGTGCAAAAAATGTCATGGCAGGCATCAGCCATTATTGTGTGAAAACACTCCAAGTCGGCCTACCCCAGCAGTAGAGACATCAGTGGCACATGCCACTGCTATGAAAGGGAGTAAAAGTAAAGGGGGATTATTGCAAACAACTGCAGCCTTATTAATTGGGAATGATGGAGAAGCTACTGTAAGAGTGTTGTTTGATAGTGGTAGCCAGTGTAGCTTTATTAAGACCAGAATTTCCAGAAAATTGAAGTTTAAAGAACTTAAGAGGGAAAATGTAAGAATTTCTGGGTTTGGGGGTTCCGTTCAAAACCGAACCAAATTTAAGAAGGTAGAAGTTCTGGTTAAGGGGTTGTTACCGCAAAGTCCCACTATCAAGGTCCAAGCTGTAGAAATTGAGGAACTTTGTGCTCCAGTCACTACTTGTTTAGATATGGCATGTGTCCAAGAATTGCAAGTTAAAGGAACTAATTTGGCTGGTAATATTTTCCGCACATCTCAAGGCCCGGTAGCTATTGAAAGTAAGCTATGCTGGATGCTACATGGAAGCTATTGCAATGAAATGGAAGTTAAGGCTCTTTTTGTTAAGATTGAGGAGAACAGCCATGGTTTGGAAAGGCATTTGAAAGCGTTTTGGGAACTTGAATCCATTGGCATAAAGGACAAACAGGCAAGTACAGTGAACAATGATGTTTTAGAGCAATTTGAAAAAGGGATTGGGTTTAGAGATGGTTGCTATGAAGTTGGCCTCCCTTGGAAGGATTCTTGCAAACCTGGTTCAAACCTTCAGCTAGCTAATAGGAGGTTAGAGACTTCATTGTACATGCTAAGAAAAAATGAGGAGTTGTTAATTGAATACAATGAGGCCATCCTAAGCTATGTAAGGGAGGGCTATGCTGAAAGGGTGCAAGGTGAGCTGGTGAGCCAGGACTATGCTAGCCCATGCTGGGCACCCATTATCTCAAACACACACATAAACACCTTACAGACAATACAAAACAACGCACTTCGTATCATTATAGGATGCACTCAAACAACACCAATAGAACACCTGCACACAGAAACAAAAATATTGAAAGTTAGGGAACATTTAGACATGAGGGGAACACAATTCATGGCAGCAGCGACAACTAACCCACAACACCCTTGCCACTACATGTACAATCATGCACCAACACCTCGCACCATTAAGGTAACACCAGAGAGACATTATAACCAAATACTCCATTCCATACCACGCCCCACAGACATCACACAGTACAGAAAACACATACACACACACCTAACCCACAAAGCACTGACACGACTCGGTCCGAATGCGGTCCTACGTGCGAAGCCGCCACCCTTAACAGGTCAGAGATCAGCCTGAGCAGATCGGAGAGTTAACTAGCACGATTCCGATGTGGACATCACCCAACTTACGACATATAAACACAGACTAGACAACTTCATAGATGACACCTGCCCTGTGCCAGGACACACCACAAACAGTTGAACAAATTATGACAGACTGTACTGCTCTAGCACAACAACGAACACAACACACATCACTAGTGGGCGCTGAACCTCTGGTCCACTCCGGAGAGGGCGATCGGTTACTGCGTGCCGCGGCTTGCTCGATCAGGGTGGGCTGATCCGCTAACACAACAATAACCAACTAATTAAGTCGCAGAGTAGCGAAAAAATAGCCCAATCAGGAAAAATGTTTTATGAAAAAAGTACATTATAGCCAAAACAGGAATATTCACTATAAAAAATGTAACTTGTAATTTTTCTATAATCTTGCATTTGCTATTGATACTTTTGGATTACTACATTTTTAGACTCAGAAAATGTGAGCTTTCAATGATATATGTTTTATGAGTGTATGTTTAATATTGAAAAATGGAGCGCTCCTAGAGATTATCCCGAATATATATATATATATATATATATATATATATATATATATATATATATATACGTACAGGGTGGGCGGAAAGTAGCTCCCTATTTTGGATTGGTAAAAAAATACGTATATTATCCATTTATTTCAGAAGAAATAATATGAAAAGGTAGGCATACATGGTAGGTTTTCTCTAAAATTCAATGTGGGCTCAACTCTTTCCACCAGCTTCTGGAGCCGGCCCAGGAATGGCGTCCACTGACTTTAGCAGGAACTCCGGCTGGATGGAGGACATGACTTCCCGAATTCGGTCCTCCAGTTTCTTCCAATGTCCTCGGTTTGGTGCGTAGACTTCTTCCTTTACCCACCCCCAAAGAAAGAAGTCGCACGGTGTCAAGTCGGGGCTCCTGCTGGCCATGATGTGGACCACGACGACCCATCCAACGCCAGGGAAGGGCATCCAGCCACTCACGGACAACAAGAGCGAAGTGCGGAGGGGCGCATCTTGATAAATATCAGATCGTCGATGTTCTCCCATGTGCTGACAACCGCCAGACCTCGTTTCGCAACATAGCAAGGTACCGCTCAGCATTCAGGTGTTGCGCAGAAGGAACGGGCCCACAACCTGATCTGAGGTCATACACACACACCGTTACACTGAACCGATTCTGCCGTTTTTCAGCGGTAACCATGGGATCCTCTCCTGCCCAGTAGTGGCAATTGTGGCGTTGACAAAGCCTCCGACGTGGAACACCGCCTCGTCGCTCCAGAGGATGTGCGGAAGAGATGTGGTCCAGTCTTCATGCCAAGCCAGCATGATTTCCCCGAACTCCATGCGAATGTCGCAGTCCTCGTCCGAGAGAGATGGCAGTAATGCGGTTTGCACGCACGCTAGTTCAGCTCCTTCTTCAGCACAGTTCGCACTGAGTAGCGGAGAGTCCACTTTCCCGAGCTGCCTGGCGAGTTGACTTTTCGTGGACTCCGTGCGAACATTTCCTGAACTGCCTGCACCGTCTCCTGGGCCTGGATGTCGAAAGGGCGACCACATCTTCGAACATCTGCCACAGACCCCGTGGTCATGAGCTTCGAGTGGCAGTTCTTGATTGTTTTCGGGTCCACTTGGCACGTGGTCCGTGAATGGCCCGCCACCATCTTTGAACTCGAACGACAGATTGCCAACTTCGTACCGTGCCCCAACTGGGCGCCGCATCTGTGTTAAACGCTCAGCCATGTTACCCTTCAATCTGAAATGAAAAAAAAAAATGAACGTTACAATTGTCCACTTTAGAGAACACCATAACAATATAACAATACAATCACAATTTATACATAATTTATATGTAATTTAAATTAGGGAGCTACTTTCCGCCACCCTGTATATATATATATTTATATATCTTATATATATTATATATATATATATATATATTATATATAATATCTCTATATATATATTATCCTCTTTTCAGACAACAAGTGTGTTCGAATAATGACGTTAACGGTGACGTAAATGAAAACAGGGAGAAGTGACTCTGTTTTGGGGATCAGAGTCAAGAGTCACTCAGTGTGAACAGCTGCTCGCTCGCTGATTCAGTCAGATTTTGTGTGAAGGGTCGGAATGTAGGTCGCAGGAAGCCCGTCACTGGATATAACCCTACACTGTGATTATATGTAATCAAACATGAATTTGGAGTTCAACTGTAAAGTGATTCGAAATTTTTGGAAGAAATGCTTGAATTTTCCATCAAATTTAAATACTAGTTTCGGCTACTCAAGGTATGGAACGTTATTAAAACACATTTAATTTGGAAAACATGAAGCAACTCTGGCCTATCGAGGTTGTCCAAGTCATGAGCGATATTTTGTAATAAAATTGTGCAAAATGTCAATTTCAAGTCACTTAAGTAACATAAAACCACGAGATGTCTCCCTATAAAACTGGAGAGGACGAGGACTGGCAAAATTTTAACAGTGAAAAGAGCTAAACACTCGGTCAATGGCCTACAATGGCTGCTTTTTACGTCTAAATTTTTTTTTTTCCGTAAAAAATAATTATTACATTTCCTTGATTTTTATCAGTTTCCCTGAGGTTTCAAGGTGTCCTGAATACGAATTTATATGTTAACTTGTCATAGAAAGTCTCTTTCTATTGAAAATGCACGAAGCATTAAAACGAATATTAACCAAATGGTCTATGCTAGTAAATACCAAATGTCAAATATCAGCTCAATCAGAGTTATGGTTCAAAAGTTATGCTCCCCCCCTTTTTTGGGGTGTGTGGGGGTGCTGAAAACTGTAACTATTCAAACCACCATAACTCACTCCCTAATCGGATTATATTTGTTTTAATGATCCCTTCGTTTTCGATAGAAGCAGACATTCTATGACAATTTAACATATAAATTCGTATTCAGCAGGGCTGTGGAGTCGGAGTCGTGGAGTCGGAGTCGGAAGCAATTTTGGTGCTGCTGGAGTCGGAGTCGGAGTCAGTAAAAATGTACCGACTCCGACTCCGACCTCAATATAAATTTTAATAAAATATGTTTTTGTGTGTGATATCACTGGCAGCTATGGTGGTTAAACCACTTAAATAATAAACACAATGTTTTCCATTTTAGACACTAATGCCATTAATTCATTTTTTCTTTTCAGATAACATTTTTTATTTTTAATGCTTATTTAATTTCGAGTTCTTTCTAAATTTCATAAGTTTTTAACTTTCAAGTCTAAAACCCCTTTCACAATGGCAAAGACACTTCCAACAAAGTCTGCGGTTTTTGAATATTTTACAATAACCACAGATGGGAAACATTTCGTGTGTCAGTGTATGATAGAAGATGATGATGGTGAAAAATTATGTGAAGCAAAAATCAGTGGCTGACTCTGATAAAAATGCACCAACCAGAGCATCAAATTTGAAAAGACATTTGCAGCGTTTCCATCCCAAAATTTTAGAAGTTGTCATTGAGAAAGAGAGTAATAAAAACTTTCCAACTACTTCAAAGTCAACAAAAGATCAGAAATCTACTGAACGACAAGCACCACTTAAAAGATTCTTTACTACAGACAAAGTTACCTAACAATGACCACAGAAAAGTTCAAGAAGCACATCATCGAACTGGTGGTAAGAAATGGTGTAGCCTTATCTTTATTTTCACAACCAGCCTTTCTAGGCCTAAATGGAGAAATGGCCAAGAAACTTGGAGTTTCTCTGGAAAGACAAAGTATCAGAAAAATTATAGTTGAAGAAGCCACAAATAAAAAGGAAGAACTTCGAAGAACTCTTAAGGGACGCTTCGTGTTTATTAAAATGGATGCAGCCACGGGTCATAGAGTTAACTATTTTGCCATCAATGCTAGATTTGTTGATGAAAACAATAAAATGGTAACTCGGACATTGGGAGTAAAGGACACCGAGGCGCATCATGACAGCGACTATCTTCAGAAATTAGTGGAGGAAGTTTTACAAGACTTTGTAATTAAGAAAGAGCAGATTCTATGTATTGTCACAGATAATGCTTCAAACATGCTAAGCACGATAGAAAAGCTGAATAAAGTTGATGAAGAAAAAGTGGCTAATGAAGATGACATTCCTGAAACTGATTCTCAAACAGCACAAACAGAACAGAGCGATGAAATTTTAGATGATATTGTTGAAGAAGCATCTAAGCTCTTTCTAATCCAACATATGCGTTGTGTTGTACATACATTGCAGCTAGCAATAAGAGATGGATTGAAAGATCGCCATGCAGCTACTCTGATAGGCAAGTTGAGGCAAGTAGCCACTGCAGCCAGGACCTCTAAAATTGATACTATTATCCAGAGACGTGCAGGAAAGGGAGCTATTTTGGACCAAGCGACACGCTGGGGGAGCACATATATGATGATTAAGCGTTTGCTTGATCTAAAACCCTTCCTAGAAGACATTGATAATCCCAATGCTTCACTAACTGACATTCAACGGAGGGAGGTTACACAATTAGAAGCTCTGCTTGCTCACCCTTATACTGTCACCAAAAAGTTGCAAGCAGAGGATTTAACTCCTGGTACATTCCTATGGGAATGGAAAAAATTATTATTTCGTCTATCCCAAACTGGAGGATTAATTGCTGATGGAATTGTATCCTCAATGAAGAAAAGAGAGGGTCTGCTACTGGAAAATGAGATCTTATTAGCTGCTGTCTACATAGATCCAATGAACCGAATTTTGTTGACCGAAGAACAAATTGCTAAAGCAAAAGAGGCCCTCTGCGAGGTTGCAATTCGCATAAAAGGGCTATTACCTGAAAATCCTGAACCACAGGATGAAGATATGAGTAGTAAGTCCCTCTCATCCTCTTCAAATGATGAAGAATTAGACTTTCAAAAATATTTAGATAAAATTGAACGCTCAAAAGCAAAGCGTCGCCGCTAAAACGTGCATAGGCAACCTTTTGATGTTAAACTAATGAAATTTAAGCAAGATTTTTTTGATGGCCTAAAAGAAGTGGAAAAATATGATCGCTCAGCTAAACTGACAATACAAGAAGTCATCCCCGCATATCCAGAGATTTTAAGAGATACAGCTATGATAGTAACAGCCATGCCACCCACTCAGGTCAGTGTGGAGAGACTGTTTTCCGCACTGAAAATAATTAAATCAGATTTAAGGGCTTCAATGAAAGGGGATCTGGCAGAAGCAATTCTGTTCCTAAGAACAAGTTATTCGTAAATTTTAGATTTTCACCCTTGGCCTTAGTTTAATAAATTTTGCAGGAATACTTTTATATTTTTGCTTGCATTTAATGAAATTTTTATTTTGTCATAGTCTTAAATTTAATTTTGTTTTTGTTTTATGCTCAATGAATTTTGTTTTTTCATAAATAAAAAATAAAAAAGCCATAATGGCATCGCTACAACCATTAGACTCAAACTTTGCAGGTTATGGGTTTAAAAAGTAGCCTGATGATTCACGTGGTGGTGATGAAATGCCTCTTGTGTAATTATCATCATAGCAGATTTAGAATTAATATACCTTCGGAGTCGGAGACAAATCACACCAAAAAACACCAGAAAAGTGTGTTTTGGTTCAGAAAGGGGAGGGAGCACTAAAACGAATAATTACCCCTAATTGACATAGAACAGTGATTTAAAGTGTTTATGAAAGTTAATTGCACACATAACAAATTAGCATAAGTAGAAAAAATGGCTAAAATTAACAGAAAAAAAGTTAAGACACTTTATTCCATTTGAAGGGGTCCTGCCCCCCCCCCCCTAAATTACAGATTTTTTAAAATTTTCATATATACAAAAAATGAGTTTCAATCCTATTCTATCAATATATGAAAAGAAATATAGGTACTTACGTATTAACGGGGGGCCACTACATATTGATGATTGGTTAGGTTAAGTTGTAATATTTTCGTTAGTTGAAAATTTCTAATACATCATATTTTTTAAATAGCAATATTTTTAGAAATTTTCAACTAACGAAAATATTGCAACTTAACCTAACCAATCATCAATATGTGGTGGGCCCCCCATTAATACTTAAGTATTGAAGTATGTGTATTTGCATATAAAATAGGTATTTACAGATTTCAAAATGTCTACTTTTACTTAAAAGACTAATTTTTACAAATTCATGTAAGCTGTTAGGTAATTAATACATTGCAATTTTACACATGGTGCAATAATTCTTAATGCTAATAATCTATGCCTACCTAAGCTTATATATAGTTAATTTTCAACAGATTTTTATCCTAGTTTTGGTTCCAAACTTCCACTAAGTTCTTGAACTTGCTTTGGATTGAAGGAGTAAATAATCTTAACACCAGACTTAATATTTCGTGTCATCATGATAGAAATCATATCACTTTGTTTTATCCAGGAAACATCCTCTTTCATCGGAAAATAATACCGAGTGGTAGATCCTGATGAGGTGAGGAAACTGATTTTATAATCACTATATTCTTCTGAAGTGTCTAAAATAATTCCAAACTAAACTTTATCATCATATTTACAGGCAACACACTGGCCAATTTGATACTCATCTTTTTCAACTAGTTGACTGTCTTTATCTGGTTCAGCCCCAGTATTTTTATTCTAAACAATTTACAATTATCAGAATCAGATGTCTGATAAGCTTGTATTAGGTTTTCTGACTCTGGTACAAACCTGTGGAAACCCCGTGTACCTTTAACAGGTAAAGTTTCATTAAACCTACTAGAACGATTGAATTTATCCGCGTGAACCTCCTCCTTTGTAACATACAAACAAATAATTGAATTAAAGTGTTCAGTGCAAAAATCGAAGAAAGCTCTTGGTGTTAGAATATGACCAGTATCAGTACATTGCAAACTAGCCTTTGCTACAACTCTCTTAATAGTTCCTCCAGTACCATCACAAACATTTTTCCCATGACTTGTGGCAAAGACATTCCACTCAGTCTTCACACCAAAATCCTGTTCATGATAGCATAGATTGCTGAAATTATATTTGTTTTTGTATTGGCCTCCACACCCATCAGAGAAATAAATTACTTTTTGTATGTTGGGGAATTTCTGTTTAATATCCTTCATTAAATATTGCTGAAAAGTGTGAACTGCTGATGTTGAGTGCTCAAGACAATCGCTAATAATGCAGTAACTAGTATGAATAATTCCTCATCCTTCATGTGATAACCCACAAATGGATGGAGGGTCACCTAGTCATTTGTCCAGTGAAAACTTTGTGGTTCATCTTGAGTGATGAATGAATACCTAGTTTTCTGCAAAATCCCCTAGCACAAGTATTTCATCACAGTGAAGATTGTTTCATAGTCTTCAAATACTGACTCTGGCTTTTTGCAATGTAGTGGTGCCTAGTAAGAGAGAAAATGTTTTCTGAAAGGTGTTCAATAAATTCATCTGGAGAAGCTATATGAGTTTCCAATGTTGATCTATCTGTATTAATCCACTGAACATATTCGACAGAATCTCTGCTTGTCAAGGAAGGTATAATATGTAAGAAATTAAATATGCCTATGCTACCAGGACATTCTCAGCATCCATGCAGAAGAATTTATATCACAAACACTTTTTTCCATAAGTGTGTAATAGGTTAAGTTTTTCTCTGCAATTGCTGATACCATGAGTTTAGGATTCTGGTGGTGGGTGTAAACACAAACTGAGTGGGTTCCTTTGCCTCCAGCAATTACATAGGGTACCATTTAGGCCTCAGATTGGCAAAGGTAGGAAACCCTATGCTATTATCATTGTTTTCTTTATATTTTGAATATAATTCTTTTAAATTTCCTAGTAATAGACGTTTTTGCTTGTACTCTTTTTCACCATCTTTATTTCTTATGCTAACACAATTAGATTTCCCAGCACACAAACGACTGACTTCTTCATCTTTGTAGAATTCCTTTATTTCAGAAATTATATCTTCAGTTAGTTTTCTTCCTTTACTATAGATAGGAATCTGTGGCATAATACCAAATGTATGTCTCAAATGTCTGGCTTTGTCAACCATGTATCTGGTTGCACCAAACAAATCCAATTTCATAGAAATAGGAAATGGTGAGAGTGTAAGTATCTGAAGCTCCTTTTGTACGATGATGTGGATTTGAAGTCTTGTACAAATCACTCATGAGGTTTTCATGTACCTATAAAAAAACATAACCCCAAATTACTGTACAATATTAAGGATGTAATTGTAAGTACATGATTTATATTATTCAAGAATTAAGGAAGTACTGTACTTCATGAATTTGAACATATACCAGTATATTTAGTATATGGGATGATGTCACATTTTAGGAAATATAGCTAATGCCTACATATATATCCAAACATGACAACCTATAATACTGTACCTATATACAGGTATTTACATACATACATTAATAGTTCAAAGTCATCTCATTAATTATTTTTAATTTCTTACCTCTCCAAATCTGCTTCTTTGAGATGCTGTTTACTCACTGGCTCACCAACATCTTGAACTTCAGTGGCAAATGCAGTTTCCAACTTCCTCTGGAGGTTGAAGCTTTTTTATATTTTTGTGAAACTGCCTTTGATCTGCTTCCACTGCTCAGGGCATCTGAAAAATATTTGAAATAAAATGAATTAATAAATATAAGTGTGACATATCTAGTGGCAACAATCTGAATTTCTGAACTGAAGTATATTTTTTAGATAATTTCATATATATGTATTAGGTATAAGACAACAATATCTGAATTAAATTTCAGCTGACAGTATAAAAATGCATTATCTGTACACGCATTAATAGCTAGTTACTTACGTAATTTCACGGGTAACATGAAGTTGCTCCAAAGTTGCATTAAGATCTTCTCATTGAATATCTTTATCCATTTCAGTACATTTTCTTGGAATTTTTTCTGGGGATATGTCAGGTGAAGTAGTCGTACTTTCAGTACTACTAGTTATTGCTTCTGGCAGTGAATAATTCTTCAGGTTTTGTGTGTTTATTAATTAATTTCAGACAATTTATACAGGCTTCTGATCATCACTGAAATTATATTTAGGATCACTATTTTCAACAACAAGCTTTGAAGTGGCCTCAAGTTTCACATAATAGGCTTTTTGTGCAGTTCAAGAGGGTTGCAACAGTGCTTGTTATAACTTTTGTGTGTAGATATTTTCATCAAACATTTACTTATTTAAAACACTCTGCATATACCCGTATGTACATAAATCTGTTCAAATTAAAAAAACTATATACATTAAATGAGAACACAGTGAATGCTTTGCGTATCACAGAAAACAAAATAAAGATCTCTCTAGTTAGGCAATAGTTATCCTGGGTAGGATTGCCACTTTTTTAGTATCCACATGGGATTTTTTGTTCAACCAATTTACCCAACAATCGAATGGGGGAAGATATTTTATGGTAGGTACTAGTTTAACACATATGTATTTACATTTTTAGCAAGTACACCAATCCATATACCAGAAGTCAATGAGAATGTTGAACAGTTTGTTAGAAATTGTCTTCTAAGTGAAAGTAGTCATTTTCAAATTTGTAAATACCTATTTTATGCAAATACACATATAATTCTTTTCATATATTGATAGAATAAGGTTGAAACTCATTTTTTGTATATATGAAAATTTAAAAAAATCTGTAATTTAGGGGGCAGGACCCCTTGAAATGGAATAAAGTGTTGTAACTTTTTTCTGTTAATTTTAGCCATTTTGTCTGCTTATGCTAATTTGATATGTGTGCAATTACCTTTCATACACACTTTAAGTCACTGTTCTATGCCAATTAGGACTGAGTTATGGTGGTTTGAAAATTTCCAGTTTTTTGTCCCCCCTCAAAAAGGGGGAGCATAACTTTTGAACCATAACTCGGATTGAGCTGATATTTGAAATTTGGTACTTACTAGCATAGACCATTCTATAAACCAAATTTAAGCAAAATCTATGAGGGTATGGTGCACTTTTTTGCATGATTTGTCATGAAATGAGCCTCTAGGGAATAAATTAACAAAATTACTTGTGTTTGCCATATCCCTGCATAATACACAGCTATAGCACATGTTATAAACAGCTAATGTATTTTGTATTGACTGGGTATTATGCTGCATAAGTTATTTAGGGCTTATTTTAGTCTTTTTAAAGGTTGTTTATGACTGTACATACATATAGTGACTGGATCTGATAGTCACAAGGATTGAAATTCTCAAGAGTTTCAGATGGCACAACCACCCCATTATTTTCAAATTTTATGACTGCACTGTAGTAGAGGATCTTTGTTAGAGTCTGGTGGTCTTTATGAAGAATGGGTATCAATTCTTGGAGGAAAGAGAGTACATTGCAACTGTGTTCTTTTGTGGCACTTGAAATGAAGCAGTAACTCTGATGATGAATATTTTCAAACTCCCTCCAATAGAAAACAAATGGGTGAACTGTGCATTGAGCATTTTCCCAGTGAAAACCTTAGCAGCATCTTGCACAATAAAAAAATAGTTCTCTGAAAAATCTCCTACCTGGACACTAGTAGACAGCCTTTACCTGTTGGTAAATTATTTTTTAGATTTTTAAAATACTTTCCTTGACATTTACTGACAAAGTGATGCTGTGTAAGCTTAGCAATGCTTTTGCTTAAAGAATTCACATAATCACTGATGTTTTCAACTTGTTCTGTTATGGTACAATGATCTATTGTTACCCATTGTTTGTAACAGCTCTCTTCAGGTATGGTCTCCATTACTTCCAACCCTTCTAGAAAGACTTTCATCCTACATCCTATGGTCAATTAGTACCAGACATGGGGTCAATTACTGGGTTTCTATTACTATTGATTCCTTCTATTACTATTACTTTTGTATGTGGGGTACTTCACTCACTTAAAAAGGATCTTTGTCTATTTAAATGCAATTAGAAGCAGTGTGTTAACAAACAAACACTCACTTTATTTCAGATTGAACAGGTACAAACATTATACAAGACGTCCATAAAAGATTAAGAGATAGTTGTCTGGAGCACTGACTAAGTAGGCCAGTGAATCACTGTGTATAATGAACATAAAAATATAATGATCCAACCATGAGGTGGTGTGCCAAGTATCACTAACATAAGTAAAGCTATCACCAGGAAGGCTACACATGGATGAAAGGGTCAAGTTATTATTTTCACAGAAGGCTTTTAAGTGGTTGTTAAACAAAGCATTATCATTAAGCACATTAGCATTAAAGTCACCAATAATAGCTACATATGTCGTATCCAACTCATCAGTAATACTGCTGACCTGCCCCAATTTAATGAGGTTAATCTTCATTATAAATTTCTTGAATATAGATACACAGAATTACAAATTTTTTATTGTCTACACAAATTTCTATTCCAGTTAGCCAATTCAAACCAAGTTTTAATTCACTAATATATTTCCAATATCCCAACCTCCACAGAATAGCTACCCTGCCAGGTGGATACTTTGTCATTTCCATAGCCATTAGGGGGGGTCGAAACATATCAAAAATAGAGTTTCTCCAATTCCACAGTATGCACGTAGTTGGAAATGATGATCTCAACATCTTGTAAAAAAATGAGTATATGCGACCCCCCCCCCTTACCCCTTCCATAGCATCCCCCCCATTTTACTCTCTCCACAGATATAAACCCCAAATGTGACAATCATGCATTATATTAAGTCTTATTAAGTAGATTAGATTTGGATAGATTATTTAGCCTGCACCGACAATTGAGCGCCGACAATTGAGCGCACGACAATTGAGCGCAACGACAATTGAGCGCAACGACAATTGAGCGCAACGACAATTAAGCGCAGCAACAATTGAGATAAAAAATAAATCTCGAAGATTTTGCCTGAAAAGCTCTCTTGCTTCCCAAAGGCATATTCAGACAAGAATACTGAGATTAGACCACTTGCCACAAAACTCCAAAATCGAACCTGAATGCCAATACTGTATCCCGTTAGGTTAGGTTAACCTAACCTAACCTAACCTAACGAAGCAATCGCACCCAACACCATACTGTGTGACTACGAAAAGGCCTTTCATAATGCTGTGTGTTCAGTTTTCAGTAATGCGCATGTGGTAGGATGTCTGTTTCATTTAGGCCAGGCTGTTTGGCGGAAGATTCAAGCTCTATCTTTGGTATCTACGAAGAGATACGTAGTTTCTCCAAAATGTTGGTTGCTTTGGCCTTTGTTCCTGCAAGTGACATCATTGATGTATTCGAATCATTACAAGACATAATGCCTGAAGAGCTTGAAGATTTGTTGATTTACTTCGAGGACACGTGGATTGGTAGACCATTTAGGAGAAGCAGGAGAAATCCTCTGTTCCAGCCAACAGTGTGGAGTGTTTACGATCGTGTCCAATGTGAGCACCCTCGAACAAACAATTCAGTTGAAGGTTGGCATCGAGCGATGCAAATGTCATTCGGCCATTCCCATCCAACAATTTATAAGCTTATAGATATCCTGAGACTTGAGCAAAATCACACACAAAATAAAATTGTGAGACTAGATTCTGGACAAAAGGATAAATCAAAACACAGCAAGTATATTCGAACAAATAAAGCCATTATTAACATTGTTAAGGACTACAGAAACAGACATTGCTTCGAATTATCTCCGTGCTATATAGCTTATCATATACGGTAGACCTTCAAAAGTAGAGAATTCTTTTTACTTATTTTAATAAAATTTTAATAAAATCTAATGTAGTGTTTTATAACGGCTATTTATTTCACCTTTTGACCAATTGTCGTTGAGTCAATTGTTGCTGCGCTTAATTGTCGTTGCGCTCAATTGTCGTTGCGCTCAATTGTCGTTGCTCAATTGTCTTGCGCTCAACTGTCGGCCCACGATATAAACCATATATATATATACATACATACATATATATATATATATATAATATATATATATATATATATTATATATATATATATGGTATATATATATATATACTAGTGTACCCGTGCCGTCAAGAATGACGGCAAAATATATATGAACCACGAAAATGGAGACTGCTGCAGAAATAAGAAGACGATTGGCAAGAGAACGGCTATTATTATAATGGGGATAGTGTACCCGTGCCGTCGCTTCGCTGACGGTTAGACAGGCTAAACTACAAAAAAAGAACCCAGCCGTGAAAATTTTGAGCTTCACATTGTGTCAACATTTCTGAATCTGGTATCTCCCAAAACCTCCTCACCATTCATACAACTTGGGGGCTAACCCACTCCCCCATTACCCCCACCCCTCCCCATTACCACACCCATCCCCCATTACCCCCACCACCACCCTTCCCCCCTGCCTCACCCTTCCGCCCACCCCACCCCTTCCCCCCACCCCCACCCTTCCCCCCACCCCCACCCTTCCTCCCACCCCCACCATTCCCCCCACCCCAACCCTTCCCCCCACCCTCACCCTTCCCCCATTGCTAAACTACAGAAAAGAACACAGTCATGAAAATCTTGAGCTTCACATTGCCGCCCGTAATACAATAATTCATAGCTTCTAATTATTCCTATCTAATTCCTTCAGAGCGTGACACAATTTTGCAACAAACAGACAGACATATAAACAAACAAACAAAACTTGGCTATTATTATAATGGGGATATATATATATATATATATATATATATATATATGGTGTGTGTGTGTATATATATATATATATATATGGTGTGTGTGTGTGTGTATATATATATATATATGGTGTATATATATATATATATATATATATATATATATATATATATATATATATATACAGGGTGGGCGGAAAGTAGCTCCCTAATTTAAATTACATATAAATTATGTATAAATTGTGATTGTATTGTTATATTGTTATGGTGTGTTCTCTAAAGTGGTACAATTGTAACGGTAATCTTTTTTTCTCTAAAGTGTTCTCTTTGTGTTCTCTAAAATGGTACAATTGTAACGTTCATTTTTTTTTTTCATTTCAGATTGAAGGGTAACATGGCTGAGCGTTTAACACTGCAGGAGCGTGCCCAGTTGGCGGCACGGTACGAAGTTTGGCAATCTGTCGTTCGAGTTCAAAGATGGTGGCGGGCCATTCACGGACCATGTGCCCAAGTGGACCCGAAAACAATCAAGAACTGCCACTCGAAGCTCATGACCACGGGGTCTGTGGCAGATGTTCGAAGATGTGGTCGCCCTTCGACATCCAGGGCCCAGGAGACGGTGCAGGCAGTTCAGGAAATGTTCGCACGGAGTCCACGAAAGTCAACTCGCCAGGCAGCTCGGGAAAGTGGACTCTCCCGCTACTCAGTGCGAACTGTGCTGAAGAAGGAGCTGAACTGGCGTGCGTGGAAGCCGCATTACTGCCAATCTCTCTCGGACGAGGACTGCGACATTCGCATGGAGTTCGGGGAAATCATGCTGGCTTGGCATGAAGACTGGACCCATCTCTTCCGCAACATCCTCTGGAGCGACGAGGCGGTGTTCCACGTCGGAGGCTTTGTCAACCGCCACAATTGCCACTACTGGGCAGGAGAGGATCCCATGGTTACCGCTGAAAAACGGCAGAATCGGTTCAGTGTAACGGTGTGGTGTGGTATGACCTCAGATCAGGTTGTGGGCCCGTTCCTTCTGCGCAACACCATGAATGCTGAGCGGTACCTTGCTATGTTGCGAAACGAGGTCTGGCCGGTTGTCAGCACATGGGAGAACATCGACGATCTGATATTTATGCAAGATGGCGCCCCTCCGCACTTCGCTCTTGTTGTCCGTGAGTGGCTGGATGCCCACTTCCCTGGGCGTTGGATGGGTCGTCGTGGTCCACATCAATGGCCAGCCAGGAGCCCCGACTTGACACCGTGCGACTTCTTTCTTTGGCGGTGGGTAAAGGAAGAAGTCTACCGCACCAAACCGAGGACATTGGAAGAACTGGAGGACCGAATTCGGGAAGTCATGTCCTCCATCCCGCCGGAGTTCCTGCTAAAGTCAGTGGACGCCATTCCTGGGCGGCTCCAGAAGCTGGTGGAAAGAGTTGGAGCCCACATTGAATTTTAGAGAAAACCTACCATGTATGCCTACCTTTTCATATTATTTCTTCTGAAATAAATGGATAATATACGTATTTTTTTACCAATCCAAAATAGGGAGCTACTTTCCGCCCACCCTGGTGTATATATACATATACCATATATATAAAATTTAGGGTGGTCCTCAAAATCGAAAGTTGGAATTATTCAGCTCCCAGGGCCTCAATCTGTGAGGTTACCCATAAAAACACTGTGGTTAAAATTTCATTGAGAAATAATAATATTTACCCTGTGCTCATGAAGGTTGAAGTTTATAGGGTATACCAGCCTCCGGGTCCCCCCATTTAAGGGTATTAGCCGCTCAGGGGCGGGGGTCTCATGGGTGCTGACGCCACTCATTGTCGCCCGGTTCGCAGCGTGGCCTTCCGAGCGTCCTGGAATTTCTTCCGGTGCTCTGCAACACCCAGGAGCATGTACTGCAGCTGGTCCTCCTTCTTCGTGTGGCGCCTGTTGTATTCTTGTGCCAACGCCACGGCCC